>CM070069.1:17471077-17992291 GCA_036320875.1 Cotoneaster glaucophyllus | reverse complement strand
ATTGAAACTTTTTAAAGACGAGATATGAAACTGTTAATGACCCAATAGTTGAGGTAGTTTTTTGTAATTTACCCTAAACTTTATAATTACAAACAAATATTCAGAAAATATTTAATACCTTAAATATTTATTCCGAAAATAATTAATACTTTAAATATTTATTTTATAAATAATTTATACGTGAAATATTATTCTATAAATAATTAATACCTTCAATATTTATTCTATATATAATTAATGCCTTAATCCATACAATTATTTTCAGCATAATTGAAGATTGAAAACACATATAAACCAAGGATAGGGTGCTTGCGTTAGGTCTCAACAAAAAAACCCAACAGGAATTGAAACCTAATTAAGTCCAAATACATAACTTATAAAAAAAAAAAAAAAAAACCTTAAATTTAAATATTGTCATACAAAACAAAATTTTAAAACTACTATTTGGATGGTCTTGGTCCATCCCGCAAGACTTCATAATGCCACCGAATGTAACCTCCCTCCAACGCACCATCCATCAACTTCATCAACTATTCGTTCGTATCATCATCAAGAGTATACTTACACAGTTACACGTATATGCAAATAATTAATTCCAACATATAACTAAAAATTTCACAAACTTAATTTGATCCATCAACAATATACTTACTAATAGTTCATCCATCACAGCCTTCTTCACATTCCTTGGCACATCTTCCCAAGAACGCCACTCAGCAGTGAGACAATTATTCCCCATGGCTATAGTAATCGCATGCGTGCAGGTTGGCGTCACGCACACTCTCATCCTTGTTTTTATCCGCCATCCCAACACGAAAGGACAACAAAATTGTGAAGAATAAGGACAGTAGAAGCGCATATTTATAGGAAGGTTAGGACCTTTGCGCGACGAAGGCTTTGTTGCTCAAACATCTGTATTAAATGTGACATTGATTCCTCTGATTCACCTGCAGTAATGGTCAAAACTGACAGGAACTTGCACAACGAATCATTCGTCGCGCAAATGCCCTCTTTTCGTCGTGCAAGTTTTTCGCACCAAACAAAATTACCCCGCATTTTTTTGCTGACTTTACGCGACGCCAACAATTATTCGTCACGCAAATTTCGTCGCACAAAATATCGTCTCGCAAGCTGTTTTTTCTTCTAGTGGATGTAGTTGTTATATCTGCAATAACTTCGATACTTAGTTAAGACTAGTCTTTTAAGGTAGCATAGATTTGATGATGTGTTTGTAGCCATTACTCATACATCATACCCAGTGGCAAAGCTACGTGAGGGTGAGGAGTGGCGGCTGCCCCTCCACTCACCGGAAAACACGTCTAGGAGCGCTGGTTCAGCCCCTTCGCTCTCGTTGAAATTCATGGCACCAGTAAAAATTGGTTTTGGCCGGTGCACTGTCTTGGTCGAATTTGCAAAGGAAGGGCAATAGTTTGGTTGGATTTGCAAATGAATGACGAAGACAAAGGAGAGAGGTTGGAATGATGAGGTTAGGATTGATGGAGTGGCCGGCGTAGGGAAGGGAGGAAGAAGATAGGTGTTTGGTTATCAGGATACTAAGAATTTGGGTGTGAGTTTTAAAGACAGGTGTTGGACAATTATTAGGCCACCTAAGTCAGCAAAAATTGGGTACTGACACCTTACCCAAGTATTATCCTGCTGATCGTTTCTTTATTTTTTTTTTCTCTCTTAAAATATTGCCCTAAGTCACCACTTCTCTTTCGGTTTTTATATTTCTGCCCCACTTGTTTGTTTACCCATTTCCCCTTTTTTTCTCTCTTCTGACCCCACCTTTTTTTTGTGGTTTATTAACCCATTTCTCTCCTTTTATTTATTTATTTTTTATTCTTATATGTATTTTTATTTTCTCTTTTAAGACTCCCATAGTATTTATCTTAAACTCTCACAATATTTATAAATATTGTATTACTTTTTAAAAACAGTGTAAATATTGTTTAATGCTTATTTTATGATAATTTAAATCCATCTAGGCTCCTGCCTAGATGTCGCCTAGGCACCTAGTTGCTAGGTCCCAGTCCGCTATTTGACTAGCGCCTAACATTTTTTAGGATTTAATTCTGGCCAATTTAAGTTTCTTACATTGGCTTTGATATTATTGCTTACAACCGCTTTGGTGGAGAGACTATTTTATGCTATGAATATTGACTCAATGCTTTGCACTCTCCAATTTGAAAACAACCGCTTCGATTGAACCTTGCACTCTTTTGAATTTCGCTCCTCCCCTTGCAAAATCATGGCTTCGCCATTGGTCATACCCGAATTTTTATCATTTTTCTTTTACATTTTTTGTTAAGATTAAACACAAACTGCAAAGTAAAAGGGGAACCCAAATGGCAAAGAAAAATGATTACTATCAAGGTTCTTATTCAGGCCAAGGCTATTTGGGGATAGATGGGCTTATCAGCTCTACATATAGTTTTAAGGTGGAGACTTGGAGAATCTGAAAAATGGGGCCTTAAAAACTTTACAGGCTTCCGAAGGTGAACCAACCATGCCTGTGTGAAGTTGTAGGTACCATATAAATGAGATTCTCAATGCAGAACGTGCATACGATCTTTTTTAAGAGATGACTATTTTGAGAAAATCTCACTTATGATTGACTTTGTTGAACTTTTGATTTTATTTATTGACAACATTGTTTTTAGGGTACATAATCACCCTTTAGAGATTTTGATTTTTAGATTTTAAGTATAAGATTTTGGATGGAAAGACTTAAAAACCTAGAATCAAAGCGCTTAACTAATCCAAGGCTAAAATTCTAAAGTTGTAAATAGTAGAGTAAATTCCATTTTATCACTTTAATTTTGATCATATAACAACTGATACCTTATATTTTGATCATTGCAATGTCATACATCAATTTACGAACTCGTTGCAATGTCAAACTTCTATTCGTCCATCTCTTCAAACTCCAATGGTGGATTGGAACCTTGCTCTTATAGAAAGGAGCAGGCTTCGAGGAATACTCTATCTATTGCTTTTTAGCTAGCAACTTTTCATATTTATTAGCAGCAATCACTAGTTCTTGCATCTCATTGAACTGCACATCATAGAACTTCTTTAGGTGGAGCCTCAAAGCCTTCTAGGCAATGGCTATAAGTTGTCCATGGTTTATAAGCAACTGACACCTCATTTTGGTTTTCTTAAACCTCATCATGAAGTCCTATGTGGACTTATGCCCATACTGCTTGACTTTCACCAAATCGTTGATGGTCACCTCAGGTTCTACTCTGTAAAATTGTTTATAGAATACTATTTCCATTTTCCCCTAGTTGGCAATGGAGTTGGGGGGGGTACGAGTGCGTACCACTGAGAAACCAATCCTACTAAAGAATTCCCAAATAGCCTTAACTTGTAGTTAAGATCATCTTCAAATGCTACACAATGGTTTAAGAATTTAAAAACGTGTTTCGGGAAGATATATTACACTCATCTCCACTGAAAGTAAGAAAGGAAGGCATCTTGAAGTTGAGGGGAAAAAGGTTCTGCTCATCAGTGTATGCATGATAAGGCTTCTGGTAGGTTATCATGAACACCAGGTAGGCCGGAGGTTGTGCCTTCTACATTATCAACCTTCTCAAGTCAGCTACTTCATTCATAAGCTATTGGTTTATCCTATGGTTCAGTGACAGTGTCAGGCTTTCCCTTTATTTAAGTTGTCTTCTGCATAAACAAGGACTATATAGCCTTTTCTTATACCCTCCAACTTGGCTCATTTCCACACTTATTAACTATATGAGGATGTCTGTAAGGAGGTGGTTTGGTTGCCATTGTAGTTACAGTCTTAGCATTTGATCCTACACTAAAACTAGAGGAGATTACTTCTACCTGACTTTACCCGATCTTGAGGGGTCCGAATCCTACTCCTAGGGTCAGGGCGGGAAAATTGGTTCCTGATGGGTTACTCATTGCCACATAATCTAATGTGAGCATTAGAGGCTCAGTCACCTTCATCTTCCCGTTCATTGCCCTCTTGTCTAGTGGTGGAATAGGGATTGTGAACTCTTCCTTACCCTAACTTGACTTAGGGTTTTTAGCATTACTACTAAGATTACTCCCTTGGGAAGATGAAGGTGAGAAGTTACTTTTTAAATTCCTTTGTAGTGTACATGTAACAAAGCACAGTTTGGTAATTTCTCCTCTAGACTTAATGGCAGCTTTCTCTATACTCCTCAACACTTCAATCATAGTAGACTAAAATTCGTCATTGGATACATCTTTACCCAATCTTTCAAACATGGTCGGGCTTCGTCCTGCCTTTAGGCTTATCTCAAGAGTTTGATCATTTCCTTTTCAGTCATATGTGCTTGATTAAGCAACTAAGATGATTTTGTTTTTACTATTCTTTGGGAGTTTCTCCTCCTTCTGTATCTTGAAATAAAACACAAGAGGTCCCATTGGGCATTGCCAAAATTATGTTGGGATGCAAAATCCTCACACAACCTCCCGCTGAAAGCGAGTGGTGAACTCTTGTTAGCACAAGGTGCCTCAGTCAAGCCTTGAATAGGCTCTCTTGTAAAAAATAGTGATTTTGTTCAGGCATACCACTACTGGCCAAAACTAACATATTGTTTGTTTTGAGTTGATAATAAGCCATTTGCTTGCGCTACAAGAAATTGACATTCTTCTCAAAGGATTGTTATTCTGGAGGGGTTATATCCATACTTACGTTCTTTTCTATGCCTTAAAGAAAGGGACTTTATACTTTTCTCATGTTAAATACCAAAGAACACAGATAACAAACTGATTAAATGAGACTTTGAACCAGTCAGCAATCTTAGAATAAAGGGAAGATGCAAAAGAGTAAATCACAGTGAATAAACAAAGGAATTCACTAGCAAGTGTTCAAGAAACATTAATAATAAGAGTAATAAACAAACATAATGACAATAACTTGAAAATAAAATACAAATACAAGCTATTGGGTAGGTTTTGACATATTCGGGCAAGTTTCTAAGCTTGTCAGGCAACGTACTATTGATGAGGTTATACAAAGATAATCGATACTACAAAAAGGAAGTAGCAGAGCTATAAATACAAAGGAATGTCTGAGATACAAAAGAAATTATTGAACACTCGAGCTTTGATTCTCTACAATTACAAATTTTGCCACAGTAAAGCACTTTTCACGTCAAAAATGCTTTTGAATCTTGGGATAGCAACTGTCAATTTCTACTAAAATAAACGCCCAAAACCACAAGCATGAGTAAAAGAGGACCTTGGACCTTGGACATGCCGAATTTGTTTAATTGTGGTCCAAACAATGCCCCCATTAATCATAATTAAGTTAATAATCTTGGCCTTGGTTATGATTAAAACATTAGAGCTTAGCCGTTTTTGCAGAGCGCGTTAGGGCTATTTGAGTGTTTTTAATTAAACTCTTACACTTACCTATGTTTATCAACAGATCAATTTTGAACAAGGGTATAAAAGCAAAATATCCACCGAGTTTTTTCTCTTCTTTGCTACTTTAATTATTCTTGAGCTCTTACATTTACCAATTTCTCAATCCTTAATTGTTAATCTCTTGTCCCCCAAAAACTTCCTATCTTTTTGCAATGGTGTTTTCCAAGCAACCTCACTATGAGTCTGGTGAATGTTTGACCAACCTTAGGCATAGAACTGGCCTTCTTTTTCAACCATAACCAGACCTTCACCATGACGTATTTTCCAGCTTAAGGATGCCTTTTCTTTGTGTCCTGCATGGAGCAATAGAGTACCTAATGAAATGGAGTTCAACTTCTCATATTTAGTAGTAGCAATCACTAATTTTTATAGCTTATTGAACTGCACATCTTAGAACTTCTTCCTTAGAGGGAGTCTTAAAGCTTTTTGCAAAATGGCTATGAGCTGTCTATGGTTTATAAGGAACTGTCGCCTCATTCTGGTTTTCTTGAAGCTCATCATGAAGTCATCTTCTCTCTGCTCACATCATCTCATTCTCTCTTCACCCTGAACCCAGAGTCATGAATGAGAACCCATGAACTTTGTCGTTTGAAGAACCTACAAGCTCTGTCATTCGATTCACCTTCTAAGTCGATCAGACCAAGCTCATCTTTCGCGCCATCCACTTGGTCTCCAACGATGACTTCGCCGACTGCGTCATTCCCATCGCCTTTTTCTCCTTTGCAATTGTCATGGTTGTTGCTTTGAAGCTACTGAAGCAACTCCTAGTGAGAGCTTCTCCCTTTTGGTCTAATTTTTTTTTTGTCTGTATGATTGTGAATTTCAATTTCTGTATGTTTTTGGTCTGGATTGTGTAGAACTGATAGAGAGATAAGCTTAGTCTGCATGTTTTTTTGTCTTATTTTCAATTTCTAATTGTTTTTTGTCTTATTTCTGTAGAAACCAATTGGATTTCGAACAGAAAGCCAGACGGGTATTGGGTTTTACTTAATCACCATAATGATAATGGTTTTTTTTCTTTGTTTTTTGGGTGATGAACCAGTAGCCAAAGTGCACGTTCTTCAAAATTAATCTTACATAATCGGCTTTGGTTTATTTTGTTTATTATATAGATTTCTGAAATTTTCATTATCCTGCTTCTTAGTCCGATACTACACCAAATGCTTCATTAAGTCAGTCCAACTTAGTCTATTCTAAGCCAACCAGCTTAGTCTTTGAAGCTAGTCCAGTCCTAGATAGTTTGGTGCAACAAATGCACCCTCATTGTACTAACTTTTAGGCTATCAACCTCACACACGATGTTAGATTGAGCCTAGTCATATTGGCCTTATAGGTTACTGATTTTACAATTGTAATCCTATATATTTCTTCTTATAGAAAAGAATTAAATGAAGGGAGTTTTAATAAAAATGACTTTTTACTGTTCATTTTTAATCAAAATGACATTTTAGGTATGAAAAGTCCATAATGAGTCAAGCTCTCTTCTTTGTTTACTCTTATGCCATTATTTCATTATTGTAGCGGGGTTCACAATGATGTTGACATTTCTGTCTGGAAATACATTATTTTACATGATGTTATTCAACTTATGCTAATTTGCTAATTTGCTGCCAGCTCTTCATGCTTCCATCATGTTATTGATGTTATACAGCTCTTCTTCTGTCAAATTATTCCAGTACTGTTCATCGTCTTCTACTAGCTCTGCATCTCTCTCTACCTTCTTTCACCCTGTAATACATATTTGTTTTTTCTTCTTTGAAAATTTGAGGAGTCCAGTAGGGCTGATGACTGAGTTTTGTCTTACTGTAAATATGTATTTCTTCTTCTTCTGCTACTAGTAACATATCATACCTAAAATCTTCAAACTCATCTAAGGCTAACATTTGGATCCCTCGAAATTTTAGAGTATTTTTGTATGAAAGAGTCCAACTAAGTGGGGAGATAGAGGATATTCTAAAGGACTCTTCATTAATCATCGTTATATGCCTAGCTTTCTCCTTATGCATATGTGCATACCAATCTGGATGACTACTGATAAAACTTATGCAAATTTCTTTATACTGTTCTAGATAATCTTCTGCTACTTATATAAGCTTTTCAAGAAATAATTCTAGTTGGGAAACATGGTTGATGAATATTTTATCAAGATAGCCAAACTATAATAGTAAGGCTGAGTAATTTCTACTACATTATGCTTTTTCTGATGCTTATAACTAAAATGTCATGGTCTAAAATCTCTCATGTTATTCATGGCTACAACTATGCTAACCTCTGGTTTACAAATACAACTCTTTGTACTATCACAAAGACATGGTGGATACATCTTTGTATAATATCCATCCCTGGTTTTGGATCAAAGATGGACTGATACAAAGCACATTGTAATTGTAATTGTAATTGTAACTCCTTCATGGACTGTGATGCTCTTCTCAGGATCTCATTTTGCATATCTGGTGGCATTATTCTTAATTTTGCTTTTGAAATTTCTTTTAATAGGATATTATCTATTATTAAGTCTAAAGATATGTTCCTAAGAAAACTTTCATATCTTTCGTGTTTTTCTTTGTCACTCAGATGCTGATGCTGCTCCATTTCAATGTCTTCTTCTTAGAGTTCAATCTTAATCTCTTCTATGGGCTCATTAGCCTCTTGTTTTATGGGTTCAATAACCTCTTTTTTCTTTTTTCTTATGTTGATTAATTTCTAAACCTAGTTTCAATTCTCTTTTTAATGTGTCACTTGCCTTTTGCTGCATTCTAAGAGATTGGAGTTCTTGGTTCATTTTGGTAAACTTACTAAGTAATGACTCATGGTCTCTAGAAATGACTTGAAGGTTGTGCTCAAGAGAATGAATATGATGCTGGCTTTGATGGAAATTAAAAGTAAAGCTATCAAACTCTTGTTCTAAGGCTCTAATTAGTTTTTCATGACCTAGCCTCATGCTTGGCTGTTTGATTTGGAGATTTCAAAAATTATCTAAGAGAACCTGTTGCCTATCAGAGAGTTTTGGTACCCTTGACCTATACCTCCGAGTTGGATTTCTGATTCCTTCAACAATATTGCCATTAAAGTTGAAAGTGGGTACTGGTGGTGATGCTGGTCTACTTATGCTATCTTGGAATCCATTGAATGATGGAGGTCCATGGTGCATCATTATGCTATTGAAATGTACTCTTCTGCCTTGTGGTCTTGTGCTATTTGAAGATGATGGTCCACAATATTCCATTCTTGTTCAACGAATTAATCTTGATAAGATATCAGCTAATGTATTGTCACTACCTTTTATATGTTCAAAAATAGGTTTAAAACCATTTCCTGTAATTGAATCAATAAAATTAACTCATCTTCAGGCTGCCTGTTTATTAGCATGTATCTCATCTTCGGGCTGCCTGTTTATTAGCATGTATCTTGTTATAATGAGAAACTATATTTTGACAATCTATTCTAATCGTAAATACTTCATTATGTAAAAATAAAGAGAATGCTTCAAGTGAGTTAATTATTCCTAAAATTTCTAAATCTGTTGATGATAATCTTGACTGTACATCACTAAATTTTCCTGATGAATATCTACAAGCTTGTTCGTCAGACTTTGGTGATTCCTTATGCTTTTTCTGGTATAGTATACATGTCCATCCTAATAATGAATCATCTGTTTCAACTATTTTGTAACTATCATCTAATGGTAATGTTAATGGTTTAAGTTGAGTAATTTCTTCCTTTATATTTTGAACTAATTTAATATCTTCACTATTAAAATACTTTTGTCTTGTTTTGCTAGTTTTACTATGTAATACTGCTATTTTTCTTCCTAAATCGGGGATAAAATTTCTTGCATAATTCAACAATCCTAAAAATGCTTGTAACTGTTTGTTATCTTCTAACTTATCTGGAAATTTTAAGACTTTTTTAACTATATGATCTTGTAACTGTATTGTACCTAACTTGATATACATTCTTAAAAATTCTATATTTTGCTTTTCTAATGCTATCTTATTTTTGCTAATCACAATTCCATTATTGATAAATTCTTGTAAAACTATCTCTAAATGCTTCCTATATTCATTTCTATTTTTACTATGTACTAAAATATCATTTCATATTTCTTGAATATTTGGTCCATCTTTCTTGAAAGATTGATGGAGCATTTTTAAGTCCAAATGGCATAACAAGCCACCCAAAATGTTCTTCTGGACAAGTAAAAGTTGTCTACTTAATTGATTCTTCTGCTAATCGTATTTGCCAAAACCCTGATTTACAATCAAATTTACTAAGATATTTACTCTCTTGAATTTTATTTATAAGCTCGTCCTTATTTGGTAACTTATAACTATCTTCATATGAATTATCATTTAATCTCTTGTAATCATAAACTATTCTAGCCTTACCTCTTTTTAGTTCTGAATGTTTTCTCACAATAAATGCTGCAGATCTATGTCTAGACTTACAAGGTCTAATTACTTTTAAATTTAATAACTCTTTTATTTGCTGCTCAAACTCTTGTTTATCTATTAAACTAAAAGGCATATCAGTTGTCTTTAGGGTTAAATCTGGATTAATTATATCTAATTTTGCTAGTATTTTATTTTTACTCCAATGTAACTATGGGTCTTCTCCTATAATCCTAGTTTGTTCTGCTAATTGTAATAATTCTTCTAAACTCTTTGGTTTATTACAATTAGATAGACCTATATGGGGTTTTTCTTCTTCTAAAATAGTATATTCATGTTAAAATATTTCTTCATCAAACTCTTCTATATTATTATGCTCATCATTTTCTTTTGAGTTTTCTAAATAATAACTATCTTGGCTATACTTATGCTTTTGTATGCTTCTACAGTATTACTTTGATCAATTACTGTAAAGCCTCTTTTGAAAAATGTTATGTTAGGATTCATAAATAAAAAACCTTGTAAACTTTTCAAAAAATTTAAACCTAAAATGAATGGGTATGATCCTATTAGTGAAACAAATGTTAATGGTAAATTAAATTGTTTTTCTACCTTAATAGACTCATTATTAATGCAATGTGTTAAGTAAACTAGTATCTCATCAAACTGTGTTATTCTTACTGGTTTTGCTAATTTTTGTCTATATTTTTCTGGTACTAACTCTTCTCTTATGACACTCTTTTTACTCCCTGTATCTATCATAGATGTTTGTATCTTATGTTCTTTTGCTAATTCTATTTCACAATTTATGGTAATTAAAGAACTATTTTTTTTGCTTTTCTATACTATGAACAGTATTTCCTAATATTTCAGTACTTTCTTGTGATTCTGCTGATTATGCTAATTAACTTCTAATAACCTATTACTATAACACTTTTCACATAATATTGAATATGAATTATAGTATTTATTTGCAACTAACTTGCTACACTTATGACATTTTTCTGGTCAACCTAAATTTATATATTTATACTCTTCTTCATGTTTTTCTTCTATGAATGCACGCATATAATCTTCTAAATCACTATTTAAACTACTTGAATCTTTCGAGTCTGAATCTATAATATTTATACTTTCTATACTATAAATACTCTCATTATCACTTAAATCATCTAAGCTATATATTGACTGTATATCTTCATCTTCTTCTAACTTAAACAACTCCATCAAATATACTTTTTCTCTTGGTTGTTTACCTAATTTTGGATATTTAGGTCTAATGTGTCCAGTCTCTCCACATGAATAACATTTACAACTATTCTTATCTTTTAGGGCTTTATATTTTCTAATCCAAGGTCTGCCACTTCTTTTCCTAAATTATTTTGGAATATATTTTCTCTTCCTATATGTTTTTGAAGGTCTTATGTTGTAATTTTTATGTTGTTTATAGGGTTTATGTTACCTATATTTCTTTTTGTATATTTTCTTATGACAACCATATTGTTGTGGTAAATCTATATTTTGACAACTCATATAAAATTGCTTCCTAATTTGTTTCTTAGCTTTTATTTGACTACACTCTTGTGTAAGTATATCATATACATGTTGAATCCTAGGTCCTATTGCAATATCAATTTTCTTTTGATGCTTTTGCCATTCATTCCAAATCTTTTCTCCTATTGGTCCTTTTATTTTTGTCATATAAGTATCTAATAAATTAATATCACTAATTCTACATGTTCTTCCTAAATATTTAAAGAAATTTGTAGTATACTCAGCTATATACTGTAAATCACAAATTTGTAATTGTTCTAAATTTCTAATTGCTCTTATTTGTTCTTGTTCGCTTCTGCCATCTAACCTATTATGATCTAAAAATTCTTGTTTAATCAAAGTAACAAAATCATCAATATTAAAATGTGTTTTAGCTACCTGATGTTGTTCTGGATTTTGAACTTTCCATGATTGAAAATAATCAAAAACTAAGCCATCTAAGGTATGCTCAAAATAGTCTAACATATTTTGTGAATTACTAAAATCTAACATTAATGTTGTATGTACGCAATCTTTCTCCCATCTCTCAATCGTTCTTTCTCAATCTTGTGGATCTACATTATCTAAATTTAATATATTTCCTGCTATATTAATTTGTTTTAACCCGCTCAAATATGGTATCCTATTTTTTCTAGGTGGTTTTATCATACTTTCTTCTATGTAATCTACTCTAGCTTGTTCTTTATATTGTTCATTTGTTGGTCTCAAAAATTGTTGATTAGTTTTACCTGTGTATCCTGGATTTTCTACTCCTGATGTACTACTTTCTTCTGCTGGATTACATTCAACTTTCAATTCTAATAAATTATTATATTCTTTTGATCCTAAAATATGTTCTACTCCTATTTCTAAAATTAATTTTTTCATCTCTTCATCTGAAATTCTATGTAGTCCTAAATCATACGTCTTATACTTTTCTAAGTATTGTTTTTCATCTAAATGATCAATATCTTCTTTAAACTTATCTACAATATGATCAAAATTTTGCTCAACTAAATTAATATCTAAATTATCAAAATCCATGTGAATACTCTCATTTTCTATCTCATTTTCATCCTCTTCTATTTTTTCTAGTTGCTTGTAATTACTAAACCTAATTGTTGCTTTACCTGTACTAGTTTCATATATTTGTACTCTATTTGGTTGTCTATTTCTTGTTCCTTGTAAATTAGGCAATGTCCACTGACTTCCTTTTAAAAAGCTATTATCTACGAGTTTTGCTTCTATCATATTTACATGCTTACTACCAAATGTTTGAACTAAATTTTGAAATTCTAAATTAAACTTATGATTACATTTATTAGACACTTTACCAATATACAATAAGCTAATACAAAAAATTTTATACTCTCCTTTCATATTATATTTTTTTTGTTCGTATGCTCACTTTAATATATTTATTAAATTCATTGATTGTCATAACATAATTTGGAATACATCCCATGACTGCTAAATTTGAACTTAAGTCTACTTCAGTTGTTGTTATTGCTGCTTGTTGGTGATTATCCCATCTATCGTCATATATGTATACTAAAGCTTTTGTGCCCACTTGTGCTCTGGTTAATCTTGCTATTCCAATTAATATTGTTCCTATGTGAATCTGACTGAAATTTGACTTCTCAAATGTATAACTGCTTCCTTACTAAGTAAATTAAGTGTAACCTCTTTATCAATATACAACTAACTTTATGTTGACTGATGCTACTTACAATTCTACTTCTATTTTCAAATAAACCTAATTGATACAAATTGTATTTATTTTTCTGTGTTTTCTCAAATCTTCTTCTAATATATTCTTGTGCTTCTTCTTCATTTGGATAAATATCTTCAGCTCTAACTACTTCTTTTCCTTTTCTCTTAAAGAGTTCCATTTTCTGTTATCAAAATGATTTATCTTAGATCTTTTAATATGATTATTTGTACTTAAAGTTAAATTTTCTAATTTTTCTAGCAAAGATGGTGGAAGTGATGAAGATGCACTATGTAAAACTTGATTTATTTCTGCTTGACTAATAATAAGATCTACAATAGTATTGGCTTGTGGTTTTTCTTCACTATGCAAAATATGATTATGTTTTCTCAATGGAAAATAACAAACTAAACTATTTTGGTCTAAAGTTATTTTTCTTTTTTGAGGTTCACTAATTTCTAAATTAAGATAATCTATCATAAACTACAATCTACCTTCCTCTAAAGTTACTGCTAACTGGTTTCTTAGAAACTCTCTTTCTTCTCTCAGGGTCTCTAAGACTTGATTTGTTGCTATTTTTGCTTCTAAACTCTATGCTGCACTTCTATGTTATTACATTTACAAATAAATGAAGGATGTTCAAGATAACCAAGATAAAACTTCTACTACTTCAAAGTCCTGCTAATTCTTTTGGATATATATGCTAATCTTCTCTTCATGCTAGTTATAGTTGGGTGTCTGGGACAATAAATACCTGGTGGTTGTGGTTGACAAGGTCTATTAGGATAATAATATCTATTGTTCATACAAAATAAACGAGTGTGATATCAGTTGTATCAATGACTTCCGTCCTTAAGGTACTTTACTATTATAATTATACTATTAAAATGCTAAACTTGGCTCTGATACCAAATTCGGATAGCAAGCCTGGTTAAATAGTCGGATGGCCATTACAACAACTAGACATAAAACCTTGCACATGAAACTCGACATGTTTCAGCATGACGGCCACTCACAGTACATGTATAAGGCCTTAACGGCTGAACTCAAAAGTACCCTGGTTAATGTCCAGTTATTTGCATGGCAAGTATTCAACTCCAACAGAGTGCTCGAACAAAGCATGATCATAAGTTTAGCAGGTTAATAGTATAACTACAATAGTGTTTCCCTGTTTTGGACTAGAAGTCTATTTAAACAGACACACTAAAGAAAGAAAAGAAAACTTACTTAAGACTTGGAGATTGCTTGAATCTGTACACTTGAACTTTTATTGATATATAGAATGTTTACAAAGAGAAGTGTTTACAAATGATGCTAGGAAGGTTTTGGATGCTTGAGTGTATGAGGATAGAAGTATGGTGTGTGTCTGGTGTTGAGGTGTTGAGATGTTGTTTTGTATGTTCTGCATGGGGAGAAAAGCTCCCTTATATACAAAACCTAATTCCTAAAAGACAAAATAACTTTTCAACTATTTACAATTTTTTTGAACAGTGATAGTACACTGTTTCTGAAAGCTGACTGACTTGTCTTTGCTTTAATGAAGGTCATGTGAATCCATGTTGGCTTGGCTACTGCAATGTTTGCCACCTTATCTTTTGCATTCAAATGTTATCTGAAAGTGTCAGTCCTCCTTTCTCTTATTTTGATGTATTCTTTGATGAAGACCACGTGAACTTTGTTGAATACTGGGCCATTTTTGCACAAATGTTTGATGGGTAACATCGGCATTTTTGAAAACTTTTGTCCTGATGATTAAAAGGAAACTTTTTGGGTGTTTCCATTAGTTTTCCCTTAAATGAATCAGATATTGTCACAAACTTTAGCATGGTATTAGAGCATATTGCTTACCTAGACTCAAACTACTAGGTCTATTTAATTCATCGATATGTGGGTATTTTACTTGCGTGACCTAATAAATAGTGATCAGATGGGGGGCATGATGAATCATGATTAAAGTCTAACATTCATCGTTTTATAAAAAATTTACAACTTGTATCAAGTATTTTCACTTCTAATTGCATCACTAGCCGTGAATTTATGAAGAAACTACACACATATTGGATTGCACATGTAATTAAGTTTAGGGGTGGAATTTTTTGCTAAATTACCATACCAACCGAATTACCAACCGTACCATACCAAAGTTGTGCCAAAAAATTTGTACAATTGGTAATGGTACGGTATTTGTACCGTACCATACATTTTTGGTACGGTAATGGTACTCAAAACCATTACCAATGGTATACCATACCATACCGTACCACTACTATTAATATTATATTATTGATTTATTCATTTATATATAATTAGGTATTATCATCATTATATATGAACTTTATATTTTTTTCTAGTCATTTATCCAATCATCTCATCCTCTAACCTATACTTTCCAAAAAAAATAAATATATATATATAAGCCTTCTTACGTTGTGACTCTTCATCTTTTCACTCATCTAGCCACCGACTTCATCTCTGCTGCTCTAGTTTCGGCGACTCTCTCTCTAGAGTCCATCTCATCTTCTCCTTCATCAAATTGGGATGTCTTTCTTCCTAGCTTCGTCTATCAAGTTAATTTTTGTACAATTTTAAAGAATATAGAGATGAAATTTAGGAATCTTTGTACTATTTTTTTAGGGATATTGGGTTCTTTCAGCAATTCTTCCATCTATTTACTTCTTGTTTCTTAAATAAATCTCTATAAATTCTCATAATTAAATAAAAAAAAAAGTTTTAGAAACCCAAAGGGAGTGACCAAAACACGTTTGAGCCTTGAATTGGGTTGGAAAAAAAACTCAAATTTTGGCCCAAAACAAAGTGGTAATTACCATTACCATATCATGCCAACCGAACTATTTGGCATGCCAAAATTCGGTATACCAAAAGTTTGGTACGGTAATGATAATAGATTTTGTTATACCAAAAGTTTGGTATGGTAATTGGTACATGAGTTTTGGTATGGTAATTGTACCAATACCACCCCTAATTAAGTTGAGAACAATATCAATGTGAGTAGTCTGTTTGAAATTTTAACATACCATATTCGTACCTTGAAAAATATACTAAAAATTTTCACTAATGAGAAAATAAAAGAATAAGAAAGATAACTTTTTAAAAGTGTAACCAATGAATTTATCAACCAACTTTTTCTAAAGAAGATTGGGGATCTTCTTTTGTCATCCACCAACATATTTAAGTATCCTCCTTGACAGTATTTTGTAACTAATGACTTTTTATGAACCTACCCGAAAAACCAAATAATTTAAAAGTTCAATTTTCACAACAACCAAAAAAACTTTCAAAAGTTCGATTTTATTTATTATATATGAAAGTGGATTCGATTATAATTTTCATACAAACCGTGTATGTTAGAAGAATGATGATAATGCATCCAGAGGTAGCCTGGTCAATTGGCCAAGCCTTATTTTTAACTAAAAAGTCTCAGCGAAGAGTGCAGTAATCAAACCCCACTGTGGTATCCACTGTCCCAAGTTCTACCAACATATTGAACAACATTATTGTGACGGAATAATATTATTGCAGAGAAGATTCTCATATATTTCGTTTCGTAGGATCCGGGACCATCTGAATAAACTACATCAGTTTTGAGTACTTCGATTCAATTTATATTAGTTAATTACCTAATGCAATTTGATACAAATATCTGCTTTGTAAAAGTATCAAAACGGATCAACTTTGGATTTGGCCCTTAATTTTTTTTTTCTGCCAAGGAATTGAACGGGGCGAGGGTAAAAAGCAACAAATTTTGAAGTGCACGGGGGCTAGCTGAAATTGAAAGCCATCACACGTGTATATCACATGATATATATTTTTTTTAAATGATTTATGCAAACTTTTTTATTAAGAGAGACTTTGTATTCGGTCCGTAGCTACTAATTTTCTTTGATTAAAACATTAATGGTACTCAATTTTTTTATCAAAGTCCCTTGACTTTGTACACCTCATATCATATGACATATAAAATAAAAAAGATTACAATAAAATAAAAAAGATATATAATCCCATATCATATGACATATAAAATAAAAAAGATTAAAATAAAAAAGAAAATACTCAAAAATTGTGATTGAATAAATAGATAAAAAAACAGGTAAAATATAACTTTGAAATAATAAATGTCAAACAAATGTACCATAGTGTTTAAAAAAAATTTGAAGAAGGTACATTTTATTATAAAATATGTCTACATTATAAATAAAAAATAAATCGATTTTACATTAAAAAAAATGGGTACATTTGACATAAAAATGGTACATTTACAAAAAAAATTGGTACTTTCTATATATAACAAAGTGGTACATTTATAAAAAAAAAAATGGGTACATTATAAATAAATTATGAGTATAAATAAAAATTAAAAAAATATGGGCATAAAATGAAATTAATATATGGGTACGAATTAAAACTATGGGTACAATTAAAACTAAAAAGAAAATTGGTACAAATTGAAAAAGGGTTGCCAATTAAAAATGGTACAAACTAAAAATATAAATATATGATACAAAGTTTAACCATAAATAAAAATATACTAAATGTAATGTTTATAACACTAAATGAATATATTTAGAAATAAAATTTAATTATGTTGATATGTAAAATAATATATAACTGAAATAATGACATTTATTAAAAGTTAGGGACATTGATAAAAAAAAAATAATAATAAGATTTTAATCAATGCAATAGAAAAAAGAAGGATGGAAACGTAATCTTCAATTTTTTTAATTTTTGAATATCAATCCGTATTTGTTTTCCAAATAGAAATATATTCAAGATAAAAATATATTCAAGGGCTAGAATAAAGAGAGGTATGCATAAAGTAAAATGGAATGCGACGAAATCACTTTCTAACCTTATATAAACCAACATTTGAGTATTGCCAATTTAAAATGATATACAGTGCTTAATTAGTTATTGTGAGTAAATAGATGGTAATCACGTTGTGCCATTAGGTTCTGTTTTAAATTTAGTCCACGTTAATTGGAATTGTTTAAACTCCGCCTGTGTAAGTTTATCTTACACTGCCGGTCCCAAGCCCGGATAAAGGAGGAGGGGGAGGGCGTCAGGTAGTCGACAGCCGGCACTCCTAGGTTACGTCGAATCCTTATGAAAATGAATCCAGAACAAAATTGCGCTAAAGCTAGGGCGTCACCGGTAAGTGGCGCGCTGTGTGGCCCGAGCACAGTGATAAGTGAGCAAGGGTCGCTGTATCTCCATCGGCACCCGGATGCAGTGTTAAATGAGCAAGGGGGCTATAGAAACTTCTTTTTGAACGACTCCACTCAAAGTTGTTTGGAAGCATATGCTCCTATCAACTTTACACATGACTCACAAAAGAAGTACTTTGATCGTATTAAACGGGGGAGGACGAAGAAGCTAGGACATAAGGGTGGAGTTCACGAGAGTAGAATGCGTTTAGGAACGTGGAATATAGGAACCTTAACGGGAAAATCTATGGAAGTAGTGGAAGTTATGGTGAGGAGAAGGATAAATATTATGTGCCTACAAGAAACCAAGTGGGTTGGTCTTAAGGCAAAGGATCTAGAACACTCAGGTTTTAAACTTTGGTATTCCGGCACAAATAGAACGAGAAACGATGTTGGCATCATCGTGGACAAGACCTTGACACAAGATGTTGTAGATGTCAAGAGGGCAGGAGATAGAATTATGGCAATCAAGATTGTAATAGGACAAGAACTCATCAATGTGATTAGTGCGTACGCACCTCAAGTAGGATTGGATACGAGTGTGAAGGAGAAATTTTGGGAAGTTCTTGGAGACTTGGTGCAAGGAATTGCTCAAACGGAGAAGGTATTTATAGGAGGAGATTTAAATGGACACGTGGGCAAGGAGACAGGCAACTATGGAGGGTTTCATGGTGGCCATGGTTTTGGGGAGAGAAATGAGGATGGGGAAGCCATCTTGGATTTTGCAATGGCATATGATCTCTTCATAGCCAACACCTTCTTTAAGAAGAGAGAAGAACATGTGATCACCTACAAGAGTGGGTCGTCAAAAACACAAATAGATTTTCTCCTAATGAGGAAGGGGGATCGTATAACTTGTAAGGATTGCAAAGTTATACCTGGAGAGAGCTTGGCTAATCAACATCGCTTGTTGGTGATGGATGTGCACATCAAAAGATAGAGAAAAAAGAACAAGACCTTGAAGTGCCTAAGGACTAGGTGGTGGAATCTAAAAGGAGAAAAACAAGGCATTTTCAAAGAGAAAGTAATCACCCAATGCGTGTGGGATAGAGAGGGGGAAGCTAGCCAAATGTGGGATTCCATGGCTAGTTGTATCCGAAAAATAGCAAAAGAGGTTTTAGGAGAGGCCAAGGGATTTGCCCCACACCAAAAGGAATCTTGGTGGTGGAATGAGGAGGTACAAACAAAGGTGAAGGCTAAGAAGGAATGTTGTAAAGCCTTATACAAGGATTGGATCGATGAAAACACTGAAAGGTATAGAGTAGCGAAGCAGGAGGCGAAGAAAGCTGTGAGAGAAGCTAATCTGGCGGCTTATGACGATATGTATAAGCGACTAGATACCAAAGAAGGAGAGTTGGATATCTATAAACTAGCTAGAGCGAGGGAAAAGAAGACAAGGGACCTAAACCAAGTGAGGTGCATCAAGGATGCGAATGGAAATGTCCTTGCTACAGAAAAAGCCGTTAAAGACAGATGGAGAGGTTATTTTCATAATCTTTTCAATGAAGGACATGAAAGGAGTACGTCTTTGGGGGAGTTGAGTAACTCAGAAGAGTGTAGAAACTACTCCTTTTACCGCCGAATTAGGAAGGAAGAAGTGGTTGTAGCTTTGAAAAGGATGAAGCATAGAAAAGCAGTGGGCCCAAATGATATACCGATCGAAGTGTGGAAAGTCTTGGGAGAAACAGGTATAGCATGGCTCACAGACCTTTTCAATAGGATTTTGAAAATGAAGAAGATGCCAAATGAGTGGCGAAAGAGTACTTTGGTGCCTATCTACAAGAATAAGGGCGACATACAAAACTGCATGAACTATAGGGGTATTAAGCTAATGTGCCATACAATGAAGCTCTGGGAGAGAGTCATTGAACATAGATTGAGGCAAGAGACACGGGTTTCGGACAACCAATTCGGGTTCATGCCAGGGCGCTCAACCATGGAGGCAATCTATCTCTTACGAAGAATGATGGAAAGATATAGAGATATGAAAAAGGATTTACACATGGTCTTTATAGATTTGGAAAAAGCTTATGATAGGGTCCCAAGAGACATTCTTTGGAGGATTTTAGAGAAAAAAAGAGTACGAGTAGCATATATCCAAGCTATAAAGGATATGTATGATGGAGTAGAGACGGCAGTAAGAACCCATGAAGGACAAACCGAGAGCTTCCTTATAACTGTAGGGTTACATCAAGGCTCATCCTTAAGTCCTTACCTTTTTACACTGGTAATGGATGAGTTAACGGGACATATTCAAGATGATATTCCCTGGTGTATGCTTTTCGCAGACGATATAGTGTTGATAGATGAAACTCAGGAAGGGGTAAATGCGAAGCTTAACCTTTGGAGGGAAGTGTTGGAATCTAAAGGTCTTCGCCTAAGTCGATCAAAGACAGAATATATGGAATGCAAGTTCAGTGCAAATGGAGGCCCAAATGAGTTAGGAGTGAGGATAGGAGATCAGGAGGTACCAAAGAGCGACCGCTTTTGCTATCTAGGATCTATCTTGCAAAAGAACGGAGAATTGGATGGAGACCTCAACCATAGAATACAAGCTGGATGGATGAAGTGGAAGAGTGCATCTGGAGTGTTGTGTGACCGTCGTATGCCATTGAAGCTAAAGGAAAAATTTTATAGGACGGCAATAAGGCCGGCGATGCTGTATGGCACAGAATGTTGGGCGGTGAAGCATCAACACGTACATAAAATGGGTGTAGCGGAGATGAGGATGCTTCGTTGGATGTGTGGGCACACAAGAAAGGATAAGATTAGGAATGAGGATATCCGAGGTAAAGTAGGAGTAGCCGACATTGAAGGAAAGATGAGAGAAAATCGGTTACGATGGTTTGGACATGTGCAAAGAAGGCCTACTGACGCTCCGGTTAGAAGATGTGACCACGGGACAGAGGTCCAGGGCCGAAGGGGTAGAGGAAGACCTAGGAAAACGTTGGAAGAGACTCTAAGAAAAGGCTTAGAGTACTTGGATCTAACGGAGGACATGACACAGGATCGAGCGCAATGGCGTTCTAGGATTCATATAGCCGACCCCACTTAGTGGGAAAAGGCTTTGTTGTTGTTGTTGTTGTTGTTGTTAATTGGAATTGTTTAACTAATCGTCTCAATTGACTATACACAATAGTGGTGCCTTTTGTTGTGTCAGAGATTTGAGAAAGAGTGCATTCAAATTGTTTATGGGTTGTTTTTATAACCTTCTTGGGTTTAGTTTTGTATTGTTGAATCTGATAAGTATTAAGAAATTTAGCTACATTCATAAACTTTTAAAACAAAAAAGTTAGATCCAAATAATGCATAACTAAATAAATTCAAGACGAACTGTGTTACAGACTTGCAATATCCAAGTTGAGTGATTCTCTTGGGTCCAAATTTGAACAACGTTTCATCTATAGATGAATATTCTCTATCTCTAAAAGTCAAGGATCGTATCACCTCATCACTCCTAGTATACAAAGAATTGGTTAAGTTTTGTTAACCAGACCCATGAAATGAAGAAAATAACAAGAGAAACAGAGTCATGTATTAAACTGACTTGAATGAATGCAATCACGTCATACAAGTCTACATATTTTCGACTTCCAAATTTAACAAATGCGAAGTTTTTAGTAAAGATCCCAATGCAATTTGTAGTGTAATAACCACTTTATGTAGATTACTTAGTTTTGTCAGGTTTGGATGTGGAATTCAACAGTTCGTACTAGCAAACAAAATCTGGTTAGCTAACATATGACCAGATTTTGACACCGTAACTTATCTCGAACATATGGCTGATGTGGCAAGCTCTGTCAGTATTTTCTTCAAAAGCACGCAAGATAGTTGCCATCAAACTGTGGCCTATACAACGACGACGACTTGGTTGTCGAGGAGTACTTGACGGACACTATAAGATTCTCCTTTTAACAGTTTTTGTTGTTTTCATTGGGGTTCACTGTTTTTCTAACGTGTAGAAAATTTAAGCTCTCACAAAAGCATCTAATTACAATTTAAGTGGTATAGTTTCTCATAAAACCATAAATAAAATTGTGATGAAGGAATTAGTTATAGATGCATGGGGCACCAGTTATCCGACTGCTATAATTAAATTGTTATAAATATTAAGGGTACAAGTCAGCGATACAGTTAGAAATACAGTTAGCAATACAATTAGTAAGTTTGTTAGTATTGGTTAGAGTTGTTAAGCTTTCTATTATAAAAACGGAGTGTGTAATCTTCATTCTTTCAAGTCAATATACAAGTCTCATATTTCTCTCTCTATATTATCTCTAGTTCATCTTTCTCAGTTACTTTTTCTTCTCCATTTTTTTCTCTTCGATTTTCAAATATTTCAATGTGGTTAATATAGTATCAGCGTAGGTTGTCCCACGTGTGAAGCCAAACGGCCACATGCGCTCCACGTCATCCCGTTGTATTGTCCACATGTTAGGCTTGAAAATGCACCACACATGAGGAGGTGTGTTGAGAATGAATCTCACATTAATTGGAGGAGGGACCTTGCATGGGCTTATAAGAGGTTGGGCTACTCCCCATATTGCCAATTGATTTTATGGTGGAACCTCAACTTTCTTCAAGGTATCAGAACAAGTTGTCCCACGTGTGAAGCCAAACGGCCACACGTGCTCCACGTCACCCCGTTGTGTTGTCCACGTGTTGGGCTTGAAAATTCGCCGCACGTGAGGGGGCATGTTGAGAATGAGTCCACGTGTGAAGCCAAATAGCCACACGTGCATCACGTCACCCCATTGTGTTGTTGTTAGACTTGAAAATTCGCCACACGTGAGGGGGCATGTGACGACCCGTCCCGAATTATTGTATATATTTTATCCCCGAGCATGTAAAGTGACGTTAATGCCCTCGAGGGTTAGTGATGTGGATGTACATATGTGGATTTAAATTATTTTTCTCACTAGCGTAATTATATAGTACTCGGTGTCACGAACGCATTGACGTGAATTAGGGCCGAATCGGGTTCGTAATGAAAAAGTTACGAACGTTAGAATGTAATTGGGCCAAAAGAAGAAAAAAAAAATCTAAACCAATCACTTAGGTTCCTATCTTGTTGGGTCCAATTAACATTTGGGCTTAAATTATTTTTGGAGACCAATTGCGCACCCATTCTTTCCCTTGTCCAATCCGGATGTGCACATACATATGCGCACCTAAAAAAAAAATCTCTTCTTTTCTATCCTTGTTGGCCAATCACAAGCTCACACACCCACACACCCACACACCCACACACCCATACGTAATCCTCATTCTCTCTCCCTTCTTCTCGAATTCTCTCTCGTTTGTACAACTAAGAGACTCGCAAGGTTATGAGTTCATTCATACCCATAGGTTGAGGAATAAACCTCAGAAACCTAAGGACCCATTAGCTCCGGCAAGGTGCTCTGCTGTGCTATTGTGATCGTGGTGGTTTCACTGAGATTTAAAGCTTGAGGGAGTCTTAAAACAACTCCATAGAGACCTTGGAACAATTTTGGAAGGATTTGGACGTCGGGATAGGTCAGTTCCTCGAGTTGCAGGTTTGACCGGAATATTCAAGAAATATTCTGACCGTTTCCGTCGGTTTTAGGACCTCTAGGAGGTAAGATTATGTTCTCCTTGTTGAGAGCTTCAAATCCGTATAAGATTTGTGAATTTTGGTTGAAAAACGAAGAAGAAATTAAGAATTTACAGTTTTCCAGTTTCCGGCGTTGCAGCAGTGGCCGGCGTTGGATCCCGGCAAAGCCCCGGAGAAGAAAAGAGAATATTCGGTCAACTTTGACGGAATATACTGACGGCGTCAGGTAAAGTTAACGGTATATGCTACTATTTAATGGAATATTCCCTAACGGCGTTAGGGATTCCGTCCAACGTGTCAGGCATGTGCCTGTGTGTGGCTGGCGTGTGAGGGCGCGTTCAGCGTCGGAAATTTTTTCTAAAAGAATGGGGATGCTCGTGATGTTGAGTAGGTCACGATGGTATATTCAAACACCCCAATTGAGCAACATATGATAAGTTATTACACGATTTTAGTTATGTGCTTAAAAGTAACGTTTAATTAGTTGTTTCGCATATAGGTGAGACATTTCTGGAGGACGAGCGTAGCCATGCGAGACTTGGGGGTTATGATCCTGCCACATACCAGTGAGTGGGCTTTTGGTTTTCTATATATATACGTATATATGCTTTACATTTTCCCAGAAATTGTTTAAATGGATTTACGTTTTTAAATGCCATGTCAATTGCATTGCATTTTAGCATATGCATTAGTATGGATATGCATATTATTACATGACTTGTGGACGCCCAAGTAAGCTTTAGGTGAGTACATATTGATGATAGTGATTGTAGTGTGTATGGTTATGTTTAGATACATTTAGTGCTCATTATCCTGCACCCCGGTGTTAGTGCTCCACCCGAGGCCAAGGCCTAGCATTCACATGATCGTTCACCTCCCGCACCACACGCTCAGCTTAGATCCAAGGCAGGTACCAGCTTGTCGTACAGACCACATTAGGAGGTTCCGACTCGTAGGTGACTTGTGATACTTCGCACAACCTTCACGTGATCGTAGCACTTAAGCGTATCTATTTATGCCCAGCCTGTCGTACAGACCACGTTAGGTGGTTCCGACTCGTGTGCAGGAATTGGTAGATGAGGTATAGGCTCAATCGTACAAGTCACGTTAGGTGACTCCGGCTGACATATTTTACATTGATTTATTTCACCTGGCTTACTTATTTCATTACTGAGATACTTGACATGGCAGATACTCGGTATTCATTAATCTCGAGCATGATTTTTATATACGTACATATTACTATTTTCTGGGAAATTATACAGGTTTTACGGTGAGGGGTTATTATGTTTAGAAAGAGAAATGTGTTTTCAAAAACTTTGTTTTTGCCCACTCACATTTTCTGTTTTGCGCCCCTCCAGGTTCTAGTTAGACGTTCGAGTTGGTGACTTACGAGGACTCTTCGGCGGTTCTAACAGACATCAAATAATGTAGGAATTTCTTTCATATCCTGTATAATTAATACTTAGCCTGCTGAACTGCACTTAGGTTACCTATGCTCTGAATATGTGTATCTACACTTTAAATACTTTCACTCGCACTTATATATTTGTCTAAAGTAAGCTAGCTAGTTTTTTTTTTTTGTTTACCCACATTTTTATATCATTATCACTTCCGCACTGTGCACATGACTAAAACACCTTCACATGACGGCCAACACGTCTCGATTTAGGTCGGGGTGTGTCAGGGCATTTGAGAATGAGTCTCACATTGATGGGAGAAAGGACATTGCATGGACTTATAAGAGATTGGGCTATCCCCATATTGTCAATCGGTTATATAGTGGAACCTCAACTTTCTTCATGGTATTAGAGCAGGTTGTCCCACGTGTGAAGTCAGACAGCCACACGCGCTCCACGTCATCATGTTGTGTTGTCCACGTGTTATGCTTGAAAATTCGCCACATATGAGAAGGCGTGTTGAGAATGAGTCCCACATTGATGGGAGGATGAACCTTACATGAGCTTATAAAAGGTTGAGCTACTCCTCATATTACCAATTAATTTTAGGGAGTTTTAACGAAAAACCCGCGGTACTGTTCACTTTAACGAAAAACCACATTTTTACACTAAAAAGTCAAACCTGGTACTATTCACTTTACCCTTTATTTTGTCCTTATCGTTAAAACTCAAAGTTTTCAAGCCCTTATCATTAGTTTTCCTTTAATTTTATAGTGAAACCTCAACTTTCTTCAATAAAGTTAACAATTATACCTGTTATTGCTCAAAAAGAATGAAATAAAATGACAAATAATCTCTTCAGGGTTTGTATATTAAAAAGGATAGGGTCCATATACATATGAATGAATTGATCTAATATTTGATACGACTATCTCCGTCGCACCGGGACCACCACAATTCTCCATTGTTGGGTTTAGGTAAATGTAGAGTAAAATAGATTTTGCCAAAAGTAATGTGGAAGTAGTCACTTTCTTTACTGCCGGATAAGGACTTGTTTGGGATTTCCAAGGAAAATCTAGGTTTCTTGTACTCTTATCTGATTTGGACTCCACCGCGTCCAAAAGGAGAGGGTATGTTTTTCCCTTTGTGCACTGTTCCAAGAATATGTGGCCACGAGAGGACCTGGTCATCAGACAATGAGATAATAATGATAAATGTTAGTAGGTTAAAGAAACAATCCAGAATGGGGTTGGGAAGACGTTGACAGGGCAAGGGCACAGACAGGGTTAGGGATGTTTCCTTCTCTGAGGATGTGACCTGTCTCTAAGTCATCTCCGTGTCCTCAAAGTTTTAAGATGAATGATGTCCAACACTTCCTAGCGATTGATATTTAATTATTTATAAGTCTTACATGCGTATATGAGTGCTGTAACATTTTATATTTGAAAAACGATACGACATGTACAACGGGTTGTCAACTCAGCGACAACAAAGTGCAACAGTGAGTTCTTTTAGTTAATTTAATTAGTATTGAATTTACTGTAAGTGCATATATCATCAGTGCATATATATTAGTCCAGCATGAGGCTGCCTCCAATCAAGTGAAGATTGAGTAATGCTAGATCAACTAGTCATAAATGTGCAACTATAGTGAAATTTTTTTGTAAAAAGTTATTCTTATTCATTTGCAAATTACGTTAATACATGGACATATATAATTCACTGAAAGAAAAAGCAGTTTTACGCATTGCTTAAAAATGAGTTATTTATACTTATACTTGTAAAGAGCTGAATAATTTTTTAAAAGTATTATAAATATATTCATTAGTGGTGTTGAAGGAACCTGGGAATAAATACTCAGTAGGTCAACCGGAAATTTATTTTAATATATAGTTCATAGTCATGTACTTTGATATTGTGGGTGGCTAGCTTAGTTTAGAAACAAATAATAAATTACTCATACATGATGATATTATATGACTTCTTTCATGTGCGATTATGCATATTTGCTAGGTTCCTAGAAGAGGGGTGTTGTTATAAACTACTTGCATCGTAAGGACACATTTGCTAATTTGCAATGGCTCAATCGTGGTTAGATATGCTCCTCCTAACCGAGGAAAGGCAAGGGCAAAAAGAACATGCATGGTAAGGTAATGTAAGAAATGGGTTAATAAAAGTGGAATGACTGAGGTTGAGGTAGAGAGATTGGTCTAAGTTTAAATTTCCTTGCAATATAAAAAATACAAAATGGATTATATATATGCTAATTATCTGCTGCTTTCTCTACGATAGGATAAAATTTTATGGATACAGGAACATATATAAGCTACGTGATATATTATATCCGGTGTTATTATAAAGGTGGAAATACGTCTCACTTCGAAGGTGTACATATATATATATCTTGATTGTTGATCATGCATCAAATGCTTTATGGGGGCAACACAAGAAGTAGATAACCCAGCTAATGATACCAAGGATTGTTTAAACACCAATCAAGTTAGGTTTGAGCTAATTTGGGTTTTCAATATTGTTGATGAAAACGTCAACGTATCTATCCGTATTTGATTGTTAATAACACCATATTATCACACCACAAAAAAATAGAATCCAAATTGACGTAGTTTTAAATGCCTTTAGTCTTTTTCTAAGGGTATAAGTATAAAGAAAGTTTAATCCAAAACAATATTATTCATGTCACTTAGTATTACGGCCTAGTGGTATTTCTCTTTACTTGTAAGTGAGAGGTCTTAGGTTTGATTCTCGCCAAAGACGAATTTGAACCATATTATTGCTAACTCATTGTGAGGCTAAACTCCCCCCCCCCCCCCCCAAAAAAAATGTAAATAGTATCATTTGTTCAAAAAAATAATAATAATACTATTCATTTATCGACCACATTACTTTGTACATCGTGAACAAATATATTTATACAAAATTAAGACGTTAAGAGATTATGATCATGAAAAATATGTTAAGTGAGTTGTATAAGTAGTAATACGCATATAAATGCGACGTCGACCAAACTCTTCGGGTCCGAGCATATAGGAGATTCATGGTCATATTATATGATACTCAAATTAAACTTGTTGCCATGTTCCAACATGAACCCAGGTTTCAGACAATACTTTTATGTCTATTTTTATTTTTTCTTCCCTTGGACCTAAACTTCCTAACTTGAAATAACCAATCAAGGGAGTTGGAGTTAACATTGCCACACGTAGTGGGATTGCATGTGCACTCACATGAAATTAAGATGGTAAACAAGATATGATAAACCTAGCTAGATGTCTTGGTTGGAGCATAATTAGTTCTTGACTGATCAATTTATTTAACTATCGTGATACAACAAATCTCAAAACATGTCCTCTTTCTATTTCGATCAGAGAATTTTATAGCCTTTGTTATGTTAACCAAGCAGATATAAACAGATAAGAACAGAGAAAGAAGAAGAACAAGTTTAGAGAGAGAGATTGAGAATTACTTCAGTAGTAAGAAACGAGATTTCACTGTTTTATTAATCTTGGGTGAATAGTACAACTATTATAGAGGTATATAGTCTAAACTATGATTGCTTACAAAGTAAACAATCCTTACAACTTATAACTAACTAATTTATTGACATTCGTCAACATCACAACCATTAATTCAATTTTTATTCCTAAGATTCCCCCTCTATCTCAAGAGCAGAGAAATGAAGCCTGAGATTGGAGCAATGTGTCTAAAATAAAGGAGTAGAAAACCCTTTTGTCAAAATGTTAGCAAACTATTCAATTGAGGAAACAATCAGAACCTGCAACAAATGTTTTGCAACTTTTTCCTCACAAAATGAACATCAAATTCATTATGTTTGGTTCTCTGATGCATAACTGGATTACAAGTAAGGGTTATAGCTCATAGAAGAGTGTTGGAGGAACGTAGAAAGGAACATAAAGAAATGTAAACAACTTTTTGATCCAATTAATCTCAACAACAGTGGTGGACAAAGCCATGTACTCTGCTTCAGTGGAGGATCTAAAAACAATTTTTTTGTTTCTTAAAGACCAAGGAATGGGATTGGAACCCAGAAACACAAACCATCCCAGTAGTAGACCTTCTGTCATTAGGATTATCTGCCCAATTTGCATCACTGAAAGCTCTCAAGTATAATATTCTCTAACATAATGTATACCATAGCCCTTTGTTGCTCTCAAGTACCGAATAATTCATTTGTTGCTCTCAAGTGCCTAATAATTCATTTGTTGCTCTCAAGTACCTAATAATTCATTTGGCTGCTACAAAATGAGAGTCCATGGGACATTGCATAAACTGACATACCCGATGCATTGCAAAAGCAAAGTCAGGTCCTGTAAATGTTAGGTACTTAAGGCCTCCTACCAAACTTCTATACAATTTTGGATTGTTGAAAGGTTTACCATCATCCTTCAACAACCTGTTATAAGGTAAATATGGAGTGGTACAAGGCTTCGACAAAAGCATATCAGACTTGGTAAACAAATCAGTGACATAATTGTAGCATCCTGTTTCTAAACAATCTGAATACCCAAAAAAAAATGTAAGGGCAACAAGTCTTTAACATCAAATTCTTTGGTAAGAGCAGTGATAACATCAACTATAACAGTAGTAATGATAATATCATCCACATATAATAACCACAAAATGAGGAATAAGCCTGAGTAGTCTGAGAATCCAAAGAAGAAAGAAACCTTGTAAATCTTTCTTTCCAAGCTCTTGGAGCTTGTTTCAACCCATATAAAGACTTATGAAGTCTACAAACATGGTCAGAATGATGAGCATCTACAAATCCAGGTGATTAAGCCATATATACCTCTTCTTGTAACACACTATGTTAAAAAAAAAGCATTTTTAACATCTAAATGTCTTAAGGACCTACCATAATGAGCAACTAAGGTAAAAACTAACCTCACAGTTGTAGGCTTGACTACTGGACTAAAGGTTTTGTTGCGAAAATTAGATAACAAAAATTAAACTCATTAAGTCTCAAATTTTAGTGCTTTCAAGTAAACGAATCAGATGATTGTATAGCATATAAGCACGGATATCGTCCCACAAAGATCGAATTGATTCTAAAAGTCTTACTAACTAAATTGGAACCAATAATAATTGAGAAGCTTTAACGGAAAAGATATATAACTTTGAGATTAAACTAAAATAAAACAAAGCTTGAAAATAAAATGCATGTAAATTATAAAATGAAAACATAAGAAAAGAAGACCTAGGGCATCCAAATTCACCGTAACCAATTCTACTCAATTCCCTTAGTATGTTATGCTCAAGTAGTTCCCCAGTATTGATGATCGATTTTCCCTAAATTATTTGACGGCCATAGCATCTGGTTACATCAAAAGTATCCTTATGTGTTAACCCTCTATGGCATCTAGATTTAAACAAGTAAGAACCCATTAAGCTCTATGGAAATCGTTGGAAAATCACACAAACCCTAATTGTATGGCATCTACAAATAGGTGTTTATGGTATCAATTGCAAGAAGCTAAACCCAAGTTAAGTATGACATCTACTCTAACTTGCATCAAATCAACCTAATTTAAACCTAGATGGTGATCAAGCATCTAAATAAAAATCAAACGCATTACAAATAACAATAGCAAAAGATACTTAATAAAGAAGAAAAACATGATAATAACAATGCCACAAGGCAATTAAGTATTCATAATTAGGCAACATCGTAGCCCTAGTAAAGAAAAACTCCAAAGTAGCTCTTCCTCTTAGCCTTCCTTGCCGCAACCCCTATGTAGAATAGATGATTTTTGGTTTTGTTTTGGTAGCTAAATCCTTTCACAAGGAGAATGGATCTCCTTATTATAAAACCCACGACAAAGGTATTAAAGTCTAATTGAAATCCAATTAAAACCCCACTAAAATCCTATCACTAAAGGACTTGAAGTCCTTATTAAACAAAATGAAAAATAAACGGAAATAATAAAAACTAAAAATTAAGTTATCTCCTAAATTCCATTGAATAGCATTCCCATCTCTATTTGATTCCAAAACTGCTTGGTTTCATCTTGTTGTTGTAATGCACATGTCTTTGCGTAGCTAGTTAGCCTCTTGTTCCACTGAAATTACTGTAGACACTTGAAATCTCCATTTTTCACTTCTTTTCATGTAACTCCTGTATTGAATGCCTATAAATTAAACCCCTTCATATATACAAAATCAAAAGGAAATATATGATAAAAATATATGAAAATATGCACCCATCAGGTTTCACCATAATCAATTCCCTCTTATTGGTTAAACCCTTTAGCAACTAATAACCTAGCCTTATATCTCCCAATTGTACCATCTGCATTCTTTTATATCTTAAAGACCCACTTACAACTAACTAGGTTCCTTCTGAGAGGAAGTGCAACCAAAGACCATATTCCTTGAGAATATAAAGCTAAGGGTTCCTTTTAGATAGCAGGAACCCATACTAGAGATTTCAAGGCTGATTATAGGTAGCATGTTCAACCTTAGTTAAACACCCATGTTTTCATGAATTCAAATACCAATGCAATTTTCTTTGAAATTCCACTTTTGGACCTTGTTTGCATAGGATACAAATTGAGAGGTGGAATGGATAGGACAACTTGTAAGCTCTTAGGATGGAATTCAAGTGCCACGGAGATATCGAAGGAAGATGATTGAGATGCAGATCTTTTGTTGCAGTGTCATAGCTAGATGTAGTAGATGGTATAGGTATAGGAGCCAAACTAGACTCAACAGCTGTATGAGGTACGGACTAAATGGGATCATAAGTAATTGTAGTAAACTCATTTAATTGAGAAACAACCAAAACATTACTGTGATTTGAGACTGGTATTAGGGGTTGGATTGGTTGATAAGGAATATGTGATGCTTTGTGTGAGACTTAGTTCACTAATGTGAGATATGGAAACTCAAACTCATCAAATAATACATGTATAGAGATGCACACTCTCTTTTTGGATACCTCATAACAAACATAGCCTTTGAACTTAGAGGCACATTTTAGAAAGACACATTTTGTGGTTTTAGTTTGCAACTTGGTATTATTATATGGTCTTAACAATGGAAAACATGAACGACCAAGCACTCTGAGATGTTGAATTTTAGGAATAGACTTTAACAAAACCTCAAATGGAGATTTGTGATGTAAAGTAGATGTTGGCATTCTGTTGATAAGATAAACAAATGTTTGGCAAGCAAAAGACCAGAAAAAAGGAGGTACTGAGCCTGTTTGTAAAAGTGTAATGGTAATTTCAATGATTTGTCTATGCTTCATTTCAGCTTTACATTGTATAAGGACAGAACATATGATGGCTAATTCCTTTATCTAACCAAAAGGTTTTGAAAGCTTTTCCTATGTTTTCACCTCCCCCTCGCTTTGTAAGGTTTTATTGGAAACATTAAAGTGATTAAGAATGAAATTATAAAAGGAGACAAGAGTGGAACATACGTCACTTTTGTTGCATAATGGAAAAATCCTACAATATCTAGTACACTCATAAATGAATGTTATATAGTATTTAAAACTTTCAACAGAAACACAAGGAGATGGGCTCTGCACATTACTATGAATAACCTTAAATGGATATACAGGCTTAGACACGTTAGTATTGAAAGGAAACTTTGTGAACTTGCCTTCCAGACATCTGTGACACAACATAGGTATAATATCATAGGCAAGAGACACATTTGATTTTCTTAACATTTAAGATACTATGAGATTAAAATGATGACCTAGCCTGTTATGCCAAATACTGGATGTAACTTGCTGTTAAAGATAAGCAGCACCAAACAGTTGCTTTTGTGAACCATAATGAGTTGATGAAGGTATAGGGTACAATATATTACTACACAGTTCTTTAAAGATAATCCCCCTTATGGTTTTGTCCTGAATCTAAAAGAAAAAAGCATCAAAGATTAACCAGCAATTATATCCAAACATATTCTATGAACTGAGACCAAATTCTGAGGCAATTTAGGCATATATAACACTGAATTTAATTTCAAAGGATGCAATGAAGGGTTAAGAAGGGAGGAACCAATATGTGATTTTGATAAACCTTCACCATAAGCTATTTGGATGATCTCATTGGATTGGTATAGAGTTACAAGAGACAAGTTATTCAAGTCAATTGTCATATGGTATGTCGCTCCTGAATCGGTGATCAACACATTTTAAGAAGTACTAGATGACATTTGGGGAGGTGCAGAATGAGAATGATTATTGACATACAATGCACTCATAGGAGAAGAGTTCTTCTGAAAACAAAATACTGCATCATAATGAGGATTTCCACAAATATAACAACCTTGAGAAATTGCATTAATTCTTAACTGACAAGTATTAGCAAAATGGTTGTTTTTCCCACATATTTGACATACTTGAGAAGTAGCAGCATTCTTAAATCTACATGTACCGGCAAGATTGTTTTTGCCACATATTTAACAATTATGAATAGGAGGGACATCACCTTTCTGCTTTGGTGGACAAGTACCAAGAATTCCAGATGTTGAATTAGAATAGAGTGATTTTGAACAACCAAAGAACTTGCAACCACCAAAATTGAAGTTTTGAGAAAACATGTCTCTCCCTTTGTTCTTGTTGTTAGTGGACTTGTAACCACCAAAATTGGAAGAAGAATGATTATGTTGTGTACTGTAAGAACCTCTAAACTTAGAATAAACTCATTTGTATTAGCTACTAAAGCATAAAGCATTTGAGTAGCAGATACATTGTCAATATTGAGATCAAAGATCCTTTAAAGAAATGATAGCTTCGCGCTCTCTAATTACAGATCTAATTGTATTATATTCAGCAAGCGGTCCATTCAAAATGACACAATATCATCATCATCATCAAAACACTCTCCAGCAGCAAACAGATAATCCATAGCTTCTTTAATTCTTTGTAAATAGATAGTGATAGAATTATTACCTTCTTAATCGTTTGCAATTCAGATTTCATCTAGAAAATACTAATTCGAGTAACTGTGGAGAAGTGTTCCTTGAGACAATTCAATAAGTCTTGAGAACTGGTGCTTCCAATAGCAGCTTGAGATAAAGATGCAATAATCAACTGTATCAAGACCTTATCGTGCATCTTCCAAATCTTGAAACCATCAGATTCACACTGAGTAAAAGATCCTTTAGAATTAACCTCAGAATCACCAAAGTTGGTATCAAGAAATCGTTTAGGATAAGGAGTATAATCATCCACAAACTAACGATGCCATAGCCTTCAAGCAACAATTGCATATGGAAATGCCAATGCAAGTAGTCTAAATCATCAAGCTTCATAGTAATAGAAGTCAAAATTGAAGAAACCAAGGACGTATTGGCGATTGCAAGATCTACAATTGAGATGTCATCACCATTGTGATAGACAGAGATCGAAACCAAAGAAAGAATTGACTGAGAACTTTTATCAAACACCTTTTGTGCATAAGAGAACACACATATAGACTCACAAATATAGGAGACAAAAAACCCCTAACATCAGATATGAGATCAAAGAGAATCAAAAGATATGTAGAGGGAAATAGTGGCAAGGAAGCAGAAGCGAAGAATCCAAGATCGTAGTGCCATCAAGCTTGAAGCTTTTCCGATGAAAATACCATGTTAACCAAGAAGATATAAACAGATAAGACACATAAAGAAGAAGAAGTTTATAGAGAGATTGAGAATTACTTCAGTAGTAAGAAAAGCACTGTTCTAAAAATCCCCCCTAGCGCCGCCTAGGCCCTGCCTAGGCGCTAGGCGTTTGAAAATTAAGAAAGGGCGCCTAGACCTGATTAGGTGCTTGCCTAGACCGCCTTGGCACCCGCCTAGCCCGCCTAGGTTGCGACTCACTTAGATAGAAAATATATAACTTTCATTTTGCATTTTATTTTTTCCAACAAATTGTAACAGACTTGTTGCATACTTAAATGAATACACATTATATGCATGTTCTCCATGTTTTCATTATGTTCCAATACCTCCTAATATATATGTCATTATATTTTGTAGTTTATAATGAAATTATATATATATATATATATATATATATATATATATATATTAAGTATAAATGGACATTTATTTACACGAAATATAATATATTTACTTAAATCCACCTAGTCCGCCTAGGCGCCCGCCTAGTCCCCGCCTAGGCGCTAGGCCCCAGCTCGCCGCCCGACTAACGCCTAGCGTCTTTTAGAACCTTGAAGAAAAGAGATTTCACTGTTTCATTAATCTTAAGCGATAGTAAAACTATTACAAAGGTATATATCCTAAACTATAATTGCTTACAAACTAAGCAATCTATACAACAACTTATAACTAACTAACTAATCTATTGACACTTGTCAATATCACAACCATTCAATCCTTATTCCTAACATGTTGTACTTGTAAATTTGTAATAGCTACCTGGTGTTAATTTTAAAATTTATAGTGGGGTCTAGTTACAATCCCTGCACGTCTTAAGTACAATACTTATCTGACAGTCAAATATAATTGATGTAAGTATCAATATAATCACTATCTGACCGTTGAGATGGTAATTATATTAGAATACATGTAAGTATTTTAGACAATCCCTAATTATGATCAACTAGAGAATTTAAACTTTGAACTTCCAACATTAAAAAGATAAATACATCCAAATAAATGGCTAGCTAGCTGATAATATGTGGTCATGCTTTAGAATATTGTCATGATTCCATAATCATAGTTATTTTGATTTTTTGTTTTTGTCAATAAGAGAAGGAGTTTTTTTTTTTTTTGACAAACGGAATATATCAAATAAACCGGGCAAAGAAGCCAGAACGATACAGAAAGCCTACTCCGAGGCAAGCAAACTAAAGCTAAGGGCTACTTAGGCTAAAGTGGTGAGATAAGTTACGAAGAACACGACACCGCATCTAATGCTAAAAGCGTCACTTCTCCCACAACCCAAACAACTACGGGGGGAAGGGAGTCCATCATTACACAATACATTCACTAGAGAAGATGGAGGTCTATCGACCCAAACTTCATCACATACCTCTCTACACTTCCGCGACGCCAACAGGTCCGCAGCACAGTTGGCCAGTCTTGGAACCCAAGACCAGCGGCACTGATGAAAAGACCTCCCCAGCCCGTGGCAGTTTACCAGAATTGGGAAAGCTTCCCAACTGCCTAGCTTATTACTATCTCGAAGCCGACTTATCCCTAATTTGCACCCAAACCAAATAGCCCAAGCTTCTGCACAAGCCACATTAGGCGCCTTAATCCCATGCCTACAAGCCGCCAAGAACTTACCCCCCACATCCCGAGCAACCACCCCCACAAACCCGACGCCACCCGGAGCCACCCAACTAGCATCCACATTGATTTTCACAAACCCAAGACTCGGAGGGCACCACTGGGAGATGGGATTCACAGGAGTAGAAGGGGTAACAGGCCGCGAACCTGTATTTGAAGTTGCCTCCTTGAAGGTGTTAACCGAGTGAGAGATGGCAGTCAAGACTTGGCTTGTACAAATAGGCTTCTGATTGAACACCAAATTACACCTTGCTAACCAAATATGCCAGCAACAAAAAGCAATATACTGTAAGTTTGAGCTCTTCTCCTCCTTCGAACCGAAGTTTGACAAGAACATTTCTTTCAACCACCCACTCCATGCCTCCGGATTCCTTCCCAACAATCTAATATTCAATCTCCCACCAAACCAAAGCCCCTCCACCCATGGGCACTGAAGAAACAGGTGCTCGACAATTTCCTCACACCTATTGCACAGCGGGCAGGTTGGTGAGGGAGCTGAACGCCTCTTAAAAAGATTAGCCGACGTAGACAAAGCCCCATGTAAAGACTTCCACAAGAAACAACGAATCTTAGGCGGTATCTTCAAACTCCAAATACCCTTCCATAAAGCCTTCGGAATAGAGGCAACAGAAGGATTACGGAAGTTAGGAGAAAGCCGATCCTTAGCAAGTCCCCAAAAATATCCAGATTTCACATTATACATACCGTTCTTCACTCCTGGCCACACTAGTCGATCATTCATCACTGGGTCTCCTATGATAATTTCCTGGATAGCCTCCCACTCCTGCTCCACCACAAAGGGCTTAAGAAAGTCAATGTCCCACTCCCCCAAATCTAAACAAATGAGTGACTTTACCACCAGATTTTTTGATACTTGTTGCAATCCAAGAGGGGAAGGAAAGCCCAGAGGAATAGAATGGATCCACCTATCAACCAAAACTCTTACATTAGCCTCGTTCATTATCTGCCAGTACGCACCTTCCCGAATTAAATCTCTGCCCACTAAGAGGCTTGACCAAGCCCAAGAAGCCTTTCCCCCTCTCTTTGCATCCAAAAAAGAACAATGAGGAAAATAACGAGCTTTAAGCACTTTAGCCCACAAAGAATTGGGCTCCTTGATTAATCTCCAACACTGTTTAGCCAGCAACGCGTCATTAAACTTCTCAAAGTTCCTCAGGCCGAGACCCCCTTCCTCTTTAGAGAGGCCCAACTTCTCTCTAGACACCTAATGAATACTTTAAAAGTTGAGAAGAGAGGTATTACGAATGGATTAGATTTTAAGCCAAATATGACATTACTATATAGGATAATGCTCAGGAGACTAAAATTTTAAACTAAATTTGCAAACTAAATTATGGTCACCAATAGGAAGTAAGTAACGTTAATTAACTCTTCAGTAATAATCTAATCATCAACAACCACATCATTTAGTTTAGAAATTTAATCTCCCTAGCATTACCCTATTATATAACAGGAGATGGATTGAGATTCTCGAAATAATGGTCTCATTTTTTTGTCAAATCGAGAAAAATTAAGCGAAATTATCTCTTTGACAATGATCGCGTGCGAGGAACTTACCCTCTCCCGAAAGGGTGAGGACCTTTACACCTAGAAACTCCCTGACCTTCCATCCTCCATCAAATTTATTGATGATATATGAACGTAAACGGAAAAAGATACAAGTGAGGGAACTATGCTAAGACCCATAAAGACAAAATGATTAACGAAAACGATAATAAGTAGAAAACAAAATGTCACGAGCATGGGTAGAGGCTACAAAATTCAGAACCATAGGTCACCAGTAATAAGTATAACTATCTTCTCCGAATGAAGCTAAAACATCTACAACCTAATTGCCTTCTCAATAAATATGTATACAAATAAATCGCATTTGACAAAGTCGACAAGGAATTTTTTGAATCCACCATAAGAAACCAAGGGGCCGCGTTAGGAGCCTTGAAAAGATAATAAATAACCAACATGCAATATGTTTCAATCCATAAATGTTCCAAATCTTTGGCTCAAGTTATACGCACAGCCTCAATGAAGACAATAATTTTTGCAACAATTGAACTTACAAATTTTGTGTTTGATGCAAAATCACCTACCACCCCACCTCCAAAAAGCTAAAGATACCCCCAAATCCAGCATGTCTGGCACAAGACTCATCAATATTAACCTTGAGTCATCCAGGTATCGGCGACTTCCAGTGGACTAGAATAAAAATAGAGCCACAATAGAAAGCCACGAGATACCCAATAATGAGAATATAAGCAACACTGAAGAGAAGGAACTACAACTTGAGAAACACATTAGAGTCAAGTCATGAAACTGAATAGCTAGCCAACACTAGGCATAATCTAAAGAAGGAGACTTGCTCTCAAACCGAACTCGTTAACATAAAAAAATTTATGTGTAGACTAAAGGTGATATGATATGATAATTATTTGATTTAACTTAATCTAAGATATAAATGTTTTGACTAGCTCCTCATTTGGACCAAATAAGTAGTGCCTTTGTGGCCCAACCTATTGAGTTACGTTTTGAGTTTGTAGATGAATTCACTTATTAGCGTTCGTAGACAGATTCCCTTACTTGTGTTCATTGAGGGATGCATTTACTTGAATCTCTGTTGTGGGGGAATTCACTTGTGCATCTGTGGCTGATCTACCAAAATTACGTATGTGGACAGATTCATTTACTTTTGATTCCATGTGCCACATTCTAAACTAGATTCCTAAATGCCTAAGTGATTGGCACCCTTGAGTTACATGTAAATGGCAAGGTTGCAATCAAGAAGGCAATGTAGAAGAGCGTAAAAACCATTCCCACTTCGTTTTGATTCTACTCCGAGGTTTTACTAGACATATATTGATAGCAAAAATTTGTTTTCTTCAGTCTTGTCGAATTTGTACCTACAAAATAATTAACGCTTTTGATAAAAAACCAAAGCCTCACGCGCCCACGATGTGGAGGGGGAGGGGGGAGGGGAGAGGGGGGAGGGGGGAGGGGGGGGGGTTTGGCCAATGGATCTTTAATGCCTAAGTGAATATTTCTAAAAAGCGTGAGTGTTTAGGGCTTCTATGCGTAGCAAAAAGCTTACCAAAATGTGGTGGAGATGAGGTATTTATAGAAGGAGGTGACCAGCCATGGGGTTTGTTTTTCTCTTACACATGGCGGCATTCTATTGGTCAAGGTGTGTCATCGGTTGGATAAATGAGGAAATAATATTCCCAATATATTAATTAGAAGAAAATATCTTGGAATAATGGTGAAAGTATTCCTAAATGATTATGTTAGGGATATCTTACTTGATTGAGTTGTTCTTCAATTGAGAATGCATTAAAGATATGATTTAGTAATTAACCCTATTTTTAATGGCTTTGATTTTTCTATGCCATGAGCAGGGAAGCCTTGAGCATCATAGTTAGCTGCTTGGACCTTCAAGAATGATCAGCTACGCATGGGAGCAGTTGAGGGCACTCACCCATTTAATCAGGGCAATCTTGTTTTTCTCAAGAAAAACTTCACGTGTCGTCTTCTATATTTTTGAGATTATTTTGGCTCCACAATGGTTTTTTAAAAGGAGGAAAAAAATTGTAATTCTGATCTATTCTAATTGTACGTGAACTTATCTGACCCCTGGCTCGCAATTAATGCATGTGATGGATGACTCTGAAACCAAAACAACAAACAGCTAGCTTAAAGGATCAACAATGAAAAAAGCAAGGTTCTAAAAGGCGCTAGGCGCTAGTCGGGCGGCGGGATAGGGCCTAGCGCCTAGGCGGCTAGGCGGAGCCTAGGCGGGCGACTAGGCGGACTAGGCGGATTTAAGTAAATCTATTCTATTTCGTGTAAACAAGTGTCTGTTTATACTTAAAATATACATAATTTCGTCATAAACTAGAAAATAGAATGACATCTATATTATGAAGTATTGGAACATAAAGAAAACATAGGGAGCAAACATATAATGTGTGTTTATTTAAGTATTTAATAAGTCTCTTACAATTTATTGGAAATAATAAAATGCAAAAGGAAAGTTATCTATTTTTTATCTAAGTGAGTTGCAACCTAGGCAGGTGTCTAGGCGGGTCTGGGCAGGCTAGGCGGGTGCCTAGGCGGTCTAGGCGGGCGCCTAGGCGGTCTAGACGAGCGCCTTAGCAGGTCTGGGTGGGCTAGGCGGTCTAGGCATTAATCGGGGCGGTGACCAGCCGCCTAGCGCCTAGGCGGAGCCTAGGCGGTGCTAGGCGGGGATTTTTAAAACAGTGGAAAAAAGAGTGAGAGCCATATTAACCACTACCTCCAAATCTTACCCCGTCGGCAAATGATTGCCAACAAGTCTGCAGTCTTCACGGCAACTCCACAACATCAACGATCCAAATTCCTCCATGTGTCCAGTCATCATACCATCAGAAACTCGATCTGACATACATACACATGCAAACACAGACACAAGCGTCCCACGCGGTTATATTATTGTGTGGGGGTCTCCCTCTCTTTGCCCAAAACCAACACAACAACGCAACAAGACAGAAGAAAGAAGAAGCAGCAACGAAAGCAGCTCTACGCATCACCACCAATATAAGCACAAGCTTAGAGACCCTCGCAGGCTTTTTATATACAAGCACTTTCTTCAAAACTTCTTTATTCCTGTTAGCCGGAAGATGACGAGCATGCTTGGAGTTGAGTGTGATTTGAACCTCAGAGAGACTGAGCTGTGCCTAGGGCTGCCTGGTGGTGGTACTCCTACTGTGGCTGAGCCAGAGACTAAGGCTACCGGAAAGAGAGGCTTCTCTGAGACCGTTGATCTCAAGCTCAACCTTCAGTCCAAGGAAGATCTGAATGACAATGTAAAAAATATTGCTTCCAGGGAGAAGAACGACCTCCTTTCATGCACAAAAGATCCAGCAAAGCCTCAAGCCAAGTAAGCGGGAGTCTATATTGTCCTCTCCTCTTTTTTTTCCTGGTTTTGGTAATAATTAAAAGTCGAAAAGGAAGTAGTTTTGTTCATCAGCACATCATATAGATAAGCACAAAATATCGATAGAGGATCCGCCCTCTAATGTGTAACCCCCAATTTTCTTTCTAGAGTAGGTTCACCCAAATTGCAAAATTATGTTTCTATGTTTCTTTTCTTCCTTTTATTTGGTTTTGTGGATATCGTTTGATATTTTAAACAGTAATTAGGGATTTTCTATTTTTTGTAGGTAAATTTACATGCACTAATAAGATGATTGTCTGACAACTATATGTATATATATTGGGGTAATTAATTATTTTAAAACCATTATCTTCAGGGCACAAGTTGTGGGTTGGCCACCAGTTCGATCATACCGAAAGAACATAATGGCGCAGAAGAACACCAGCGAGGAAAACACTGAAAAGGCAACCGTCGGTGGCGGAGGCTGCAGCGCTGCGTTTGTGAAGGTTTGCATGGATGGCGCTCCATATCTTCGTAAGATGGATTTGAAGATGTACAAGAGTTACCAAGAGCTCTCTAATGCCTTAGCCAAGATGTTCAATTCCTTCACCACCGGTAAGTTGGCAATATATGATTGATTCAACTAGTTATTTTATCTCTTTGTATTAAACCAAAACCCAATTTGATTACTTAGAAAAACAAACAGAAAAAAGGAATTTAATAAGTTGAAAAGAAAAACTTGAACAAATAAGTCAGCTACATGTTTAACTTGTTCATTTAGAAATTGTAGTACTACCTTTTTTTCAGATCTTGATCAGAAGTTCAGAACTATAGCAATTTCCTTATGCCAAAATTAGTCTTGGTGTATATAGTGAAATTATATTTTTTTATCCTTTTTCTATACAGCAATTTTGTATATTAAATTTCTTTAAATTATAGAAGAAAAAAAATTAAACTTAAATTCAAGAGGTAGCATATGTAATAAAGTTGACTAAATTCAGGTGTAAAGTCGTTGTTAGTTGATGATCTTTACAACCTGGCTAGCTTGTTAATTGTCACTTCAATATTACAATATCTTGTTAACTGTTTAATTACTTATCACATATAATATTTGATTGAAGGTTACTATGGGGCCCAAGGAATGATAGACTTCATGAACGAGAGCAAGTTGATGGATCTTCTTAACAGTTCCGAGTATGTGCCAACCTATGAAGATAAGGACGGTGATTGGATGCTCGTGGGTGACGTTCCATGGGGGTAAAGTTGTTCGAACCTTATTTGTATACAAACCCTAAAACAAATAATAATTACAGAAAAAATAAAATAGAATCCAAGAGTAATACTCGTTTTCAAATAATGAAGCTGCTACACTTAACTGACAAAATATATTTCCCTAATTTGTATGCAGGATGTTCGTTGATTCATGCAAGCGCTTGCGAATAATGAAAGGATCAGAAGCAATTGGACTTGGTAAGTACCCACATAACATTCTCGCTTTTAGGCTAATTTATTTTTCTCATAGCATGGTCTTTGTAATTTCCCTATATATTTGTATGTAATATTTACCTCTTTAATTAATTCGATGGAAAACTCAACTCTATTAATCCATATATTTCTTTCGGTTACTTTTAGCCCCAAAAGCTATGGAGAAATGCAAAGGCAGAAGCTGAGGTCGATCCTCAAGAGAAAATGGATCGATGGAGGGAGAGCTGCAGGGTGTATTCTTTTGGATGTGTCTGTATTTTATGTGATGATGGTATGTAAATGGTAAAGATGCTGGACATTTGTAATAGACAAGAAGCAATAAACTTAACCTAGTGGTCTGCTCTGCTGCCTTGTTTATTGCTATATGATTTCTTTATAATTACCCAATTATTTTTTGTTGTTGGCCTTGTTGTCATAGTTGGTGTGTGTTTTTATTCCTTCAAATTAATGCTACTTTTTTATATATTATTTTTTTCATCAAAAGATTCTTGATTAATTTTATGATCAATTTCCTTTCATGTGTTCAATTCAATAATATAAGGTATTGTATATTTGTATTGATCTTGTAATTTTTTTTTCTTCTCTGAGGCAAGTGAGGGAAGGGAACAAGGCCATGTGCATGTCGATGGGGGCTTTCATTCATGGCCTTTAATTATACTCCATTTGTTTAATTATAAATTCTGCTAATAAAATATATGTGTATCTGAATCTGACTTGTGAATATAGGCTGTTAAGTGAACGTGGTTGGTGTTCCATTATTTTTTTTTTTCAGAAGGTGTTCCATTGTTTGGGATATGGTAATTAGTTATACATATATATAATTATACAGTAGAATTTGCTCATAAGTGTCGTCTGTATGTTGATTACTATATGTCATTGAATTTTATGGGATCACTAACATTTGATTTAGGCCAATAATTATGTAGCACTTATCTTTTCAAGATAATGCAAATCACAAGTCTATGGGTTATCTCTCTATCACATTATAAATGGATTTTCTTGGATCTGACATTTTGCAGCCCCATGTTTCATCTTTTACATGGAAAACAATTATTTTTGACAGGTTGGTTTAGTATAATAAAATTCAAAACTAGAATCGAATGATCGGGAAGGAAACAAACCCGGCTGTATTTCCTGAACGAGATTATTTAAGATTACTAAGAAATTTTAAAATGAAGGAAATATAAATAACGGAATTTTATTTTCTAGAATTTGTGAATTTTTTTGTTTGATTAGCCTAAAAGAACAATGAAATTTAAATACATAATTTTTATTTTTAGACTCACTTATAGAAATTTAGAATAACACCTATTTATATGGAATTTAAACTTGGAAATTGGAGGTCTCAAATTCCAAGTTTTTTTCCAAGTGGATGTTTTAAATTTTTATGTTTATGAATCCAAACAAGGAAATTTGTGCATGTCAATTTATATATTCTGATTTTTGTCAAAATTACAAGTTTTTTCTCTCATCCAAACATAGTGTAAAATTATGTATGGTGAGGAATTCGTCAATCTTAACAAATTGAAACCAAGTTGGTAAGTTGTGGATCATAACCAGGCCCAGCCCAAGCCCAGTGCTGGCAGGGCGATCGTCCAGGGCCCAAAAAAATTCGGGGCACCAAAATTATTACGGTAGTATATTTATATATGTTTTCATAAGAGTATAAATTTATAAAATTTGGTTAGATTACAAAGAAATTGAGCTAGAAGTGGTGGTTTCTTCATTTGAAAATAATGAAGAGGTCTTGGGTTCAAAACACTACATGTGCTTATTTACTTGCCAATTTTTACAAATTTTTTTCATAAGAGTATAAATTAATTTTTACAATTTTTTTTTCATAAGAGTATAAATTTATCAAATTTGGTTAAATGATCAAAAAGTTTAAATAGAAGCAATGGTTTTTCTTGTTTAAAATTAATAAGATTTTCTAAGTTCGAAATTCTATATGCGTGTTTATTCTTTTCAATTTTTACGAATATTTGTTTGGTTGTTAATTTATTTTTAGTTACTAGCTAGTAGTTATGTGGGTCGCTATTTTTAAATATTCATTTGAATTCAAGTCTAATCTTCTACAAAGAGTAATATGTAGACCAAATTTTTAGAGCAAATTTGCAAATCATATGACGTGTCATCAAAATGTTTAATTTAGTGCCCATTCATTACTTATACGTATTAATTAAAGACTCAAACATCATTATTTTTTGAGTCTCATATTGACAAGGTTAGTAAATAAGAAAAAACACCTCACGATTTATACAAAAACACTTTAAAAGTTCATATGGAAAACAAAACTCATCATCTATCTACATGGAAGCTCTGAGTTTTTTGGTTTCCTTCTCTGGATACAATTAAATTAGTCTTTCTGTGTTTCTAAATTATTGAGTTTGAACTGTTTTTCTAAGTATAATTTTATCGATATCTTACGTGAGAAAATAAATAATTTTCTTATATAAAGTTAGGGCACATTTTTTGGTATCGCCCCGGGCCTCAAAAATCTCTGGACCGGCCCTGATCATAACGTATCATGAAAGAGGATTATGTTGGATATATGTCAACAATCTGAGATAAATATATATGTTAATAATAAATTCGAATAAATATATTACAGAGAATAAACAAGATGAAATTTATTTAAACAGATAAACAGAAGATCGAGGCTTGCGTACCGCAATGTCCTTGAAACAGAAATTTCGTCCCTACTCAGTGCTTGTAGTTCTACGGACGTCTGCTTCACCAGGATTCAACGATCTAAGTTAGAATTCCAGCACCGAAAAACTAGACTTCTGACAAATTTGTTTGTGGTACTCTCAGTATGCTTGGTATATGAGGATTGATTATTTTCAGTGATTTAAATGATATGCAGATGCATGTATTTATAGTGATTATACCTGTTCGCAATAAGTATGAGGAAAGGATGCATCTGTTGGGAGACATCTCTTCAGAAGGGTGTTTTTTGTTTCTGCATTTGAGGTGGTGCCCGTCGAGCTGCTTAAGTCTTCGGGCTTTGATGTAGCGGGAGATCACACATGGCTAAGGACTAAGCAGCTCGAAGACTTAAGCAGCTCGACGGGCACCACCTCAAAAGCCGAGGACTATCCAGTTGTTATGCAGTTCCTACCTTATAGCTAAGCTCTCGTTCGTTTCACTCATTTTTCAATGAGGAATTCAGAAGTAATCACAACTTGGCTTGGCTGCATGTTTACAACAACTGATCACTACTGCACTTCAAAAGAAGACCGCGCCCTTCTTAGGGACTCACCGCAGGAATTGCACCCCTGGAGGGACCAACCATGCTCTCTAGTGTGAGAGGATAAACTAATTCCCCGACACCCACATGGGTCTACTCTCCAAAGCGGGAGGATAAACTCTACACTCCGAATATCCAGACGTGGATGAGCCTGGCTGCCCTAGTATAACTAGATGCACGATGGCTTGCGCCGGGATTCCTAGAAGTAGCCACAATGGTCTTTTTCAAGGCTTAGCTAATTGAAGGATTTTGGGTCTCTTGGCCTAATCTGCAGGGAACCGGGCCCTAGAGACGGAGGGGGCACATTACAGAGTCCATCCGATAGACAGCTGCCCTGGAACCCTAAAGCTGCTACCGAGTGCACTAAGGTAGCCTACGGTTTCCAGAAGACTGCCTACAGCTTGGCCTTCGAGCAGTAAAACCGCGCTAAACTTATACAACTGCACATTCTTGTGAAAGGTTAAACAAGCTAGCATGCATATACGAAGTTTTATCCACTGCCGACATGCTACGTAATCGATAAGCTTCACCTCTGCCAAGAGCGGAACAACTTACACCAAGTCCTAAAGTGTTGTGATACTTGCTACGCAACCTACGGAATTGGAGAAAGCCAAGGTTAACAGCCTAGCGGTCACGCGGACTTGTTTGCTTCTGAAAGTAAGGCGTCCGCCTGCCGACCCTATGGCTAACAACTTTGCAAAGTTCTACACCAACACCTACGGCTGCATAGGCTACGCGGCCTGTCTGCTTATAAAAAAGAAGCACGCCTGCCACTGGTCTATAAAGTCTAAAGGTTAGGGCATAAACAAAAGAAGCGAAGATGGAGAAAAGCGAAGGAAGCAAGTTTATTAAATTTTCTAGCAAAATTGATAAACAACTAGCAAAGACTGAATGAGTTCAAGCAAAGCAAAAAGCAACAAGGGAAGCAAAGAAAATCCTAAAGACTACCTAGAAGACTACTCTTCAACAGCTTGGACACTCAACGACTACTTGGTCGCCACACCTTCAACAGCGGCACCATCCGGCGCTTCACCCCCAGTTTCTCCAACCTGGGCACCAACATCTCCGACTACTTTACCAATGGAGGCCTCAAAAGAAAAGGTGAACAAGTATTCAGGAGAAATAGAGAAGGTCTCGAAACCTCGAGCCCATCATTCTCTCCCTTCAGCTGCTCATTCTCCTCGAGCTGACCAACACGGACGCGCTGCAGCTCATCCACTTCCTTCTTCAGACTTTCGTTGATCTTCAGTACACCTTGAAGTTTCAACACTTGGGGATCAAGCATATCCATGATTCTCTTGAAGTAGATCACTTGATTATAAGCAGCAATCAACTCTTCATCCTTTGCATAAGCAGGGGAACGAAGCACAAAAACGACACCCTCAAAATCTTGAATCTGAGGTATGTAACATCTGATCTCCTTCTCTGCACTTTCATACTTAACTTGGACCGCTTCAAGCCTAGTCTTCAAGTCAACAATCTCTTGGTGAGCGGTCTCAAGGCAAAGCGGAGAAGCGGGGGCAGAGATATTAGACCCCTTCAAAGCAACGAGCTTAGAATCCAACGTCTTAATCTCCTCAGTCAAGGAATAAGCTTCAGCTGCCATAGTCTTCGTCACCTCCTTGGCAGCCTTGCTATATCTGCATCATAACAAGCAAATCAGTCATTCTATATTGTGTCGTATGCTTCGCAAAGGAACTTGGGCAAGCAAACATTTCTAACGCCATCAACAAACTTGGCACAAGCATCCATGTCTTCAAGCAGATCTGGTTTCAAGAGCACACAGATCTCATCAGCCTCCCTAGAAGCAGGCTTAGTGGAATTTCTCACAGCTGCCCACGCAAGCAGTCTCTTCCTTCCCAGCAGGCGAATCAGTCTCGGTAGCAGAGGAAGTGGGCCTTGGCGACACCTTAGCAACAAAGTCCATCTTATTGCCAAGCTTCTCTAAAGGTGAACCAGACTTGGCTCTCAACGGACGTCTCAGTACAGACTTCGGCACTGGGGGCATGAAAGGACCTTTACGCTGAACAATTATATCAGCAATCGTACAAGCCATTCTTGACATGGCAGGTGCCACATGCTCAGATCCTGCAGCCTCATTTCTCTTCCCATTGGAAGAAGTCATGTCAATCACAGATCTCTCGGCAGCAAGCGGACCATCATAAGCAGCGGATGAAGTCTTTAGTTCTTCACAACCGGTATCTCTTGAGCAGGCGGGAAGATCTCTTCTTTCCACCTTCATTCATAATAGGCTACACGACAGCGTTCAGACAAGTCAATGCATCCGTCTTGATCCTCTTTACTTCCTCTCTCGGAAGCAGCCTACTTTTCTCCCGACCAAGAGGACTAAGCAGCTAACGCTATTTACGGTACTCAGCAGAGGAGCTTAACTCAACATTCCAACAGCCTATGAAGCACAGCCTATGCATCTTGGCCCGCGTCAGGTCCAAGAGCCTAAAGGATATGAGCCATGTGGCTACCTTAGCACTACGCCCCAGCACATCAGTTCGCGGCCCCAGTCGCATAAGTTGCCCATGGCTCTAGCCAAGTTGAGTAGCCTAAAGTAGTGGTCCCTGCCACAACACCTCCTTGGCCCATGCCGAGCCGACTCTTGGCCCTTGCCAGCCGACGTGCTGCACCACCCCGACAGCTGCCCCGTGACAGCACTATCTAAAAAGAAGACAAGAAAATTTTTCTTACATCGGTGCGGCATGGAGAAGACGAAGAAATCAACGAAAGACGGTCCTTTGCACGGGCAAGATGTAGAAGATTGCTAGATGAGGGGGAACAAATATCCTCTAAGCTCTCTCTCTCTTGTAGGGTAGAATAAATCGCTCTCCAAAGATGATTTAATAACCCACTTAAGGTGGACTTAAATAGGCTTTGAGAGAAATTTATTTCCCTTTCCTAGAAGGATCTAATTTCCTATTAAAAGATAGAATCAACAACAAAATAGGAAGCAATTCAGAGTTTCCTAAAGCAAGAAAATCTCTACACCTGTTGCCCTTTCCTGCGAGCAGCCCAATAGGTGTGGGGGCATTTGTGGAGCCAAAAATAATCACAAGGCGACACATGGATATTTTAGCAAAAAAGGACCAAACTACCCCTGAGGTACACCGAGATTTCTACACGCGAGCAACAGACAATCGTCCTTCAACAAAGTAAAAAATGCTCCAAAGAGAGGTAACCAATTCAAAATCTATCTTATCAAATCTCTTTTTGCAAGGTAACCTCCAAAATAGTGTTAATTGGTTAATTAATGGATTAATTACCCAATTAATCCATTAATTACCAATTAAATTATACAAATTAACCCCAAAAACTATCAAAGGGCCGGTCACCATTCCCATCCTCACCTTTCCCATTTTCTCTATTTTATTTCCCAAATTAAAATAGACATTTATTTTTATAACCACCCATTTATTCCTTTCATATTTAATTAGCCAATAAATTGGCTAATTAAATCAAAAATTGAACCCAAAAAACCCTTGAGTGGCCGGCCATCACTTCTCAAAATTGGGCAAAGCCTAACCCTATAAATAGGCACCCATTCTCACCAAAAAGTCATTCCAATTCTCTTGCAAAAAATCCCAAATTCACTAAACACTTTTCTCTCTAAAATTCTAACTTTGGCATCGGAGGTTCTTCGGCCAAGCGCCCCCCCCCCCCCATTCATCGTGGGCGCGTGAGGCTCTTGGCCTTAACCTAAGGTGCTACTTGTTTTGTAGGTGCAAAATTGTCCAAGTTCAAGGAGGAGAAAATTTTCATCCACAGTCGTCGACGCCCAAAATGCCAGACCCTTTTTGCCCTTTCTCTTTACACACGGACTCTCTATCTCGGGTTGAGAATCAAATTGAAAAACCCATCTGCCATATTAAAGAAGGAGAGAGCAAGGAATTGACTATTTGGATACTCGAGAACAAATAGATGGAGAAAACTTGAAAAATAGAGAGAAACCAAAAAATCAAACATGAGAATCAAATGGCTTACCAACTGGGTCGAGAATCAAATGGCATACCAAGAAAGATTGCAACAAATAAAGTGAATTGAAAACCTCGTGTATATATAAGAAAAACTTGCATAAACACAGAAATTGTTTTGAACAACGTCAAATTTAGGGCGAACTTGAAACTCCTCGAAACTGACAACATCATGCCCACATCTCCAGCCGATGTCAATGAATAAGATCATCATCCATCTTGGTTGTGATCCTTCTTCTCTCCAATAATATCAAAGGTTTTTAATTTCTTCTCTCCAACATAACTACTGGTTCGAGAAGATGATGAGATTTGGCAACGATGGGATGGACTCCGTTACTTTAGGCAACGATTCGGTTTTTGTATGGAGGAGTAAGACCCATAGAGAGAGAGTGGAGGAGGAACGGGAAGAAGTTGGAGCGCAAGGATGGGGAAGTTGGAGTGGGACTACTACAACAACTGTTTCAAATACAGTTTCCAACTCTCTGCACGTCTAATTTGTGTCCTCTTTTTTCTCTCCTACCCCACGTTTTTACCATTTTATCCCTCTTTTTTTTCTCATAACTGTAATTGAAGGGTTAATTTTGGATTTATGAATGTTTGTTCTCTCCCCTAAAATGGTGGAGTTTTTTTTTTTTTTTATTAAAACAATTTTTATATTTCTGTATTCTGACAAAAATGCCCATGAGTTTTTTAATGTGTTATATTATGTCAGTTTTAGATTTTTTTGTTTTAGGGGTGTTTTAGTCCAAAATTTTTTGGTGAAGCCTTGAGACACCAAAGTAGTCTCCTGGCTTTCTAATATTAGAGATAAGGGATAAAGCCTTAAAAAGTGAGTAAATCTTTTGGGAATGACCAATGTGGGACAAAAAAATTTCTACTTAAAATTTCCAACAGATTAAACATGTACAATATGAACATAACAAAGGCATGCATGAAAGATTTGAAATGACTCATTCGAAGTATGAAAACCGGCAAATCTCGCCCACATGCTTTTGTGATGCTCAAATGGTGCATTTTTTTTTAGTACAATGATATATTTTACATTAAGGGAAGGGGGGAGTTCGGCTAAGTATACAATGGGTAACCTAATTTGGTATCGAATTCGCCATCCACGAGATTCAAACCTAAGACCTCTCACTTACAAGTGAAGAAAAACCACTAGTACTGAGTGGCTCAAATGGTGCATTTTTAATTTCTCTTATTTAACATTTTGTAATCCATTCTTATTTACTTGCATCAATCCCTTTATACTTGAAAATTCTTCAAACTTAGCCTCATGTTTTGATGAGGAACTTCCAAATTCCAAGGGGTTTATACAAGAAATGGATCACACAAAGTTAAGTAGAAGGGATTAAAAGTTGACCACATGAGCATTACAAAGATGCATGTGTAAGAAGGATCTATAAATGACTTGTTGTGCATTAGTAATGCACATGTTGTGCATTTCTAATCTCTTTCATCTAGCTATTTGTAATTCATTTCTTCTTTATTTTACTTAAATATCTTGAAATTTGAAAGTCTTTCGCTCAAAATTTCCAAAGTGAGGATTTACAAATAAAAGCTAAAACCCCCGATTTTGGTATAAAAAAAGTGGATCGTATTGAAAACCCTTATTTTGAGGACCAAAAGAAGCTTCTAATTATAGGGTAACTAGGTCATTCCAATGCTATATATATTGAATGGAAACTTAGATGTAAAAGGATGGAATGGGTTGGTTAAAGGAAAGAGTCGAAAGACAGAAAAGTTATATAGGGAAAATGTTTAATACTATTTTTCTAAGGAAAACTAATGAAAAATTAAAAAAAACTTCTCTTTTAACGAAAAGCCCTTTTTAAAGGTATAGTGAATAGTGTCAGGTAAAGGTAAAAATGTGGTTTTTCGTTAAAAGTGAACAGTATCAGGAGTGTTTCGTTAAAACTCCCATTTTTTTATTTATCACAAGTTTGTAAGCCGGTTTGCTTGTTTTGATCTTCTTATAACAATTTTTCTCTAATCCTAGAAACAACTAATTATGTTTCTGGAAATCGGCATCGTTTATTTTCCCTCTAATTGTAGACAGTTTTGAAAACTGCTAAAAATCTTTCAAGTAAAATGTGTATTTAGTCATCTGCGCCGGAGAAGTCCTTATGGAACTAAAATATCAAATTCATTACGGAAATGGTTGGGCTTGCAAGCCCAATCATGTACACCTATGTTCAATGGGGATCTTCTTGTTAACTTGTTAAGCAGGTAGGGTCACCTTTCGACAAAATCAGACGTCTAAAACTCAAAACCTTTGACACGATATAAGAAGGTCGAAATATCATTGGACCAAATTACAAAATCGCTATTTTAAGAAGTATTATACTAGCACGTTTTGGATCCGATTCGTGGTATGATCCAATTCGTGGCATCGGTGAATTACACCACGGTGGTCAGAAAGGTTCAAAAGTTTTTGTGAGTCATCCTGTTTTCGAAAAGATGGACTGTCATGACAAAAGCACCAGCAAATCCCATTTTTGAAATAAATAAATAAAATAAAATAAACTTGGAGTACATAGTTGTAAAATATAGTTCATTGAATTAATAATTTACAATGAGTACAAAATATATAGGGCTCGACATAATAAATATGTGGAAGGAATCTTACAATAAATACAATAGTAAAATTGCATTCCTAAATCACGAAGAGGGTTCAGTTATTGATTCTATTCTAACACTAGTCAGTATCCTCAACAGGGCCGGTCTAGAATTTTTTGAGGTTCGGGACGATGTCACAAAATGTGCCCTCATTTTATATAAGAAAATTATTTGTTTTCACACGTAAGACATCGATAAAATTATACTTAGAAAAACACTTCAAACTTAATAATTTAGAAACACGGAAAAATTAATTTATTTTGTATCGTGAGATGGAAACAAAAAAAAAACTCCAGGTTTACAAGTAGATAGATATGAGTTTTGTTTTTCATCTGAACTTTTAAAATGTTTTTGTATGAATCGTGGGGTGTTTTTTTATTTACTAACCTTGTCAATATGGAACTAAAAAAATAATGATGTTTTTGAGTCTTTAGTTGATATGTATAAGTAATAAATGGGTACCAAATTAAACTTTTTTATGACATGTCATATGATTTGTAAATTTGGTCTAAAAATTTGGTCAACACATTACTCTTTGTTGAAGATTAGACTTGAATTGGAACAAATGTTTTTAAAAATAACAACCCACATAGCTACTAGCTACTAATTAAAAATAAATTAACAACCGAACAAAAATTCGTAAAAATTGTAAAAGTAAATAAGCACACATGGTGTTTTGAGCCCAAGACCTCCTCATTAATTTTAAACAACAAAACCACCAATTCTAGTTAATTTTCTTTGTCATTGAACCAAATTTTATAAATTTATACTCTTATGAAAACATATATAAATACACCACCCTAATAATTTTGGTGCCCCCAATTATTTTGGGCCCCGGACGGTCGCCCTGCCCGCACTGGGCCTGGGCCAGCCCTGATCCTCAAGCTCAGTATGTTTCTCTTGATCAATGAATATCGTACCGTTTCTTTAAACACTAGTCCGTATTTAAATATTATCCAATAACAAATATCTCATTCCGCGATTTCTCTAATTACTATTTAATGTAAACTACATATTAATAGAATCATTTTTGTCAACTAAAAGAGAGTGAAAAGACTATTTAGTCTTCTATCACAACAAAAAATTAAGGGCAGTAACTTAGTTTCGCAAAACAAAATTTGTTACAGATGATTTAACATCTCTGATTTAAAAAAAAAATTAAAAAAATATCTCTCCCTCCATCCCCCGTCCTACGTTCTCTCTCTTCCTCTCTCCTTCAATTTTAAAAACAAAAATAAAAAAAATTGAGACACACTTTGTGTGTGGGGGGGGGGGGGGGGGGGGGGTGTGTGTGCATGGTCCAAAATATCGATATTATCGGCGATATTTCGCCGATAATATCGTTTTTTTAGATGGCGATATTTTCACATTTATCCATTTAATTATCATCAATATATTGATATTTTGTCGATGATATTTTCAGCATTTTTAATGCATTATTTGGACAATATATCGCGATATTATCGATAATATCGCGAGATGAAAAAATGCTAAAAATTCCAAACCCGGCGAAACATCCCCCCGACCCCCCGCCGCCGCCATTAAAATCAGCCAGTGAGCTTTTCTGTCGACTAAGGTACCCAGCTGCAGCATCATACGAAGCTGGATCCACCGTCGTACAAGGTGTGTTGTCGGCAAGAAGCTCAGTCAAGCACTGTGTCGGCTTCAGTGGGTCCTCCTCGTCCTCTTCAAGCAGCGCTTCCAACCATGTGGCTGGGGCCGAGCAGTACCGCCCGAGTCCGCCTCCTCCTCGACTCACTTCACCGCCGCTGCTTCCGCCGGCTGCCCGTTGCATCTACTTTGGACGGACACTCAGACTCAGCTATGAACAAAAATCGATCTTTCGTCCCGCAGATCAGATCTGAACAAGCCCATGCTTCTGGGTCGGCTCCATAAACTTTTGTGATGGAACTGTTGGGGCTTCTCAAGGATTTTGGAGCTCAGTGAGTCGATTTCTTCAACTTGGAGCTTTAGGTTGGTGTGCGGTTTCTCTGATTTGAAGGTGAGAGAAATAGTGGGTTAGAGATCTTTTGGGTTTATGAGGAACTCTTTGCAGAGAGAGATTTGGGAAGTGAAGTCAATCAAATATTGCAAGTTGTGGGCGAGTCGCCGATGAGGATTCAGATGCTTGATCTTTTTTTATTTTTTTTCTTCTAAATTTAGGAGATAACGCAGAGTTAACTCAGTTAAAGTGTGTGAGTGGTTGGACAGATGTCGACTTTCTAGAAATGCCACAGAAAAGGCACAGTTTCTTTTAGGTGCAGAAGATTTGGACTCCGCTCGCTCTCTCCTTCACTACTTTTAATAATAAAATAATAGTAGCTTGAATTATTTTCTATTTTTGTTTCCGTCCGTCCTTCCTTTTCCCTCTGAGCTTTTGATGGTTTCGATAGTTGGAGAAAGAGAAAGAAAAGAAGGGAAAGAGGAAAAAGATGGACTTGTACTTGAGCGACAATTAATGGCCAGACTCACATCAGTATCTATTTGTGGATTCTCATATTTTTTTTACAATATTTTAATGTTAATATGTAAGTTGTGTTAAAAATATGAAATCTAAGAAAGTTAACAGATAATCTCACTTTTAAGAGTCTTTTTAACATTTCTCTTTTAATTTATTACTTTGATTACTTTTGTTTTTTTGCATCTACAATGTTGTACGGTACCCCTCCCTTTGTCAACCACGCACCTGGGCCTTATCCAACTCGCTACAGATGTGTTTGTGATTACATATTCAGCCTGTAATGTTTATATGGTCGTTAAGATGTCTGCAAGGCTTGCAAGCTAATATTTATTATCTATGATAAATTTCTACATTTAAAAAAACACCAAGGGGATTCAAACCCCTCCCATTTTACTCCTTCAACACCTTGACCACCATATCACTTGTGTTTAAACTTCTTTCATTAATTACTACATATTTTCTACGCTCACAATGTTTGCCAGCTCGCTATATAATCAACTTAAATCAGTTAAATCCATCATGCAATGCATTTCCTTCCAATTTTTTTGTGATAAACTAATAGATAATTGACTAAATAAACATCCTGCAAAGTTTGAATAAAAAAATTCCAAGTTTTTCTTACAATTTCCGTGGTTTTTATTCAATTTCTATCGATATCGATAATATCCCGATATTTCTATCGAAATTTCCGTATTTTTGGACTACCGATATTTCCGATATCATCGATATTTTAGACCTTGGGTGTGTGTGAGCATATACTAGTTGTAATTAAGATTTGGGGGGATTGTCAATCCCGTATATAATACACACAACGACGCGAACAACAAAAATTGATACCATAACAATGTCATATTAACATTTGGACAATAATATAGCAACGATCTACCAATGCCACAACTAATCCATTATATAACAGTAAACACTAACCCAACTCTTCATCTCTTTTTCCTCTGTTAAAACTGGTTGCGTGTCCTTCTCTACGGGAAAAGATCCTCTCCGGATCCTGAAGTTTGACTGCAAGCCTTGCCTCCAGCACAGTCCCGAAGCCATTGCAGCTTCATCTCCTCCCTCGAACAGGTCCGCAAAGCCACGATCTCAACTTGCCTCGAACGGGACCGCGAAGCCATCGATCCAGACTACGATCCCGACGGCGGTGCCGTCATCTCCTCTACCTCCGCACCCTCTCAACCCCTCCCGCCGTCAACACCATCGCCGGGGATTCGATGCAGAGGATGCGGTGGCCATTGCTGCCATCGCAGCTTCTTCCTATTCCGATGGCGCCAAAACGTTTTCCTGACCGTTCAATTTTCTTTTGAATGGCTAAGATTGAAGGATCCTCCGGATCCGGATGAAAGGGATCCGGAGAGGATCTTATTCCCTTCTCTACTCCCGTCCTCCATTTTTTCCGATGCAAACAAAAGAATGTTGTGGCCAAATAAAGTTATAAAAGAAATAATAATTCTCTTTGATAAGAAAAAAAATTCATTTCTATTTAGAAACAAATTATAATTTAGAAAAAAAAAAAAAAACAATTTCAAGGAAAGCAAATTCTTATAGAAAAGTTTAGTGTCATATTGTTTGCATGTAAATTTCAAGTGCTTCTAACAACTACTTGTGTGAAATTGTTTCTGTAAGAGCTAAAATCACTTTTTGACAACTAAAAAGAATTCTGATGCACAATTCTCTATCCTCATTCATGATAGTGATGGAGAAAGATGACAATGAAAATTTAGAAGTAATAAAAGAAAAGGCCGAAAATGAAAATTACAAGTCATAAAAGAAAATTAGTACAACGCTTATGACAAACATTTTAGCCCGAAAAATTTAGCTTTTAGCCCATAAACATTTTTTCTACTCCAATCGTTCTAGCCTAAAATTTTAGCCCGGGATTATTAAAGAATAAACTTAGGCTATTTTTTTTTTAAATTAAATTTAAAAAAAAATATATGTAGACTATCGTAAATTAATTTTATGAACATTTTAATCTAAAAAAATTTAAATTCCGATAAATATTTTCACTCGGTTCGGTGGAGCCCACACCGATTTCTGGGCTAAATTCTGGGGGGGCATCTGGCCTTGATTTAGCATTTAGCATTTAGCCCAAATTTTCCCATTGGATTGGAGTAAGTTTGGGGGAAAATTTTGGGGGGTAATTTGGCTTTTAGCCCACCGTTGGAGATGGTCTTATGAGCAAGAATATTTTCTTACAAAACGAGTCAAACAACAAAATTGGTTTTTGCAACACTCCTAAACCACGCCCTAGATCTTCAACGACCAAATTACATTTCACTACAAATAACTAATGTGCCTGCATATATACGTGGAGCCCAAATAAATGGGTTTGGGCCTTCCGGGCATTGTTTCCTTCTTTTTGTGAATACAAAGAATAATACTTGGGTATTGATAATATACTGACTTTGTGATGTAATCAAAAGATGTTACGTGTGTTTTCTTACAGTCGAAATATTATTTGTGTTTAGAAGTTCAAGAAAAATTAAATATACATATTATTTTTGTAAACAATAAATTATTTGTTAAAATATTATTCGACCAAATTACTAAATCAGTATTATCGCCAATTCTGCAATCTTCAAGCAACTTTATTTTGGTCAAAAGAGCTTATTCTTCCCCGATTCTTGTTTTAGAGCCGAATCAGAATATAATTGCTCGCTTGAAGCAAAATTCAGGATATTTTTATCTGGGAACCTAAGCACGAATGTGTGCTAAGAAGTATCACACTCAAAAATAAACTTTTTTTTTTTTTTTAACAAACGATATTATCCATCCTAAAGGGGGAAGAGGTGGGTTAGCCTAGGCCTGGCAAACGGGTCGTGTATGTCGTGTTCGTGTCGTTTTCGTGTAACACCTGTTATCTTAACGGGTCGTGTCGTGTCACACCTGTTATCTTAACAGGTCGGGTCACTTTACCCAAAGCATATACAAACAAGTTTGACGGTTGGATCGTTGAAATTAGTTTCGTAAAATGCGTATCCCATCAAAACGATAGATTCACTAACACTTAGAGTTTATTTATGCTTTTATTAAGTATAACATAAGATTTTGTGGTATCCACTTGTGTAAATATTTTAAATTGAAGATCGAATTCATTCATTGTATACATATAGGGTAAAGGAGCGTAGCTGTAAAAAATCATCAAAATCGGAATTAAAATAACTGTTCAATCATGATTTTTCATTTATAATCGTCGAAAAGTTTTGTCTCGTTACTTGATCTCTGAATGTTTTTTTTTTTGCGATTTTTGGCGTATGCGATCTCGAAGCATATACAAATAGGCTTTACGGTTAGACCATTGAAATTAGTTCCGTAGAATGCGTATCCCATCAAAATGATAGATTCACTAACACTTAGAGTTTATTTATACTTTCATTAAGTATAACATAAGATTTTGTGGTATCCACTTGTGTAAATATTTTAAATTGAAGATCAAATTCATTCATTGTATTCATATAGGGTCAAGGAGTGTAGCTGTAAAAAATCATCAAAATCGAAGTTAAAATAACCGTTAAATCGTGATTTTTCGTTTATAACCATCTAAAAGTTTTGTCCCGTTACTTGATCTCTAAATATTTTTTTTATCAATTTTTGGCGTATGCAATCTCGAAGCATATACAAAGAAGTTTGACGGTTGGATCGTTAAAATTAGTTTCGTAGAATACGTATCCCATCAAAACGATAAATTCACTAACGCTTAGAGTTTATTTATACTTTCATTAAGTATAACATAAGATTTTATGGTATCCACTTGTGTACATATTTTAAATTGAAGATCGAATTCATTCATTGTATTCATATAGGGTCAAGGAGTGTAGCTGTAAAAATCATCAAAATCGAAGTTAAGATAACCATTAAACCATGATTTTTGTTTATAACCGTCGAAATTTTTTATCCCGTTACTTGATCTCTAAATGTTTGTTTTTTACGATTTTTGGCTATGCGATCTCGAAGCATATACAAACAAGTTTGACGGTTGGATCATTGAAATTAGTTTCGTAAAATGCGTATCCCATCAAAACGATAGATTCACTAACACTTAGAGTTTATTTATACTTTCATTAAGTATAACATAAGATTTTGTGGTATCCACTTGTGTAAATATTTTAAATTAAAGATCGAATCATTCATTGTATTCATATAGGGTCAAGGAGTGTATCTGTAAAAAATCATCAAAATCGGAGTTAAAAAAACCGTTAAATCGTGATTTTTCGTTTATAACCATCGAAAAGAGAATTTGTATCCCATCAAGTTCGATGGTATACATATATTTATTAAGTAGATTCAAATTTATTTATTTTGTATGTATAAACTTGAAAAATTAAATGGTATGTATATTTAAGCCGATCCAATGGTCACCAATTTTTAAAATTTAATTTAATATATATATATAATTATTATAGTTTTTAGGGGTATAAAATTGTTAAATTAATATATATATATATAATTATTATAGTATCTTTTTAGGGTTATAAAATTATAAAATTAATATTTTGCTTATCGTGTATCGTGTTACCCATGTGTATACCCGAATCAACCCGTTAACTTAATAGGTGCTTTTCGGGTTACCCGATTCGTTATCGTGTCGGCTCAAACACCTGTTAATTTCATATCATGTTATCGGATCGTGTTAGGAATTGCCAGGCCTAGCTTAGCCTCACAATAGGCTAGCAATAATGTGGTTCAAATTCGCCTTTGATAAGAATTGAACCTAAGATCTCTCACTCACAAGCATTGTTCTAAAAAGTTGTTGATAGGTGCATTATTTATCAAATTTTCATGTTAATTATCCCTATGTTGTAGGCCTATTTGATTGAACGATCTAGGGTTGAGAGAGAGAGGGGGAGGCCGGCCACAATTAGAGAGAAGAGAGATTGAGCTAATTGTGAGGTTTGTTTGATTCACCCCATTGTGCCTTTATTTGTAGTGGTAGGATAGGTAAAAACTTTTCCCCTTTAGGGTTACAACATTTAATAGGTAATCTACTCCTAATAGGAATATAAGATACATTCCCATATTCTCTAGGATTTACACAATCACATTCCTATTCTAAATATGACTACAACACTCCCCCTTGAGTGTGTAAATACTCAACAAACCATCGCATCAGATCTTCAGTAGATAAGGTAGAATAGTTGATGAAGTCATTGGCATAAGGGGTGATCGCGAGTCTCAAATTTAATTTGAAGTATGCATTTGTAAAAACTCACAAAAACCTCGCTATGGTAAAACCCAAGGCATGGGGAAAACCAATAGACTAAGGAGAAAAGTAAGAAAATGTGCATAATGTCTAAAACAAACGTCAAACTGGACGAATGTAGTGAACTCAACGGAGTATGATCATCCCAGGATGGGTGCCTCATTAAAACCTCGTTAGGTAGCAAAAACCTAGTGGGAAAAATGCTCCTAATCGTAGGAAAAAGAGTACATTAAGATCATGTGAGTATGCTTCTAGATACTCCCCTGAGTTAGACATAACTTCTAAATAAGAGAACTATAAGCGATTCAACTCAGATAATTTACGCATACCGATTCCTTGGACGAGCTTCTGAAAAGTAGACTTGGGCAACGACTTGGTGAAGAGATCGGCCAGGTTGTCCTGGGAACGAATTTGCTTGACTTCAATGTTCTGACGCTGCTGTTGTTGGTGTGAGCAAAAGAACTTCGGCGCTACGTGCTTGGTGTTGTCTCATTTGATGTATCTCTTCTTCAACTGCTCGATACATGCTGCATTGTCTTCAAAGATCGTCGTAGGAAGGTCAACGACTGATGTAAGACCACTAGTGCTTCAAATATGTTACATAACTTCTCTCAGCCAAAAGCACTCACGCGATGCTTCATGCAGGGCGAGAATCTCAGCATGGTTAGACGAAGTCGCAACTAGCGTTTGTTTGGTAGACCTCCAAGATATATCGGTGTCTCCAACATTAAAGACAAAACCCGTTTGAGAACGTGCTCTATATGGGTCAAACAGATATCCAGCATCTGCATAACCAACAAGGCGATAATCAACCTAAGGACCATAAGGGGCGGCAACACTCGAATATTCGAGGGTTTAGAACAAGCCCAAATCCGTAGTACCCTTGAAGTAGCAAAAAATGTCTTTAACACCATTCCAGTGTCTGTGTGTGGGCGCATTGTTGTATCTAGCCAATAAATTCACAGCGAAGGAGATGCCAGGTCTAGTGCACTGAGCCAAGTACAATAAAGCCCCAATTGCACTTAGGTAAGGAACTTCGGGTTCCAAAATCTCTTCCTCATCCTCCTTTGGACGGAAAGGATCTCGTTGAGCATCTAGAGTCCGAACGACCATGGGTGTGCTCGAAGGCTTCGTTTTATCCTAATTAAAATGACGCAACACCTTTTGGGTGTAGTTCGATTGATGTACTAGGATTCCATCGAACAATGCTCGATTTCCAGCCGAGGCAGTATCGAGTTTTTCCAAGATCCTTTATCTCAAATTCCAATTTCAAGTGTGCAACAATTTCCTCAAGTTCTGCGGGAGTCCCGATAAGGTTCATGTCATTGACATAAACTGCAACGATTGCAAATCCGGAATGTGACTTCTTTATGAACATGCATGAGCATAGTTCGTTGTTCACATAACCCTGACTCGTCAAATATTCACTCAGACGGTTATACCACATCCGCCCGGATTGTTTCAATCTGTAGAGTGACCTCCTCAACCTAATTGAGAGAGTGTTCCGTGGTCTAGAACTATTTGAACCAGTCAATGGAAGTCCTTATGGAACTTTCATGTATATTTCCGTATCTAGATCCCCATAGAGATACGCAGTTACCACGTCCATAAGCTGCATCAGTTTTTCGGAAACTACCAAACTAATTAGGTAGCGGAACGTTATAACGTCCATTACGGGGAATACGTCTCCTTGTAATCAATTCTAGGGCGTTGAGAGAAGCATTGCGCTACGATGCGTGCTTTGTATCGAACCATTTCATTCTTCTCATTACGCTTCCTCACGAAAACCCACTTGTAGCCAACCGGGCTTCACGCGTGGTGGTGTAGGAACGATAGGTCCAAAACCTTACGTTTCGCGAGCGAATCGAGTTTGACCTAGATTGCTTGTTTCCATTTTGACCAATTGGTTCTACGTCGACATTCATCGACGGAACGTGGTTCAATGTCATCGCTAAGCATGATGTGAGTAGCTACTGAGTACGCGAATGCATCGTCGACGATCATCTCATTCCTATTCTAAAACTCATCTAATACTGTATAGTGGACCAAAATCTTGCGATTCTCGGGAGGCCGGCATGTTTCGTTTGAAGCATCACTGTAATCTAGAATAACCTCATGTGTTGGAATGGATGAGTGAGCGATGGTCGGATTCAAACTAGGGTTACTAGTTGGTGTCGTTTTCCTCTTCCGGGGTTGTGAATCCTTTGAACCAAGGGGTCTGCCACGTTTTAGGGTCGGAGCAAATGATTGGCTAGCCACTAATGTACCTTGTCGTGTGGAGGGTGCGGCCTCCCCACCTTCAGGGACGGTCCGGCCTTCCCAAACGGGTTGTTGATGTACACGAGGTACATCTATCCATGCAGGTGTGTTTGCAGCGGGTATATGTGATCTTGTCACCTTTGCTAGATCATTAAAAGCATTCGGTATGCTTTGAGCAATGCTCTGAAGATCTATACTTTGACACACCTCAATTTCAGATTGGGCAGTGCGGGGATCTAAATGAGATATAGTGGGAGCATACCACGACAATTCGCGGCGTTCTACGAGAACGTTAGCATGCTTATCTCCCTCTAATGACGGGAAGAATGTCTCATCAAAGTGACAATCTGCAAAACGTGCGGTAAAGAGATCTTCTGTCAAGGGTTCTAAGTAGCGAACAATTAATGGCGAATCATAACCGACATAGATTCCCATTTTTCTCTAAGGACCCATTTTGGTACGTAGTGGCGGCACCATTGGCACATAAATGGCACACCCAAACACCCATAAATGCGAAACGTTGGGCTCGTATGCAGTGACTAACTGTAACGGTGAATGTGATTGGGTAGTGGTGGGCCTTAGGCGGACCAACATAGCTGCGTGCAATATTGCATAGCCCCAGGCAGATACCAGCAGTTTGGTTATCATAACCAAAGTTCGAGCTATCATTTAAAGGCGCTTTATGAAAGCTTCTGCCAGGCCGTTTTGGGTGTGAACATAGGGCACAAGATGTTCCACATCAATCTCTACTGACATGCAATAATCGTCAAAAGTCTGTGACGTAAACTCTCTAGCGTTATCCAGTCGAATCGACTTAATCGGATAATTAGGGTGGTGAGCCCTTAGCTTAATGGTTTGAGCTAGGAGTTTAGCAAACGCGATGTTGCGTGTGGACAACAAGCAAACATGTGACCATCTTGTTGATGCATCAACCAACACCATAAAATATTTAAATGGTCCGCAGGTTAGTTGGATAGGTCCACAAATGTCCCATTGAATCCTCTGAAGAAATTTAGGGGGGGTCGTGAATAATCTTTGTATGAGAGGGTTGAGTATTCAACTTCCCTATAGAACACGCTTTGCATGGCGGGAGTCCAACATAGGGATGTAACTTGTGCCCGTGAGAAGATTTGAGGATACAACGCATCATGTCACGTCCAGGATGTCCCAAACTATCATGCTAAAGCAACAAAATGTCCTGGAACTCAGGCATAGGGCCGGCCACACTATGGGCTTCTATGCCGCGAATGGTTTTGATGTACAACCCACTCGGCAGACGTTCCAACTTCTCATGAATTTGCCTCTGGCCATATTCGTACGAAGTGATACAAAGAAATTCAAAACCATTCTCTTCAGTGGTTTCAAGATAATATGTATTATCTCAAATATCTCTAAAACTCAGCAACGTTCTTCCGTAACGTAGAGAATAGAGTGCCTCCTTAATGGTCAAGATTGTACCATTAGACAACATGATACGTGCCTTGTCATATCCTTCAATCAGGTTGGATGAGCCTGAGAGAGTTGTCAAATGAGCTTTCTTGGGTATCAAGTTAGTAAAATATTGTCGTTCGCACAAGATGGTGTGCATGGTTGCACTATCTGCCGGACAACTAACTTCCCCACTAGACATACCTAGAAATAAATTGATTGAATTGGTCACATGCATAAATATAAGTCCATTCATTTAATTAAGCAATTCGAGAAAATATTATCCATTCAAATAACAATCCATAATTCAAAACAAACCAAAACCAAACAAATTATTCCAAACACTTAGGAAAATTGTTCAAAATTAAACCATAAACCTAGAAAATAGGGGGGTAAACACCCTAAAAACATGTCTAATTTATTCATCCATAGGCGCTGACGCCTCCTGAAAATTCGATATCTCCATTGATGTAGTTGCATCTTCCGGATGATCCATATGTGCAAAGTTAGACTCACGACGGGAATGATACTTGGCAATAGCCTTAGGGGAAGCTCGGCATACGCGTGACCAATGATCCTTTGATCCACAACGATAGCACATGTCCAATTCAGTAGAAGCAGCCTGAATGAGAGTTTTGCCCTTGTTCTTGAAGTTTGGGACCTTAGGGGCGAGTGGTGGACGCTGTTGGGTCGCAATTCTTCCCTTAGGTGCGACACTCATTTGACCTTGGGCCCGTGGTTGGGCTTGTCCCCCATTGCCATGGACGCGACGATTCTGTTGTCATTTATGGCAGCGAGAATTAATCGCATGCGCTTCAGGCGCGGCGTTCGAGCTAGTGGGTCGAGCTTGATGATTCTTCATCAAAAGCTGGTTCTGTTTTTCAGCGAGAAGTAAAACAGAGATCAAATCTAAAAACTTGGTGAATTTATGTGCCCTATATTGTTGTTGCAGGACAATATTGGTGGCATGGAAGGTCGAATAGGTCTTCTCCAGGAGATCTGATTCGGTTAGTTCCACTTTGCAGAATTTCAACAAAGAACGGATTCTACAAACTTCAGAGTTGTATTCATTCACGGACTTAAAGTCCTGGAAGCGAAGATGCTGCCAGTCTTGTCTTGCTTCAGGCAAGTATATGTCTTTCTGGTGATCGAAATGGTCAGCTAGAACAAGCAGAGGGTGCGTGGGTCATCCTCAACAAGATACTCAGTCTGCAGTGCATCATGGATATGTCTTCGAATGAAGATCATTACAGTAGCCTTCTGAGCTTCGTCAACGGGTTTGTCGGCGATAGGAGTGGTGGCTCTAATACCCTTTGCAGTTAGATGAAGCTTCATGTCTTGAACCCACTTCAGATAGTTTCTTCCATAGACTTCTAAAGCGGCAAAATCGAGCTTGTTCAAGTTCGACATATCCCTAAAACGGATGGAAAAAACGTGAGTAGTCATATGGTAAGCCATAGACATATATCGTAGAACATACAGGTTCAATAGACATGTATTAGTTTAATATATGCATGAAAACTACAGGTTTCATGTGGTATGTTTTGAATGAAAACTTCAGGCTTCAAAGGCAGTAAATTTGAAACTACAGGTTCAATTTAGGTTTTTATGAACAATTTATTCATAATGAGAGGTTCCTGCAAGAAACACAGAATGCAATATACTAACTTGAATATAGTGGATTTAAGGTTCTTCGGGAACTCAAGTGTGAGAGCTTCGTTACACGAAAGTATGTGACGGTTCAAAGTATAAAGATAAATTATTGAATCGTTAATGTCCAAAAGTGATCTTCAGGTCAATAATTTTGAATTCATTATCAGATTAATGGACTGCAGGTCACTTTTAATTAATTCAATAAATCGGACCATACGGGGTAGATTGTAGAAGCTAAATAATATTAAAATAATATTTATTGGATCGAAAATATAGCCCCAAAAATAATTTAGGCTTGGTACCGTGGGTTAAGGAGGCACGAGTTGGGTGCAGGGAAGCAACCCATGGTGGTTGCAAGCCACGAGCTTGGTTGTGGTTAGCACAAAGACAAGCCTAGCTCACGCTGGCTTGTGGGTTGTCACACGGGGAGGCCCAGCAAAGGCTGGCTGATGCGTGCGAAGAGGAAAAGCCCAGCCGACTGGGCTGGTGGATGAAGGTTGCGGGCCTTAGCTGCGTAAAGCCCAAGCTGAAGCTTGGTGCAGTTCGAGACGGAGCAGCAGGCCACGGGTCAAACTGCAGACAAGCTTAGGGCTTCAGGCCCATTATTTTGACCCAGGCCGAAGCCTGGTTTTGGCGTGCTCAATAATGGTGCGGTGGGTGTGCCGCACCATGCCTAATTCCCTTTTTTTTTCAAATCCCTTAGGGTTTAGGAAACCCAAATTTGCTTCTAATTTATTTTTTTACTTTGACTCACAAATTCCACATAACAATTTAATTGTGCGATGCATGAAACAAATATATATATTGACAAATATATGAACATATACAATATATATATCGAAAGGAAAATATAAACATAGAGGGGTTCATTCATCATGGGGAATGTTTTCATGCTTCGTGGACGTTTCAAATATCTTCTTTTATCTTAAGCGTACCTGATTAGCAGAAAATGAATAAGCCTTTGAATATGGTGGATGATAGCCTCCTCCTACAATGCATCAATTCCTCAGCTTCTGGCAAGAGCGTGCTGATAACGTGTTGTAGGCCTATTTGATTCAACGATCTAGGGTTTAGAGAGAGAGAGGGGGAGGTCGGCCATAATTAGAGAGAATAGAGATTGAGTTAATTGTGAGGTGTGTTTGATTCACCCCATTGTGCCTTTATTTTGTTAAAGAATTGATTATAAAAGAGCCTTATTTCAGCCAATCTACACACTTAGAACGTTTTTGGTGATAATTCGATTTTCCAGAGGAGTTTTGGTGCAAGGCCAATTGGAGAAGGAAGCTAAGAGGCTGAAGCTCATTGTGTTCGAATTTCATAATTTTCCATGGAGCCATATTCATTCCAGTTTCACAAATCAATCATGCATAAGTTATTTTCCCGTCAGAACTACGCAATTGTAGGAGATTGATGATTTGAAGGCTTTCCCGATAAATAGTGAAAGAATATAGTGGCGTGCGATATATTCTTGGAAAGATAAGAGATAAAGCTACGTTTATCATATTTTTACACAATTTTCCAGAAGATAAATCAACTTCAAATTTGGCGCGCAAGACATATGACGTATTCCCAAGTCAAGAAGGATTCTTTCCCAGTTTGTGTCATTAATTGTTTAGGAGTTTGTTTTATTTTAAGAGAGTTTCTTCCAGACCTTTTAGGGTTTTTCTAGTATAAATAATGTGTCATAAGCTCTCTTTAGAGCATCATGTCGACGTCACCCCACACCATACTACCATTCCCCATCTCTACAATTTGTGAAGAAGAGCTTAGGGACGTGCTTGCCGTAGACTCCGGGTTATATCGTTCTTTTATTTTTATTTTTATTTCTATGTGTAACTAAGTTATTTTCTAAGGTTTATGATGAAGCCATGACATGAATATTTGCGAAGTACTTTGTTAATTGTTATCCGATTATATGCCATGTTATATTCTTAATCTTTGTGTGTATTTTATTCTAGATTCGGATTTCTAATGACTGGTCACCTTTAGGAATTTTGCATTTAGATATTTAGATAAATTTATGGGGATGACCAATCAATTAGGTTTATTGGAATTAATATTAAGAAGATTAGACAAGCTAGTGAGGATGACCAATATCAAGCTAGTCCTACTTGGTTGACATGATTCTTCTACGCTTAATGGGTTTTTATGTGTTTAATTGTATGCCTAACCAATATGATAGAATTATCATATAGAGATACAAGAATTGATTCCTGACCACAAATTAATTCATACCTTAGAAAGAATAACCTTTAACATTGGCATGGTAATTGGATAGTAGTTGGCTCTAGAAAAAGTAAATAAGATTGTTATTGGTGAATTCATGACCTTAGGTTTTCTTGTGTCGTGTGTGTCTATTTCTCCTTTTTTCTTGTTAATTTTAGTCTTAATCAGTTACTCAATTATTCAATTCAATCTATCCTTTGTTTGTTTAATTAAGTCTAGTGTGATTAATCGGTTAAATTGGTGTTAAAGCAATCCCTATGGGATCGACCTCGTAATTAAATATCCAACAAGTTTTTAGCGCCGTTGTCGAGGATTGCCCTCTAATCCCAATTCAGCTTGTTAATTGTAATTAATTTTGTTTTTTTATTCTCTATTTTTATTTTTGTAGTTATTGTTTTCTATTTTTTATTTTCTATTTTATATTTAAAAAATAAATTAAATCGGTAGTCTTCTTTATTTTCCTATTCAATTCATAATTGAAGTCCTTTACTTAATTAGAGTCTTCTGTTTGTGTAGTTAGTACTCCATGAATTATTAGGAGTATAGTTCTTTGGTTTAATTTATCTTTTCCGTCAACTAGTTTTCTTTCTTCACTATTTTCAATTTTCTTTTTGTGGGCGAATGCCCGACGGCTTGGCATCAACGATTTCCAACGGAACATTGGCCTTCTCGTTCTCAGTTTGACTTTATACAAGAAGTCACACATGTGGAACCTAAGAGAACTTCATGGGAAGAAGCTTTTTGCACTGATGGTTCAAGCTAACATGCAGTCAGCAAACACCCACTCAACTTTTGCAAATTCTCCAACAAGGGTAGTAAGAAAATAATCGAGCAATCACAAATTTGGAAATGCAAGTTGGTCAAATAGTTGCGATATTGAGTGCAAGAGACGGACAAATATTTCCAAGTGAACCCGAAGCTAATCCAATTGAGTGAGATGCGTTCCATGAAGACGATAATGCCTACACCATATTGAGAAGTGAGGAGGACTTCGAGAACGAATTGAGTGAACTAGCTGTAAATGAAGAAAACAAAGAGTATTCAATGTTGGAAGACCATTTGCATGATCCGACTAGTCAAATCACTACCAACGAGAAGTCACTTTCTGAAGAAATTAAAATTGTTGACAGCATTTAAAGAAAATCCATCTCCACCAAAAAAAATTCGAGTCTTACATCTTTGAATCCATTGATCTTAAAGTTCCAAATTCATTGATTCTACATGAATTCAAAGATCCTTTTGAAGTCCACTGCTCAAATTATGGAAGAGAGTTTGGTATTGAACCAAAAATTGAAGTTGTACATGATCAACTCTCTTCCATTCTGATGGCCAAGATATGGTGGAAGAGACAATGCAAAAAAGTGAAGAAGAGAAAGAAGTCTCGAGCTTTGAAATTGAAGAAGAAGCAAAAATATGTAGTGCCTCATGGCCTTGTATCGACACCAAATTTCAATGTTACAAGATGGAAGAAAAGGAACAAGAAGAAGATGCATGGAGTAGTTCCTCATTTCAATGATCCACAATCCTCCAATTAATTTCGGCATTGTCTAGCTCATGACTATAAAAAACTTCTTGGGAGGCAACCCAAGTTTTCTAAATCTTTCCTTTGTTTTCGTAGTATTCATTTTGTTTTTGGAGTCAGTTTTTAATTTCCTTCATGATTCCTGGAACATTGGAATATAGGTAGTCGGGCTCCCAACTCTTCTCGTATGGGGGCAAAGCTCACCACTACTTCCGAGACTACTAAGTAGACGTATGAGTCATCCGCTGCTTCCGGTTTGGATAATAAGGAGGTGATGTCGGGTACTTCTTCAAGTCCTTGAATGTGCATCAACAAGCCTCGCACCAAAGTGCATGTCTCTCTGCCAGAGCAAAAGAGTCTGCCAGAGTTAGATCTTCTTTTGTGATCAATTTTTCGAACAGCGGGTGGTCTGCTGGAAGTCCTTTTTGGAAGGCTGCTCTAGCTATCAAGTCGTTGCATCCTACTATCCTTGCCTTCTCTACATTGAACATCTTCACATAGCTGTGAAGCGACTCCTTTAGGTTCTTCTTGACGTTGAACAAGTGGTCGAACTTCTTCTTGATTGAGCGATAGGATGAATATTCTTTCGTGAAAACCAAAGAAAGTTCGTCGAAACTCTGAAGGGTGTAGAACTAATCTTGCGCCTCGCCTTATAGAGTGGTGGCGAATATCTTGCACATGAGATCGTCGTTGTTTCGATAGAGGATAATTGCGCTTCGGTAATGCATTAAGTGTCTCTCCGAGTCTTCATCTCCTTTGAAGGATGTGAAATGTGGCATGCTAAACTTGTGTGGAGGCTCTGTCTGCTCGATCTCATCCTTGAAGGGTGACCTACTTATTTGGGTCATGACCCGTTGTAGTGCCTTATCAATGACCTCGTTGCGTTGGAAATCGCACAATCGCTTGGTCAGGGGCCTCTCTACTTCTTCCTGAATTTGCCTTTGTTGGGGGTAGCGGAGCTTTCGGCTGCCCCCAATCATGACTTGCTGATCTAGGTTGCTCTTCCATGTGTTTGGCTCGTCTATGCCATGGATGCGGTGCATGTGGTGCGTTCCTAGCAGGCGAGCGAGTTCTTCGCAGGCTGCCAGTTGAACTTGAGCCGGATTGAGTGACTGCTTCTCCCCGTCCGTCATGCTGCCTACTCCGATGTGAGGTAGAGGATGCTCATTGCGAGCCTAGCCGCGAATTAACACTTTGCCTGGAAGGTTGCTCATGTTGATTATCAGAGTGTGACCCCGACTGTGAGTGTATGCTCGTCCGTGGTCTTGACCTAGAGTGCACGCTCATCTGTGCTCTAAGACGGGAGTATACGCTATCTCGGGGATCCAGTCGGGAGTGTACACTGGCCGAACGCTCGGTTTGTGGCTGGTCGAGTGGTTGCTTGCCGTGATGCTGCTGGAGGGGTTCCTCGTCTGCCCTTGTCCTACTTCGGGACACCTCGTCTGGGGCACGTTGGATCTCGGTGCGTTGCAAGAGTTGATTCACCAAGGTCGTCTGATGTGCAAGGGGCGCTTGTCAACTCTATGACTTGTCGAGACAAGTGTTGTTCTCCATTTGGGTTAGAAGAGCTTGGAATGAATGAATTTCCTTGAGTAATGGAAGTGTGGTAGATTCCGGGCGCGAGATTTGAGTTGGAAAATGTCAAATTTGTAGAGAAATGAGATGAAAATGCCCCCAGTTCAATTGTTGGCCCATAAATTTGGAGTCGGGACGGTTGAACTAATCTTGGACCAATTTGGGCTGCTTGGAAGGCCACGGAAGTTGGCTGCTCGGCGTATGGTGCACGTGGGTGTGAGGCTAGGTCTCAGCTTGGCAACGCATTGGGCTTGAGTGGCTCGGTCGTCTCACCTTGGGCTTGGGCCAATGTGGGCTTGAATGGCACGGCTTGGGCCGTGGTTGTGGCACCGTGGGCCTTGCTGAGGTTGGCTGCCGTGATGGCCACCGTGGTGGTTGCCACAGTGGTACCCTGTGGGGGTGGTGCTGCTTCACTCACTGTTGTGTTAAGCCTTGTAGATTGCCGCGGTCTTAGTCCTTGAATGTTGGAATTTCCGTTCGTCGAGGTTTTCTGAATCTCTTGCCATTGTACTTTTCTTTTACGTTTTATCAAAGAATTTTTAGAAATAAAAATTCCAAGAGTAAGAACGTACGAAAAATCTAAAAATGAACAAGAAATCAAAAAACCTTGAATGCGAGAGTCTTCTACGAGTGTGTGTCTTCTATGAGTGTGTGACTCAACTCTCAATGAAAGCACCAATTTGTGGATGCAAATTTCTTCCTCCTTGTTATTGGACAAAACTGCACCTATTAAACAAACAACACCTTAGGTCAAGGCCAAGAGCCTCACGCGCCCATGATGAATGGTGGGCTTTGGCCGAAGAACCTCTGATGCCAAAGTTAAAATTTTGAGGGAAAAGTGTTTGGAGAATTTAGAGAATTTAGCAAGATTGTAGAACTTAGGTTTTGGAGAAAATGAGGGTGTTTATATAGGGGTGTGGCTAGCCCCTTTGGGAGGATGAGGACCGGCCACTTGGATGGTTTTTTTTTTGTGAGATTCATGATTTGTAGCTAATTAATAAATTAATTGAATAATAAATCAATTAATTAGCTAATTAATATAATTTGAAAGAAAAGATTTGGGGGTTACCTTGTGGAGAATATTTGATGAGGATGGATGAAATAGATTTTGAATAAATACCTATTTTGGGCACTTTTGACTTGATTGAGGGATGATTGTCCACTGCTTACGCGTAGGAGTTCCGGTATTCCTCGAGAGTAATTTTATCCTTTTAACCCTAGAATCCACGTGTCACCTTCATATTTTTCCTTATTATTTTTGGCTTCACAGTCCCCATTTTAGAGACTCCACCACCATCTTTGAGGGCTCAATTAAGAACTTTAAAAGAATTTTAATGTCTCTAATGAAATATTACCTCCAACAAAAAAGTTCATACAATATAAACCCTAAATTTGAGGTTTATATAATCTGCCATGCCTCATTCCTTATTGATTGTAATCACTAATCAATACCTTTGCTACAATTAGACAAACAAGAAACGACAAAGAAAGTGTTTTGGTCGGTTAGATTGCATTTGATGACAGACTCTCATCGTAGGACTCTTATGTCACCTCACATTTTAATGTAAATTTTTGTATTTTTAATATAAAATTTTTGTACTAATATTATAAAATATTATAAAAAAATAAAATGACAAAAAATTCATAAAAAAAGGTGTCACTCTTAAGAGAATGTTCTTCACATTTCTCCGGAAAACAAAGGTCCAAAAGGTGGGAATATTCTATTTAACGATAAGGACAAAATAAAGCATAAAGTGCATAGTACCAGGTTTGACTTTTTAGTGTAAAAATATGGTTTTTCGTTAAAATGAACAGTACCGTCGGCTTTTCGTTAAAACTCCAAAAAAACGAAAAACCCAAAATAATAAAGAAATCTTTAGCCTTCCCCATTTGTCATATTGTTTACCTTTTTTTCACAATGATCCGAAACCAGATAACTGATACGACAAGATTACCTAGTCACCGTGTCTAAATTGTCCATCATCTAGAACCAAACACATATTTGATTTGCTCTTCAAAATGCCTTTGATGTCATTGATGATAACTGCCTCATCTTTTTTTTTTTTTTTTTTTTTTGAAACCACTGCCTCATCTTTTGTAAACAATTTCTTTCACATAAAATAACACACGCTCTTATGTTTAAACATGTCTCTTATTCCAATTTCGAATTTGATGGTTAAAAATAAAAAGGAGTATGTATAGAAGAAGAAAAAAGGGATGTGATTTCCGTTTCCTTTTATTTTTATTTTTTTAGGTTGCAGTATTGCACTTTTTTGTCCTTGTAAATTGGTGCAATGAAGAATATTTCAATGTCCTTGTAAATTGGTGCAATGAAGAATATTTCAATGCAAAAGGAAATATGCATTATGTTGTTCACGTTCTATGGATGAAAAAAATTAAAATGGGAAACCAAATTCATGGGGACATAGAACAAACTAAACTTGTTAAAAGAAAGAAAATTAACATTGTTATTCATCAAGGCCCGTTTTGAGGGTGTATAAGTAGTGCCAGCGTAGGGACCCTCAATTTACGATTTTATTTTATTCATATATGTGTGTGTCTCTATATATATATATGTGCGCGTGTGTGTGTGTCTACATATATATATATATATATATATATATATATATATATATATATATATATGCAAGGGTGAACTGTCAATTTAGTTCCTGAATTATTATCTCAACGAAAATTAGGTCCCTAAACTATCTTTTTTTTCTTCAGAAAAATCAATCCTTGAATTATAAAAATCTGCCAATTACATCTCTAATATTATATTTGAAGTTACTATATTTAATTTTCTGACAATTTAAATCATGTTACTTGCATGTGATACACATTTGAGGGTAGATTGGTAATTTTTCATAAAGAAATAGTGTATGAAGTTAACTTTGGAGGGTAAATTGGTAGGTTTTCATAAGAAATAGTGTAAGTTAATTTTGGAGAGTAAATTGGACGTTAGATTCGTAACCTATATGAAATTTAAGGGCTTATAGGCGAGAAAATGACGGTATTACACTCTAAAGTATGTCAAGCGACTTAAGTTGACAAAAAATTGGATAAAATAGTTTTGAATATAATAATAGGGATGAATTTAGCAATTTTTAATGAATTTATAGACTTATTTTATAAAAGAAAAAAAAAATAACTAATTTAATGACCTAATTTTCACTAAGGTGATAGTTCATGAACTAAATCGGCACTTCACCCCTATATGTAAATGTGCAACAATTTACAGCTCCCATTGCAAGTGGTCTTGTGCTTCTTTTTATGTTTTATTTTAATTTTTTATTAATTAAAAATAGAATTAATCTCAATTTGATACCTAAAGTCATAATTATGGTACTCTTTCATATATCTGATAAGTTTTCCGTCCATGGCTAGAGGAAATCCAATTATTGAATTTTTGTTTTAATTTGTTGAGTAGGTTCTTCTTTTCTGGTAAAAACCCTAAGTTCAAGCGAGAGGAAATTGAGGTTTTTTCATCCATGGCGGCAAATTAGAAAGCGGGATCAGTGGCTTCGCTGCCACTAGTAATTGAAGCTAGTGTGGCAGTCCGTGTTCAACAACAACTTCAGGGGGTTTGGGGCTTATGGACCACTTGGGCGGCTGGAACACGGTGCTGATGCTAGAGACAGAGGAGCAACTTGCCATCGTTGACCGCGAAGCAGGCGGTAGTTTCGACGCCTCGCCTTCAGCTTTGCCTTATCCGGGAAAAGCTGCAGTTGCAGCAGCGTGGGGAGAAAAAGGGAAAGGGAAAGAAAAGGGGGAGAAGTTGAGGCTCTTCAGCCACAATCTAGAGAGAGAAGGGGAATTTACAGAAAGAAATTGAGGAAGAAGAAGGGTTATGCGAAGATTAGGAAGAATGGAGGTATAGATGCGCTGGTGGGGTACTGGGTGAAGTTAGTGTAGACATCGAAATTTCGGTAAAATAAGTGTTAACCAACGCATTAAAATTACAACCTCCACTTATTTCACCTACAAAAAACTCCACCTACTTCACCTACAACCTCCACTCATTTCACCTACAACCTCCACTTACTTCGCCAAAGTTGGAATGATGCAATGCATGTGTGTGCCAACTATCCAAAGTTGCTACATGTGTTTGAAAGGGAGTAAAGATTGTGAAGATGCAATCCATGTGTGTGCCAACTATCCAAAGTTGCTACATGTGTTTGAAAGGGAGTAAAGATTGTGAACACCATCATTCATTGCATATGTTGTTGTATTGTTTATCGATTTTTGTTTTGTATAAATAGGTCTTCTTGGTAGGCTTTAAGAACACACCAATTCATAACCAATTCACAAACACATCTCTCTACTCCCAAATTGGAAGAGAATTCTCTTAGAATTGTGTCCTTGAAGCTCTAAAGCTTTCAAGCAAGTCCCGAAGGATCAAGAAAGCTCTCTTCGTTCTTCGCCAAATCCGCCTTCAAGATCAAGCCCTAAGGCCCTTGAAGAACTTCCACCAATTCAAGATCAAGCCCCGACGGCCCTTGAAGAAAGTGTTCATCGTTCATCCTAAGATCAAGCCCTGACGGCCCTTTGGATCAACAACATCAACAAATCCCCTCGAAGATCCGTTCGTCGTTCTTCAAAGCACAAGCCCCAAGGCTCCTCGAAGATCCGTTCATCGTTCTTCAAAGATCAAGCCCCAACGGCCCTTGAGGAAATCATCCATACACAACTGTTCATCCTAAAGATCAAAGCCCTGACAGCCCTTTGGATCAACAGCCCAATCCACTTGAAGAAACTTCCAACCGTTCTTCAAGATCAAGCCCAAAAGCCCTCGAAGATCCGTTCATCCGTTCATCCTAAGATCAAGCCCCGACGGCACTTTGGATCAACAACATCAACAAGTCCACACATCAACCTTCAAGATCAAGCCCAAAAGCCCCTTGAAGTCCCGTTCATCAACCTTCAAGATCAAGCCCAAAAGCCCTTGAAGAAACTTCCAACCGTTCATCCAAGATCAAGCCCCGACGGCCCTTCGATCAATCACACATCCACAAATCAACACCTTACGGAGATCGAATTAGAGGATCAAGTTAAAAGAGATTGTCACCCAAAATTAAATACACAAAATATCACTTTGCACGCGTTGTTCCCCGTCGCGTTTCCGTTTCGGAAAATTTTCGTGTTCACAGTTAGCTCGTGGGAGTTGAAGAGGTGAACGCGAAAAGGAGAGAGGAGGTTTAGTTCTGTATCTTTTTAAATTTAAATTTAATTTTTTTTTAAATTTTAATTTTAACAATGTATGAAAGTGTCTTAGAATTATGATTTTAGGTACTAGACTGGAACGAAAAAAACTTGATTCATGGAATGTTGAAAATCAAGAAATTTAAAGGTAATAAACTAAAATTAACTCTTAAAAATAAGTTTCGAACCAAAAAACGTAGGAGATGCAAGTAGGTACCTAACCACCACACCATGCGTTATTTATATTTCTTTTGAGTTATATTAGTTTATAAAAAAAATAAAAAATGTAAAAGAATATATATCAACCCATATATATTTTAGACCTAAGGGATACTCCTACAAGTGGTAAGATGTTCAAGTCGACTCACTTGCCGTTTGTGGGGCTCCGGATACGAGTGAGCGAAAAGGAGGGAGGAAATTAAGAAATTGAGAAGCAATTGACTCAAAAAACTAATTAGTCCCCTTCTAGCCAATAAAGTAGACCTGGCATTCGTGTCGTGTTTCCCGTGTTCATGTCGTTTTCGTGTCATACCCGATATCTTAACGGGTCGTGTCGTGTAACACCCGTTAAAATAAACGGGTAAAATGATCCGACCCGAAATAGACCCGATAATATTAACGGGTAATATGACCCGACCCGTTACCCGTTAAGGACAATATATTTTAAACCAATAAATAATTAAATAAAAAACATAATACTTTTTTTGAGTGAAAACGCATTTTTCGTTTGAGTATTGTCACATCCAAAACATAAAAACACATTTTTCTTTTAAGTGTATATTTACATATCCAAAATAAGAGCATAATAAAAAAAAACATTAGAACATTACAAAATATCAAATGTTCAAACGATTTGCAAAATTAAGGACATTGGAACATTAGAACATCTTGCACATTTTCTTCCAATCAAACCCTTCAATGTAGAAGTATAAAAAATATGGAAAAATATATAAACGCTCGTAATAACAAGCTTTACAACTTTCTTGAAGAGCTTAACTTTGAAATTCGTCACTATAATCATATAAATCATAAATCAAAATTTAACCGTTGATTATTGTTTACATTTACGCTTCATTTTTCTCATCAATTTTTTTTTTTTTTTTTTTTTTCAGATTTTCTTTTTTGAAAACATGATCTATTAGAGGATGCAAGAAGATGAACGGTTTGGATCATTGATATTATGTTCAGAGTTTTACAATTAGTGAAAATATTGCTTGATGTTTATAAAGTTTCTACAAACTATATGACATCGACTCATATTTCAGTTAACCGTAAATATCGAAACGTGATATCAAAGATCTGAACCGTTCATCTTCTTACATCCGCCAGATGATCATGTTTTCAAAAAAGAAAATTTTAAAAATGAAATTCAGTAACAAGAATAAAGCATAAATGACAATCGACGGTTAAATATAAATTTAAGGTTTATGGATTATATTGTTGGATTTCGAAGCTGGCCCCTTCATGAAAGTTGTAAAGCTTGTCATTATGAGTGATTGGATATTTTTTTTTTTTACATTTTTTACACTTCTATAATAATTATTATTAATTTTGCCTTCAAATAAAAAACATTATTTATGAGGGTTTGGAGGATTTTAAAAATCTAAACGATAATGTAAGTGTAACCATTATCTACTCGTAGATGAATAATGATGAATCACAAGTGTTTATATGTTCTTTCACATTTTTCGTACTTGTATGTATGTCTTCTTAGTTCTTGCCTATACAAATACTATACTAGTTTATTTTAATTTTGGACAAGAACATGTTAAGTAAAATTTATTATCCTAGTAATGATAATAAAGAACTCTCACAATAAAAATAAATGATGACTAAATTTTTTTTTTTTTTAACTTATATAGAATAATAATACAAAACTATATATTTAATATAGAATATATTGTATATATTAATATGGCTATTGTATTTTATAATAATTTTTTTAGTAATTAAACTTTAAAATTATCAAAATAATTTTTTTCTTAACGGGTCACCCGATAATGACCCGATAAGTTATCGTGTTGACCCGAAACCCGTTATTTTCGTGTCATTTTCGTGTCGTGTCAGAAATTGCCGGGTCTACTATAAAGGGCACCATTAAAGTATGGAAATTTCTTGTTGAGTTATGTAGTGAAAAGCAAACTTAGTTATAAGAAATGCATTTAACAATGAACAACAATACCACATTCACGAACAGACGGTGTCACCATAATAATTTTCCTAAATAATGTTCACAACTTTAATTTTAAGGTTCTAAAAGACGCTAGACACTAGTCGAAAAGCAGGCTGGGGCATAGTGCCTAGGCAGCTGGGCGATGCCTAGACGGATTTAAGTAAATTTATTATATATTGTATAAATAATTGTCTGCTTATACTTAAAATGTACATAATTTTATTGGGATACATGAACTTTAAAATAAAATAACATATAGATTATAAAATATTAGCATAATGAAAATATGAGGAACATGCATATAATTTGTATTCATCTAAGTATTCAACAAGTCTCTTATAATTTATTGAAAAAATTAAAATGCAATATGAAAGTTAAATGATTTTCTGTCTAAGTAAAAATCGCAACTTAGGCGGGTGTCTAGATGGAACTAGACGGGTTAGACGGGTGCCTAAGCAAGTCTAGATGAACTCTTTTAATTTCAAATGTCTAGGACGATGGTCAGTCGCCTAGTACCTAAACGGGACCTAGACGACACTAGATGAGAATTTTAAGAACAGCGTTTAGTTTCCCTTTGTTTTTTTTTTTTTTTTTTTTTAAGATCAAAGTCCTACCGTAGAAAGTAGAAACAAAAGATCCGCAAGTTCAGAAATCCCGTAGTCCAATCTGCCTCCAACTCTCTTTCAAGTATGCCTTTCCTTTTTAAAACAAACCTTTTTCTTGCGTGTCAAGTTCCCCCACTTCCTCCCCTAACTAACCGCACACGGCATCCCCCGTGAAAAACTCCCCTTTCTCTCCCAAAAGCACAACTGCCTGCCCCAATTCCAGATTCAAATCCCTAAATATTCAAATCCCCAAATTGTAAAAGAAATATTAATAAAACATCAAATAATCATAAACGAATCACCGTCCCTGGCATTCTTCACGCCGAATCTTCAATGTCCATTAAAATTTTCGATGGTGCAAACTGAATCGGATTCAAATTGAGGTTTTGAATTGTTAGGTTTTTTTTCATTATTGTTCGATAGTTAGAGATGTGAGTGAAATCGGGTTGGCGCGGTTGGGTCCGGTCCAGTGGTTTCCGGGAATGGTCAGATATGGCTCGAGAGGGGGAAATGGTGCCGGTGGACCCACAGTCGGCGGTGGTGGCAGTGAAGAAGAAGTCCTCTCGGAGTTGGGTTTTATTGGATTGTACTGGAAAAGCTACAGTCTTGGACGTGGACAAGTATGCCATCATGCACAGAGTTCACATTCACGCTCGCGATCTTCGCATTGTCGACCCTTTGCTCTCTTACCCTTCCACCATTCTCGGCCGTGACAGGGCCATAGTTCTCAATTTGGAGGTGGTGCTCTTTTTCTTCTTGTTTTTCTTCTTTTCAATTTTTTATTTTGGGTGTTTTTTTCTTTTTAATTTGTTAATTTTTATGTTTTTTTGTTATTGCTGATAAATTGAATTGGGTTTGTTTGTTTCTGGTTGTGCAGCATATTAAAGCAATAATCACTGCTGAAGAGGTTAGCCTCTCTCTCTCTCTCTCTCTCTCTCTCTCTCTCTCTCTCTCTCGATAAACTCGTTTTCTTTTACGACGGAGTTAATTTGTTCTGGGTTTTGAGGAATCACAGAGTTTGAATTGGATAGACATCAGCATTAATTTTGTACTTTGTTCCGCGGATAGAGATTGCTGATTTAAGAGAGAAGCAGTAATAATTGTGTTCTATGACTAACTATTTGATACTCAAAATTAGTATTAATTGTTTTGGGGGAGAATTAAGTAATGGGAGTAACTAGATAGGTTGTGCAAATTCAGACTATACAAAATTCGTTTCCTGTGTAGGCCGTCTTTATCTTCTAGGAAAAAGAAAAGTATATGCGGTGCTTTCTATGAGCTGGAGCTCTTTTGCAGATGGTGATTGTTAGCTTGTTATGGGACAGGTGCTGCTTCGGGATCCATTGGATGAAAGCGTTATTCCGGTTGTTGAAGAGCTTCAAAGACGGTTGCCTCCTGTTAATGCCACACGTGAAAGTCAAACAGATGGGAAAGAGTTCCCTGCTGGGCAAAATGATATTGAGGCGGGTGATGAAGATGGTATGACATTGATTTCAAAAAATTTCATTGAAAATTGGCTTCTGTGACAGTCATCAGTGTTCTTGGAAATATACAAATGTTTTCATCATTCTACGCATCAAAACTTCTTATTCTGGTTTTATTCTGTGATATCTGAATGATCTAGGTTATGTAATGTAGAGTCTCCATTTGAGTTCCGGGCCTTGGAGGTAGCTTTGGAAGCAATTTGTAGTTTTCTTGCTGTACGTACGACAGAACTTGAGACTGCTGCTTATCCTGCTTTAGATGAACTTACTTCTAAGGTAGGACTTGAGTTTTCTCTTATTTTTATATTGTTTCTTTGTGTCGATTCTGTGGTTGCTGCCTGTCTCTGCTTCTTGTGGCCTTTGCAACTGAAATTTAAATAAACAAAGAAAATGAATGAATTCATTCACTGATAGTAGCGTTCAGGCATGTCCTTTGTCAGCATAGGCTATGTCGGAATATTTCCTACTTAAGTAGTATATAATGAAGTACAGGATTGTCTACATTTTGGTGTGAAGTTGAGTCAAAGAAGAGATTCTGGATATTATGCTTCACACTTGTGGTTAGTTTTGGTAGGCCTCTAGCTTTGCATTCTAGCCGTTAATCTGAATATTTGGCTTCATAGAAATATTCGCTTGCATATTTGCCTGCATGGTTTTGAAAGCTCAGCGTCTTTAGCTATGAGAGAATATTTCTCACTTGTCCTTGTATTAAAAAGAAAATAGTCTCTCAATTATATTTCTTCCTCCAGTTGGCACTTTTCTTATTTAGTAAAATATCCACCCCTTCTGCCTGCAGATTAGCAGCCGCAATTTGGATAGGGTTCGTAAATTGAAGAGTGGAATGACGAGGTTGACTGCTCGGGTACAAAAGGTATATGAACATTCTGTATAATGTGCGTAAATGAATAGTAGTGCTTGCCTTTGTGAGGGTTTTTGATTTAAATGCAATAAGTAGGAGATCATGATTCCCTTTTGCCCGAACCAACACTAACTGGTTATTGTGTTGTAAGTCGCTGAGCATGTTAAAGAATTAGGATGAAAATCTAAAACGGTTATCAAGACAAAGGATTAACATATGTAAGTAAATCAGAATGCCGTATTAAGTATTAACCATTGTTGAATTTTTATCCAAGGGCTTAGAACATGGTAATGTCTTCATATACTACAGACTAGTAAGTATTTGAGCACTTCCCTTTTGGTGACTATATATACATAATTACAAATTATGTAAGCATGTGTGTGCACGCTTGCGCACACACCGAGGTTCTTAGATGAGGTCCTTACTTGTCTTTGGAAAAGTTCAGTTGTAGGATAGCTTTTTCTGTAAAGTACTGATAACAGGAAGTTTACTATCTGAGTTACTTACAGGACATGGGTGAAATCTAGTTAAACCTGTACAGATCAGAGTGAAAATATTCACAATCAATGTAGAAACTTCTCAGTGAACATCCTGTGCAGAAAACTACTTCATACCTTGCAGTCTAAATTAATTGCATGAAAATGCAGTTTTTATTATTTCTTTAAATCAAATTTTTTCTGTTGTGTATCTCATATTGACTTTGCAGACTATGCTATTAAAATGATTTTTGCGGTGGGGAATTGAGAGTCTTTACTACTTGTAAATCAAGGTTGGAAATTCTGTATTTCTTATTTAGGTGAGGGATGAGCTTGAGCAGCTGCTGGACGATGACGATGATATGGCTGACCTTTACTTGTCAAGAAAGCTGGCTGGCACATCTTCACCAGTTAGTGACTCTGGTCCTGCCAATTGGTATCCTGCCTCCCCTACAATAGGCTCAAAAATATCGCGTGCAAGTAGAGCAAGTATGATCACTGTTCGTGGAGATGAGAATGACGTTGAGGAACTTGAAATGTTACTTGAGGTAGGTAATAATGTTGCATACTTCTTGATTGCCTTCTTTTAGTGAAGCTATATACTAAACTGGCAAGCAATACCTTTGCAGGCTTATTTTATGCAGATTGATGGCACCTTGAACAAATTAGCCACGGTGTGTGCTATTTTAGAGGCAAACTTATATTTTTTTCATTGGCTTATGAGGAAAAATTAACCTTAGGATCTAGATTCATCCCACCCTATCCCATGCCAATCATAATGTATACCACTATAACGAGTCTCCCCCATACAAAGTGCAGTGAAGTACACCATAGTCACAAACTGTCCACACCCCCAATGGAATTAGGTGGTCCTTAAACACAGTACACCGTACATATTACCTTGAAAGGCACCCCTGGTAACATCGCTGCGAATTATCTATTACCAATGATTCCTAGGTCAGCTTGAAGGGCAAATCAAAAGCAAAGTTATGAGTTATCTTGACTTTGACCTATTAAAGCAGAATTATCATGAGCGTGAACCTGCAGTTGAGGATGTATGAAGTAATCTGTACAAGCACACTACTAAGGAAGCGGCACAGGAATTGCATGTCAAAATCTGATTTTTGATTAAGAGGAGAATGATATTGAGTCAACAAGTGAATCATCAATTTAAATTCACTAAAATCATCCAAGGGTTTTCCATCTGGTCTTAATAGAAAAACTCTTGTAGACATCAAAACCTTCGATTAGTCCTTTTATGTGGAATAGATTTTTCTATCAACATTAACTGCTTAAATCTGAACTTTTGCAGCTACGTGAATATATTGATGATACAGAGGATTACATTAATATACAGGTGCTTAATTTATGAATCATAAATTTTTATGATAATATGTTTATGTTTTTATATAACTTATGGTTTCATTTTGCAGCTCGATAACCACAGGAATCAGCTGATTCAGGTGCTTTTTTGTCTTCTGATGTAGTGTATCATATTACTGTACTATGCTGGATTCTTTTTCATTTAATCTCTTTTGTTCTCTTTTTGTTTTCTAAATCTGGAATATCTCTATTTTCTAAGATTACTGTTTATTTTCTCCACATTTCATGGTTGCAGCTTGAGCTTTTTCTTAGTTCCGGGACTGTATGCATCTCCATGTTTTCATTGGTGGCTGGAATTTTTGGCATGAATATTCCATATACGTGGAATGACGGTTATGGATACATGTTCAAATGGGTACGCAAAGTATTTATTTCTGCTGGTAATCCTTTCTAGTACAACAGTAAAAACATGTCTGAGAATTGAACATTTTTCAATTGACAGGTTTGCATTGTCACGGGAATTTTCTGTGCTGTTGTTTTCGTAGTAGTCATATCATATGCTCGTTACAAGGGTCTGGTCGGATCTTGAACATCATAAAGGAGCCCTGCGATTGATCTTTTGAATCTTCTGAAAATAAATAGGTGTTGAGGATTTTCCACAAAGCTATGTGAAGGAGTTAAAATCTCTTGCTGAGTTTGGTGAATTTTTCCCTTAAAGACTGCAGATTATAGCTGCTACAGTTTAGGAGATTGCAAAGTTTTATAATTGTCAAACACTCTGATTAACAGGATTCCGTCACGAACGCGGACTGAAAAACGAGTCTACAGAATGATTCATATTTCTCAATTTTGGTCCATAATTCTTGTTCTGTTGCACCCAAGTATTTTGATCAAACAGATAATGTTTAACTGTAATTAGCAACAATGTTATATGGAGTGATTAATGCATTCCACAAAATTGTTCATTTCTCTGAAGAAATTTAGGCACTATCAGCTGTAGTGTGACATGATCTGGCAATATATTCTCATCTGTTCGGGCGGAGTTTTTGCTTGTGTGAATTTTCGAGTTCTCGGATGGTTTTGATCTCATTCTGCATTCGCAAATAGCCATATGCTATTGAAAACAATAAAACTAAATTGCAAAGTTATTGTGAGGCTAAACTCACCCCTTCCCCTTAGTGTAATATCATTTCTTTAAAAAAAATGGCAAAGCTCTTAGGGCAACCCGTACAAGAAGAGCCAAGCAGAGAGTCTGCCTAGCACGTGAACGAACTGGTCTAGCAATAGCATAAGTGGAAAAGTCAGAAATGAGTTAACACTCTCTCATTCTTATCAATGTTTGGAAGTGAAAGGCATCCTAAAATTTTGAAAATTCCGAATTATAGAGGATGTAAGCTTGAACTATTCATAAGTACTGAAATATATGTGACCCAATCACCAAAGAAACATGAGTTGTTACAAGGAAATTGACAGCAAGTGAGCGGTTCTTTGGGCTTTTGGTTCGAGTTTTCCAATATCTTGGCTAATTTTAATCTTTCAGATTTTTTATCATATCCCAAACTAAATATTTTGAAATCTGATAATTCTAAAAAATTTAGAGAAAAAAATACATACATACTCCAAAAATTTGATGATTATCTCTCAAATAATCCTAAATATAACTTGAAACCCAAATGTAGAAAAAACCATTTGCCCGACCAAACTTTATGCGATGACATGAAATTCGTAGCGCAAAACAAGTTAGCGCGACGAAGGTAACATTATGTCGCTCAAACTTGTCGGAAATAATTTAATGGGACAAACATCTTGAGCGACGCCATGTTTCGTCGTGCAAAGTAGCTTAAGCGACAAAAAAAACTCGTCGTCGCGCAAAGGTTTACAGAAAAACGCGCGAATGCTTGTATTTTTGGTGCCAAAAAAGTGCGACTAATTTTTCGTTGTGCAAAGGTTCTATCAGTTGTTTGGTCAAAGTGCTAAATGCGGTATTTACTCCATGATTTTGCGCGACGAAGGTTTTGTCACGCAAAGTAGTCTGAATTCCTTTAAATAGCTAGTTTCGCTCTTTCTCTTCACAATTCAATCCGAAAACTCTTTACTTTCACCGAATTATTATTCTAATTTTTGTTTGTTTTTCCGTACGCGATGGTGGACTCTGGTGGTCCTTCGTCAAAGAGAGTTCAGGGCAAAGGTTTTGAGAAAGGTAATACGTACTAAATTTTGTTGGTTGTTTAATTAATTAAATATTTAAGTAGACTAATATAAGTTTTTATTTTGTTGGTAGACAAGAAAAAGAAGAGAGCTGCAACATGCGCTCAATACACTTCTTCAGCTAAGAGCCGCTACCAAATCACTTACGCAGAATTAGTAGGATATTAGAAGTTGGATATGGTGAACAAGTTTAGGGGCAATGTTGGGGTATTGGTGCGTGATAGATGCGGATTGAATTGGGAGTCTTGGAGAGACATCCCCGAGGAAATAAAGACAGTCATGATCGATGCATTAGCTATACGTGTAAATTATTAATTAGTTAAATAATAATTTAGTTCTTTAGATAAAATATAATAGTGATATGTATAATTTATTTATTTTTGCATATCAGCCTGATTGGGATATTGACAAAAGTGATGTAAACCTGATGAAGTGCATCGACGTCGTGTTCAAGTATCATTTTCGGGAGTTGAAGTTTGATGTTGAACGTGACGCAGAGCAGCACGGAGTGGCTAGACCAGCGGACTATTAGAATAGTTTTCTTTATTAGTCTATTTATTGTTTATTAAATAATAACACTGAATTATTATTAATTTGGAACAATTAATTTATATGGACTGTATTTATTTTGTTTCGTTTTGAGAACAGATCTCCAAAATATTATAATATTGACATTATTTTGTTGAGAAACTGTTTTTGAGACGGAATAAAATAAATATTTTCAATTAATCGCGCAAGGCTTTAAGTGACAAATTTTTTTTCGCTAAAACCTTTGTGGGACGAAATTTCATCGTGGAAGTCAGTTAGCGTTTAAGGTGTCGTATTTACTGCGTATTACCACTTAATTATGCAAGGAAATTTTGGTCGCGCATAACATTGAGGGACGAGACTTCATCGCGCAAAGGGATGGTCAGTGGCATTGAAGTCGTGACATTTATTGCGTATTTATTTCGTACTTTGTGCGATGAAGGATTCGTCGCTCAAAGGTTATGCGTGACGAAGGCTTCATCGCGTAAAGTGTTACATGTTCCTTATAAGCACATATTGTTTTGTAGTTTCTTCACATTGTTTTGTACATCTGATGGCTGATAATAGGGATAGTAGGAGAGTGGCGGTCCAAGATTGAATGGTGGAAAGATACAGCATGCCCCCGGGCCCCATGATATGACACAAAATGTGGAGTTTGTGCATTCAATTTGTTTAGCAATGCAGAACAATTGTCCTACTGCTAAGTGGCGCTCTTGGAAATTTGTGCCCGAGGGCATGAAGAAGGTGGTGATGGATCAACTATTAGTAAGTGTGACAAATGTTGAAAATAATTAATTTTGTGAAATTGTTTTTTTATATGTTGTAAATAATTATTTGCATATATGTGTAACAGTGTAACTATACTCTTGATGATACGAACGAATGAAGTTGATGGAGGAGGCGTTGAAGAGGGGTTACAAGTAATGACACTATGACGTGGAGCGAAATAGAGGACCAGCAGAGTAGTTTTAAATTTATATTTATGAGGGACAATATTTACTTTTAAGGTTTTATTTTAAGTTATTTATTTGGACTTAATAGCCTTTAATTCATGTTTTGTTGTTTTAATAATTGAATTGGTAAATTTACTTTATTTAAGTTTTCTATTATTTTTAGAATAAATGTTATAATCGAATAAGTCTTTGTAATTATGAAATTTACGTAAATATAGATTATAAAGATCTATGTTTATGTAAATTTCATAATTATAATCAATTACGTATTTGTTCGTCTCTAAACATTTTGCGCGACTAAATATTCGACCAATAAGTATGTGCGATCAATTACTTATTTGTCCCGCATATTTCCTTCTGCGACAAAGTGTTCGTTGCATAAAGGTCGTAAAACGCGGTTAAATTTACTACCAAATTTCGAGTCTATACGTTTTGAGTGACGAAAGGTTTGTCGCGTAAGGGTGAAATCAAAGGGCAATGACACTGGAGTTTTGCGCGACAAAGCTTTCATCGTGCAAGATTTTTACTCCAAACGGTCATTTTTCTGAGTCAGAGGATTCAATGCTATTAAAGAGAATCGGGTTTTCCATATTTCTCAAACCTTTTTCCGGATTACAATTCCAATTGTTATTCAAGTTTAAGCACGATTGTTGAGTCAGGTGCTCGTTCGTCGAAGAGGATGGAGGGCGAGAGTTCTGGAAAAGGTAATACCCACTAAATTAATTATGTGCTTTCTATACATTTTATACTTTGCATTATTATTTTTAATATAATTTTTTTAATAGACAAGAAAAAAAAAAAGAGCTGCGCCCGTGGTCCGATACAATTTTGGAAGGAGCCGCTACCAAATCAATTATGAAGAATTTGTCACATCCCCGCCCGGGCCACCACCACATCCTGGGCTCGATTCCGTCGTAGCACGATATTGTCTGCTTTGGGCCTCTACCACGCCCTCACTGTTTTGTTTCTAGGAACTCACGAGAGCAGAACTTCCTAGTGGGTCACCCATCTTGGGAATGCTCTGACCCATTCTCGCTTAACTTCGGAGTTCCGATGGAATCTGAAGCCAATGAGCTTCCAAAAGGCCTCGTGCTAGGTAGAGATGGGAATATACATATAAGGCTTACAGGATCCACACCACTGGACGATGTGGGATCTTACAATCCACCCCTTTAGGGGCCCAACGTCCTCGTCGGCACACTTCTAGCCAGGGATTGGCTCTGATACCAAATTGTCACATCCCCGCCCGGGCTGCCACCACATCCTGGGCTCGACTCCGCTGTAGCATGATATTGTCCGCTTTGGGCCCTGACCACGCCCTAACGATTTTGTTTCTGGGAACTCACGCGAGCATAACTTCACAGTGGGTCACCCATCTTGGGAATGCTCTGGTCCATTCTCTCTTAACTTCGGAGTTCCGATGGAATCCGAAGCCAGTGAGCTCCCAAAAAGCCTCGTGCTAGGTAGAGATGGGAATATACATATAAGACTTACAGGATCCACACCCCTGGGCGATCTGGGATCTTACAGAATTGATGGGAATTCAGAAGTCGGATATGCGTAACAAGTTTATGTGCGATGTGCGAATATTAGTGCGTGACAAATGCAATGCGGATTGGGACTCTTGGAGAGCCGTCCCCGAGGAGATAAAGACGCACTTGGTCAATGGGTAGGAGTCTGATTAGGACATTGACCAAAATGACCTAAATTTGATGAAGTGCATCGACAACATATTCAAATCATCTTTCTGGGAGTGGAAGTTTGATGTTGAACGTGAGGCAGAACTGAACCGAATACCAGAACCACCAGCGACGGAATAGAATTTTATTTATGTTTTTCTTTTATGTTTAATTAAATAATAACATTTGGGTTTTAAGTTTTTATTTATGAATGTTACTTTTTAATATGCAATTTTAAAGTTTTTGTTGAATAAAATATTATTTTAATAAATAATTATATTATTTAAATATTCATGAATGTTTAATTAATTTAAACATTTGTAGATTTGTTCAGGAGTAATTTAATACTTTATTTATTAAGTGTGTATATGGTTTAAAATGAATAAAGTAATAAATGAAAAAAAGTATTTTAAAACCAAAAAAAAGAAATTAATAAATAGCGACGAAATTACTTTTTTGTCGCTCAAAGTGGAATTGCGCGACGCTACACCGTCGTCGCACAAAGGTTATCAGAAAACGCGGAACTGGCCATGAGTTGGTGCCAGAATGTGGAATGCATATGCTTTACACGACAAATGTTTCACCGTGCATGGTGGGTAAAAAAAGGCGGTAAAGGAGAACAGATTTGGCGCCATGTATTCAAAGGCACAGATTTTGTGGGATGAATGCTTCGTCGCACAAGAGTTTGAAATTTAATTCAGCTTCCTAGACGCAGAGAGGCAGAAACTGCAAGCAGCTCTGCCTCTCATCACTTAACTCACTGTCTCTTCTTTCCCTTAGCTTGATTACTCGGTTTCGTGCTCCCGCTCTTCATCACCTATATATCATTTGGTAATCAAATTTGTTGTCAATATTTTTTTTTGAAATTACACAATGAAACTAACAAAATTAAATTTGTTGTATGTAGGTGTTTTTTAACGACTATCGGCGAGGAACGCATTAGGAGGAATATTTTGTTGGACTATTTCATTAACATTAAATGTAGTTTATTTATTTGTTTTTTAGCATTTATGTGGTACAATTTATTTGTATGCAAACATTTTTTTACGAAGTTAAGTATTAACTTCGTACGTTATTTTCATGAAAACTTAGTTTCCCATTTGAGAATTAGTTTGGATTTCGTGCATGGATGCGAAAGCATAACTGCGGTCCAATTAATTCTTGAATTGTCCCAATTTTTGGATAGTTTGGGAATTCACAGTTATGTGTCGTAGTTTGCGGTTTACGGATTAGATTTCGATAAGGAGAAATTTAGTAGCATGTTTGTGCGTTCTTCGAGTGCTACGTATGTATTTAGTACATAGGTGCTGCACTTGAAGAACTGCATGGATATGCTGCCAAATTTTTTCAACGTTGAAATCTAATTTGATAAAGCTGTAAAATACGACATGTAGCCGTGCATTCCTGAATGGGATTGGACCCTTACCGGAGGCATAAGGTGGCATGTTATAATTGATGTGTGTAACCATTGTGATTTTGTTTTTTTCGCATGCGATATGGACAGACATTGGATACAAAATCCTAACATATGTGCAGACAAATACTTGGATGGAATAAATCAATTCATTGAGTTCGCGATGGCACATAACCAGGGTTCACCTTTAATCTGGTGTTCGTGTAGGAACTGTAACAATTCATTTGTTTAGTATTTTGTAAATGTTCGATAACATTTAGTACGACATGGTATGATGGAGATGTATACCGCTTGGAATCATCATGGGGAACGATTAGTACATCTTTCATCTTCACATGTGACCCCATTAGTTAAGGTAGTTGAATCTTATGTTGATCCAAAAGAACAAAATATGGATATCCTAGATGATACTTTTCCAGACCCCTCGATCAATTTTGATCAAGAAGGGGGAGATGACGTCCCTCGAAGCATGGATAGTGGAGCCTTTAAAACTTATGAAAAACTATTAAAAAGTGCCAAACAAGAATTATACTCCGGTGTGGAGCTGATGCATGGAAAAATAAAATTTTGTATATCCAATCAGTGCTTTGATTATTTTTTGGGCCTTTTCAAGTGGATGCTTCTAAGGGACAATTGTTTGCCTGAAGATCACAAAAGTGCAAAAAAGGTGTTAAATGGTTTGGGATTGGGCTATGAAATTCACGCATGTAAAAATAATTTTGTATTGTTCTATAAAGAGAATGAAGAGCTAGATAAATGCCCTATATGCAAAGAGTCGAGGTTTAAATGACAGCTCAAAACAGAAGGACGAAGATTCTACAAAAAGTAATGCGTTAGCTTCCAATAAAGCCAGGCTTCAGTGTTTCTATATGTCGACGCATACTGCTAGCAACATTACATAGCATAAGGACAGACGAGTGGATGACGATTTGATGAGGCATCCAGCTGATGGTGAGTCAGGGAAAGAGTTTGATCGTTTGTACCCTGATTTTGCACAAGAGCTGCCGAACGTAAGATTGGGGCTGGCCACAGACGAATTTAATTCATTCGGGGTATTAAACCAAAATCATAGCACTTACCCAATCTTCACAATTTCGTACAATTTGCCGCCTTGGAAATGCATGAAGAAAGAATATATGATGATGACTATGTTGATAACTGAAGATCCGAGCAAGTCTATTGATGTTTATTTGCAACTGTTGGTCGATGGGTTGAAAGATTTAGAGGAAAATGGAGTTCCGACATATGATAAATTAACTGGGCAGATGTTCACCTTGCGAGCAGCAGCGATGTGGGCTATAAACGATTTTCCCGCGTATGCTATGATGTCTGGGTGGAGATGCCCAGTTTGCAAGGAGCACACAACATCTTCTTGGCACATTGGGAAAGTTTGTTACATAGGGCATCATAGATGGTTGCCGTGGGAACACAAGTAGGGTCAGAACGAGACAACATTCTTCAATGGAACAAAGATTCAGCCAATACCCAGAGAATGGTCTGGAGAAAATATTTTAGCGCACTTGAATCATTTGGATTTTGGTCTGTTTGGCAAATCGGTGAATAAGACCCAGACCAAACACCCTTCTAAACTGGACAACCAAGAGTATGTTGTTTGAGCTGCCATACTGGTCCAAATTGAAACTGTGCCACAACCTCGATGTTATGCATGTTGAGAAGAACGTGTTTGATACACTGGTTGGAACTATATTAGACGTCGAGGGAAAGACGAAGGACACAATCAAAGCTCGCATCGATTTGGAGCGAATGGGAATAAGGCCACGTTTATGGATGATGAGGGAGGGTGAGATAGCCAGAAAGGGGCTAGCTTCTTCTTTTTTTTTCAGTAAAATCGGAGAATAGGAAAGAGTTTTTAAAGTTTCTATCCTCCGTAATCTTTCCAAATGGGTAAGCTTCAAATATCGGACGATGTGCAAACATAAAAAGGGAAAATTTTATGGGCTTCAGACTCACGATTGTCATGTCATACTGCAACGCCTGCTTTCGATTGGTATTTGACATCTATTGCGAAAAGATGTGGTGAAGCCGATTCTATTGTTGGGGAGATTTTTTTTCTCAATTATCTACTAGGACGTTGCGAAAGTCTTATGTACAACAGTTACGCACTGACATTGTCGAAGTCCTATGCAAGTTTAAACAAATATTTCCTCCTTCTTTCTTCACAAGCATGATCCATGTGATGATTTATTTGCCAGATGAGGCATTACTTGCCAGACCTGTCAACTATCGATGGATGTATCTAATCGAAAGGTATAAAGTCCTTAATCATTAATTAATTCGTGATCAATTGATGATTGAACTTATTTGAATCATCATAATTTTATTTTTGCAGATTACTAGGTGAGTTAAATAAGAGTGTAAGGAACATGGTGAAGCTCGAATGATCAATTGTGGAGGCTTGGGTGGCATTTGAGACGAATACATTTTGTGCTATGTACTTACAAGATGTTGAGACGGTGTTCAATCGACCACACCGTAATAATGACGGTGGTGTGAAAAGGCAACAACTATCTGTGTCTGCCCAAATCGCACGACCATTTGGCGAACTAGTATGAGGCAATTCGTTCATCGAAAGAGACATGCAAGTAGCTCATTGGTTCATACTTAACAATTGCAATGAGATAATTAAGTACCTGGATGAGCATAAAGAGTTGATGAAGTGGGAACATCCTTCGCATTTATATGCTGTGAAGCGCTGCCTGTTTCCTCGTTGGTTTCGTGAACAAGTAAGTTGTTTAGGTTTTTTTTGTTGGTTTTGTCCTAAAATATAATAGCATGTCAGTTGTCTTAAATTTTGGTAAAACCAACATGTCAATTTGGTATAAATTAGGTGAAAAAAAACTGAAAGAAACCAATTTTCTCGCGTATACTGATGAATTATACAACTTGGCTATCAGACCTCTAAGCGTGGAACTGTACTTGGGAGCTGAGCGTGATGACAAACTTTGTGCTCAAAACAGCGGTGTACATGTCTCAGGAGGGGGAGATATTGCAGACATTGATTTCTATGGCAAACTAACAAGTGTGGTCTAATTGCTTTACAAAGACGTTGCCAAGTCATCATTTGTAAGTGTCGTTGGTTCGATACAGACCCTAGTAGGAATGTGAGTGTTAAATGGGAAGATGGTTTACTATCGGTGAACATTACCCGATGTTGGTATAGCGGAGACCCGTACATTTTGGTAACTATGGCCAAGCAAATTTTCTACATTGATGATCCAAAGGCCGGGAAGGGATGGAAAGTTGTTCAGAGGATTGATCACAGAGGGGTGTATGATATTCGAGACCGAGATCCTGACGACAACGACGATGACGACAAACTCCTCGAAACTTTGACACAAATTGGTGCAGAAACACTTCGGGATACTAATATTGTCCAAGAACCATTACAGGTAGTTGGAGGTCCTTAAATAGAAATTCCTATAAACTCAATTACAATTGGTCTTGGAAGTCTCATCCACCTGAGGGCTCGGATGATGTTATTAATGTACAAATGGATGAGGATCAATGGGAGACTGAAAGTAATCAAAGTGAAGATAGTGATATTTATTGTACCGAGGATGAGGATTAAGGACTTTTGACTTATATACAATGCAATTAAGTGTATTTTATTTTTTGTATATAAACAAATTTTAATTTATTAAATTTGTAATTGGATAAAGGATTTAAAAAAAAATTAAAGTCAATTAAAAGCGACAAACACTAGAAAGTCATCACACATAACGTAATAACGCGATGAAAATAGGTTTGCACGATGCAAGGGACTCATTCGTTGCATTTGGTGGTTTGCGTGACGCAAAAAGTTCAGTTCATCGCGCAAGGTCTTCAAAATTTCCCAAAATCAAAATATGGTTGCCTTTTATTTAAATGTTCATTAAACATTGGGCGACGAATGAGGGTGAATCGTCGCATAATACCGTATTGTGCGATTAATGAGATAACTTCGTCGTTACAGGTCCTTCAAAATTCCCAAATTAAAATGTAGGTGCCTTTTTTTAAAAAAAATGTTCATTAAATATTGCCCGGAAAAATGTGCTATATTTGTCGCGCTCTTTACTTATATGCGACGACTATTTTCCTTTTGTCGCGCATTGCTCTCAAATTAAGCAAAAATAGGGCGGTTTTTTTATTTTTATTTTTTATAAAAAATTTCATTAAAACTGAGCGACGAATGTGTTCAGCGTTCAAATTCCTTCGCATTATTAGTTTTAGAGAGCCTTTCTTTCTCTTATTTTCCAGAACCTCTATCTCCCCCTCGAACTCTCTCACTCCAATTGTCTCTCTCACTCGAACTCTATCTCCATCCAATTCTCTCTCCCTACAATTCTCTCTCCCTCCAACTCTCTCTCCCTTCGAGCTCTCTTTCCCTGCAACTCTCTCTCTCTCATCTTTGAGGTAATTCGTTTTTTTTTTCATCATTTGTTAATTATTTTAAATGTATGGTTTTTGTGGATTGATTACATATTAGGGTATTAGGCATTAGGGGTTACGGATTTAAGGATTTTGTCAATTGGGGATTTAGGGTTTATCTCAATTTGGGGATTTAGGGATTTCGAAGTTAGGGATTTAGGGATTTTGAAATTTGGGGAGTAGGGCTCGGGTGGACGTTAGGAATGGGTGGTGGGGGTGGGGGTTAGGTTGGGGTGGTAGTGCGTGAGTCATCAAGGGTTGGGTAGGGGGTGGCGCGGGGATGGGTGGTGCAAGGTGGGGATTAGATAGGGTTAAAATTTTAAATTTCATAATTTTTATGCAAATTTCATTTAATTTTCAATTTATTCAATTTGATAATATGTTAACAAATTTCATTTAAATTACTTAAATTTGTTAAGTTGTGAATTTTATAATTTTCTGTTTTGAATTTTGTAAGTTTAGGGTTTTTTTGATAATGTTAGGATTAACATATTAGTGTTAGGGATTATTTTATAACTTTACAATTATAGGTTTAGAATTTTGGTTTAGAATTTTGGTTATATTTTATAAGTTTACTTGTTCATTTGTTAACTTTAAAATCATAGGTTTAGAATTTTAGTTTAATTTTTTAATTTTAGAATTAAGATTCTAGTTGTAGGTATAATATTATTAATGTAGGGTTAAAATAAATAAATGAAAGATTGGATGAAGTATTATTTGTTGGGATTAATTTGTTAAATTAGTCAAATTTGTTAACTTAAACATTTGTAGGTTTACACCTTTAATTTAATTTTATAAATTTAGGATTAATATTTAGGTTGTAGGTATAAATTTGAATTTTTTTTGTATTAATTAACTAATTTTAGGGTTGCTTTTACAAGTTCATAAATTTTGTGTTACTTGTAGAATTATAAGGTTCAATTTTTACTTTTTAAATTTTAGGCTTTTGTATTGATTATACAAATTGGTATTAATGACATAGTTGTAAATGTTGGTCATTCAATTGGATTTTGTAGATATCACAGTTGATTAGGCAGCGTAGGTCAGTCACTAGGTCTCGTCCGACACCTCCACCACCTACTACTACTACCGCCACAACTCCACCAACACTAGCCCCAACATCAGAGGCTATTGTACTTCCGTCCCAGGACACGATGTCGGAAATGCCTGAGTCATCAACTTCTTTTGTGACTCATCCATTATTGAGCGCTCGGCGTTCTCATCAATGGCCCCAACCTATCAACAAGGTTGATGAGTCTGCATCAGCTTCCATCGCAATAGAAGAGGGAGCCGACACAGGTAATACATTGTTTTCTCCAAATTTGTAATTTAATAAATTTAATATACTTTTATTCGGTTCCTCTAGATGTGAATTGTTGTGTACTTTTGTTGGTTGTGTTGTTTATTTGTTGGTAGGTTATGGGAAATGTTGCATTTGTAGGGAAAGTTCTATCGAATTTTTTGGGGATTATTTAAATTGTTTTTACACTAACTTATTTCATTTTGCAGGTCGTAAAAAAACAAGGGGTCCACGTCAGAGCTCACCCGCACCACCCAGGAGCATATAAAGATTTCATGGGAGCTGCAACAACAAAGGAGCAGCACAACCATTTAGTCCACGATGTTGGCTTCATTGTGTGTCACCACTGCCCTATGCAGTGGGAGTCTTGGAGACTTGTCCTACAAGAGACCAAGGACTCCGTTCTTCATGAGCAATCGGTTAGTAAAGTTTTTTTTCTTTCATTATTTTGTAAGTAAAGTTGTGAAATTTAATAACTATTAACTTTAATTAATTTGTTTCGTATTTGCAACATCACTATGACCTTGAGGACCTTGATGCCAATCAAGCCAAGTACATCCAAGAACTTTTCTCCGGTCGGTTCACTCAGTGGAAGAGCGACCTCCACAAGTATTTCAAGAGATTCGACGATCCGGCTGACGCTTTAGCACACGGGTGCCCCTTGGAGTTGGTGAAGCGCCCTGAAAATTGGGCCTGGCTCTGCACCCATTTTCAAGACGAAAAAATACTTGGTAAGTGAATTATATAAATTAAGGAAAACTAACGAAAAGGGCTTGAAAACTTTGAGTTTTAACGATAAGGACAAAATAAAGGGTAAAATGAATAGTACCAGGTTTGACTTTTTAGTGTAAAAATGTGGTTTTTCGTTAAAGTGAACAGTATCGCGGGCTTTTTGTTAAAACTCCCAAATATTATAGATTAATAATATTTTATTAAAACTTCAATTCTGTTTATTAATTTATTTTAATACTTTATAATTAATATCGACACTAATATGGTTCGTTTCGTTTTAACAGAAAAGAGCCAAGGCCAACACAATAAATAGGTCGAAGAAGAAGTTTCTCCACCACTCCGGCTCCCGACACTTTTCATATAGGATGGAGAAGCGACGTCGGGTAACCACATTTTTTTCCAAAAGAAGTTATTACTCTTACTCTAAATTACACAATTAATAACTAATTTTTATTATTTTTTAATGTAGGCAGGGTCGAAGTTTCCGGAGAATGACACGTTCAAGGAAGTGTACGTGCGGCCTAGGGATGAGTTCACAGAGGGGCTCCATGTAAGTTTTTGTAATTTTTAAATTTATAATTCTTATTCATTTTAAATAAATGTTATATAAACATTAATTAACTTGCTTTTATAATTATAGGCTACTATGATGGAGATGACTAGCTTGTCATGAGGAAGTGGCTTCCCAGGTTCCCCCTAACACCCTAATGGAGGAGGTCCCCCCCCCTCGAGGATGCGGGTCTCCGTAACATGACAGACACCTTTGACCAGAGACTCGGTCTTAGACTGGGGAAGTTGTATCGGGGTATAGGAAATGCCCGCCATCGTGAGACGGGAGCCTCCTCTTCCACCTCTACCTCAGGATAGGTCACATCATTGACGGAGAAAGTAGTGGAACTTGAGCAGCAAGTGGCGGTCCAACATAAGCACACTGCGATGCAGTCTGCCCACATTGCCACCCAAGAAGCTCATATTGTTGCCCAAGAGTCTAAGATGGCCCAGATCATTGCAGCGCTTCAGCTGTCTGGCTTCAACATCCCTACCGCTACACCTCCTCCTATTACTTCGACCTCCTAGGCCCTTGACCCAACATAGCCAACCATAGAAGTTGACTCTGATGACTTTTTATTGTAGTTTTTTTTTTTTAAAAAAAAAAAAATTAAACATTCGTACATTTCCCCACTTGTATATACATTTTCCATATTTATTTTAAATTAATAATCTTCTTTATCAATTACTGTTCTTAATTAAATTTAACCAAACAAAATTATTTTGTTTTGAAATTCAGATTATAAACAATTTAAAAAAAATAATGGTTTGCGTGACACAATAATTCGTCATTGCAACAAAGGATCTCTACGTCGCTCTGTTCTTGCGGTCCGAAACCCTTTGTCCCTCTAATCTATATGCGACCGGTCCTGTTTCGTCGCAAATATAGATATGCGACGAATAATCTTCATCCCTATTCATTTTACGTGACGACCTCATTCTTCGTCACGTAAGAAACCTTTGTCCCTTAAAACTTTATGAGACGAAGAATCTCTTCGTCGTTTCCGCCTTGCGCCATGAAACCCTTTGTCCCTCTAATCTTCATGCGACGAGTTTAGTTTCATCGCATCCACAGGTATATGCAACGAATTGTCTTTGCCCCTATTAATTTGAAGCTATGATGTAGTTTTTCGTTGCGTATAATTGTTTGTGAGACGAAGTGTTTTCTTTTCGTCACGTAATACCTTTCTTTACGAGCCTTGCGCAACTAACTTGGGTGACGAAGTTTTCATCGTTTATAATTTTAGACGGTGAATTTGTTATTTACGCGACGATTTCTTGTTCGTTGTGATAACTGTTTTATGTAGTAGTGCAAGAACAATATTGCTTTTTCAAGTGGTGAATTATTGATGGTTAGTGTGAAGATAAAAATTAATCACATTCAATAGAAGAATGACATGTGGATTATTAGTTGAATATAGCGGATTTACCCTTGATGTCGTGAGAAGACCACATGTGAAACCCTAGTCTGCTAAACATTTGCATGCCTTATAGGTCTAGGGCCTTCGGGTTCAAGTACATATTAAATTGTATTTTCTATGTCCATGATATCCTCACTCTTCCCCACTGTGCCCTTTCCAGGCCCAAGAAGGGATGGGTCAGCTCATTAGAGTCTTGCTTGGGTGTCCACTACTTTGGCCAGCCTATCTGCCAAAGACTGCGCCTACCACCAAAGATTTTCCTCAAGTGGTATGTTCAGTGTCAAATCTCGTCCCCGAATTTCACTATTCTAAATTTTAGGATGAAGTACCAATTTAGTACTTAAACTATCACCTCAGTGAAATTAGGTCCTTGAATTATTTTTCAGTCAAATAAGTCCCCAAATTCATTAAAAATTGCTAATTTCATCCCTACTATTATATTCAAAGCTATTTTATCCAATTTTTCATCAACTTAAGTCACTTGGCACACTTTAGAGTGTAATACCGTTGCTTTCTCGCCTATAAGCCCTTAACATTTCATATAGGTTGCGAATCTAACATCTAATTTACCCTCCAAAGTTAACTTAAAGTATTTCTTATAAAAACTACCAATTTACCCTCAAAGTTAACTCCATACATTATTTCTTTATGAAAAACTACCAATCTACCCTCCAATGTGTATCGAATGCAAGTAACGTGACTTAAATTGATAGAAAAGTGAATATATTAGCTTTGAATATAATATTAGGGATGTAATTGATAGATTTTTATAATTCAATGACTGATTTTTCTGGAAAAAAAATTGTTTAGGGACCTAATTTCACTGAGGTGATAATTTAAGGATTAAATTGGCAGTTCACCCTAAATTTTATGTTTCATATTTACACGCATTTATTTCATTATTATTTTCGTCCATTTTAGAATTTTAGTTGAGTAGTTACAAAGTTTGAATTTCCGTAATTAAAAATTGAAAATTTGTAGACCATTCATGGTCACCTTTAGTATTTTTGAACAGTGCTCGATCGCACGAATGCGTGGATGAAAACTATTTGTAAAATATAGTTGCAACAAAGGAGAAATAAGTGACCCCGTGCATTGACCCGACCTGGATGCTACCCGATTATGTAGAAATTTTCAAATATCGATTCGTGTCGTTTTTCAGCAAATTGAACATGACCACCACCACCAAAGTGTAGCCCTCGACCCCCAGATCACAACCCACCCAAAGTTGCCTTAGCGTAGCTTCTTAAGCGGTATTTCCAGACTGCTATTTCCTTAACTAGCAGCAGGCTTCTCACCATTTTTCGACCAATCTGCTAAACAAAGATAGACATCACTATCTAATTTGGACTCGCCTTAACCTTGCTTCAAAACCAGGTCTCTGATCGTCCATCGAACTTCAAATAGCAGCGCACCTTAGGTGCATAACTCAAAACTTACCGAGGCTTCTCCAGTGGTTTTCACCGCCTTCCAACCATATTTGGGAGTTGGCTCAGGTATAAGAATTTTCCCCTTGTCTTGTTCTACATGCCTGTGAAATTTGGTGACGTTTGGAGTTAGTAAAAAAATTTGGTTTTCACTTGCCGAAAATCACCACGAGTAACGGCGCGTGCGGTGGGCCATAGCCAATGACCTAGCTTTGTTTTCCTAGGCTAATTTTGATGTCCTAAACTCAATTTTGATGTTCGTTTGATAGTTTACCCCTTTGACGTTTGTTGTAGACAAAGATCCAACCGTTGGAATGTTATGAAATTTAGCATGTTGTTGTGAAAATAGTAAGATGCCCTTAGAAATTTGATAAATCAAAAGCCCGATGTGCGAATCTTCCGAATCAGAATAATCAGAGTTGATGACCTAGACGGTAGGGATGGCAACAGTTCGATTTGGGGACGAAAATGCTATATCCATCCCCATAACCACTAAAATTAATCATATCCATATCCATAAATTAACCATCGGATATTATCCATAAGCATACCCACCGGATAACGGATTCCCCATCGGTTAACGGTTATATCCATCTTCGTCAATACAAATAATATATTCGCCCAATTGACGCATGATAATTTGTCATTAAATATTAGATGAATAAAATGATTTAATAAATGGATCTTGTGGAGCATAAAATTAAAGCTAAACATTGACAATGTTGGCTGATCTTTGATATGTCCCATAAGCACCATTGAATTTCATAGATTTTGATTCATATCATAACTTTTGAACTTTCGCACAAAATGCAACTCACACAATGCAATTTTTGTATTCTCAAGGTAATGGATTTAGTGAATAGTGAATACATAAATATATATATATATATATATTATATAATACTTTAATATTATATATTATTCGGTCCGGATTCGGGTACGGATACGGATTGGGGACCCCTATAACCATATCCAAAACCATAACCAAATAATATTCACGGTTTTTCCTCATACCCAAAACATACCCCAAATTTTCATACCCAAATCCAATCCATTCGGGCGGTTATCCACGGTTATCGGGTTTAACGGTTAGAATTGCCATCCCTACTAAGTTGGGACCGCTTTGACCGAAGATTTATTTTTGGTCAACATGTACCTGATTCATTCTTGGATATATACTGAACTTAGCATTAGTAGAGACTTGAAGAAGCCTAGTGGGCGTACCTTGGTCAGCGTGCAAGTAGCACCTTATCAAGACTCTATCAGAAATTCAGTAGAACAAGGATATAAAGGTACTCCATGTATTGTTCTTCATATGACTAGATACTTGTTTGATACATAGGATCGACAAAGTATGCGTTTTTTATTTAAATCATGTTGGGTTGATGCAAGATGTGTGATAATGATACTGCACCATGTAGCAGTACGGTACATGGATGGTCCTGCCTAGTTAATCCGCTTTGGGGGACCATAATATCATATGTATTCTTATAGTCCTCATTGGTTAATCTGCAATCGGGGACCATACTAATAGATGTAAAAGATGTATGTCTATGGTTCTGCCTGGTTTACACATTAGGAAACCATTCTAGTGGTGACTTTGCTTGGTTAATCCGCAAGGGAGGAGGGCACTGCCTAATGTTATTGAATATGGTTCTGCCTGGTTATTCCTCATTCCTCATTTTAGGACTATGCTATTAGTTGTAAGCATATGGTTCTACTTGTTTAATTTGCATTTAGGAACCATATGTATTCTAGGGGTGGTTCTTTTGAGTTGGTCCAAAACCCTAATTCAATAGATTCCGTTGAGTTGGTCCAGAGCCCTACTTACTCTGTGGTTCCGTTGAGTTAGTTTGAACCTTATATTCCTCTAGATTTCGTTGAGTTGGTCTGGAATCCCATTATCGATTCGGTTACGTTGCGTTAGTTTGAAACCTTATATTCTTAGGATTTCATTGAGTTGGTCCGGAATCCTACTTCTCTATGGTTCCTTTTAGTAGTCTAGAATCTAATGATTCATTCATATCGAGTTCCATTGAGTTATTTTGGAACTCTATGTTTCCCTACTAGATCCCCATACAAAATTTTGGAGTCATTGAAAATATAAGATGTTTATGGGGCTTAACAAAAGGGTGAACTACGAATCGCTCGATCATGTCGTAAGGTATGTAGGCAGTCTAACCTAAAGGTTAGAAGCAACCATGAAATAAAAGGAATTTATTAGTATTTCGCAATTCAATTCATAAATTTATTCAAGTCTCAAGATTAATTTTTTGCAGTGTGATAAGAATTTGTTGTGTCGCTACAACTATTGTCCTACCGTCACACGTCGATGTGGACGTATATTGGGAATGGGGCGTGACATTTAGTAAGGTCTGCACCATCCTAGTAGAACACTGAGGTCTGCCTACCATGATATGCAACCTTACTGTTAGGTTGCGTACGAGGAGTCTCTCCTATAATAATGAAGTCATCCAATGAGATTGGTACTCGCTACTTGCTATTCAAAACTCTTTCAAGTTCAGTTTCTCTCAAACTATTATGACTTAGACATCAAAGACCCTTTGGTAGATACCTTCCCTCTTTTTCTTGAGTGTTTGTTAATTAGTCTAATGGTGTTAACTGTTTTGTAAGAGTAATTTCGTAAATCTATGCTGGGCAAAAATTTGCATCCACAGTTAAGGCCTTCCTTTTCAACCCATTGCGTCATGGATTCAAACACTTCCCCCCCCCCCCCCCCCCCCCTCCCCCTCCTCTTAGTATTAATTAGTGTAGAATACGTTTGCAATAAAAAAAAAAACACTACTTCTTAGTTTCTTTTTTTATTCACCCATGCGTCATTCACTAAATTTAAATTTAAGATTTCTTTCAACAAAGTGAAGATTGAAAATGACTAGTAAAGGACTCTATTTCAGTAATATCACTACTCTTTTTCACTCAAGTTATGATGTGTATACAACTATAATAGGGGATTGACAACAACGCGAATTGGTTATTAGAATCTACGAAAAACAAGAGTATTTGTCATGGTTTTAATTACTGGCTTTATTACCTACCAAAACAGTCACACGTAGCTTCAAACGTATCCAATGCTCCTAAAAAAAGAAAAAAAAAGCGCTTATATACATTCACCAAACTAGAATAAATAAAATTGTAAACAAAACAAGACTGAAAAGATTGAGAGTTCTGAGAACAGCGTAAATCATTTTCAGTCTGAAAAGATCCAAAGCGATGAACAGAGCGTAAATCGTATCAAGATGTGAAGGCAGAAGATGAAAAATTGATTCAAATTTAGGTAATCTATATCTTTTCCTCTTCATGTTTGTAGGTGTGTATCAAGAGTTAAAAAATACATAGATATGGAAGATCGATCGTGAACTCGATTTGCATATCCTCTATGACTCGTTTCTTGTTAACTTTCACATCCAAGTTTTGCATTGTTTTGTTTTGGCTGCAAGGCCATCAAAAGATGATCTCTCCCCTTAAAAAAAAAAAAAAAAAATATATATATATATATATATATATTTACAAAGATTTCTGGAAGAAAGAAAAAGAGTAAATTCAATTACTTTTTTTTTTCTAAAGAAAAAAGAAAACATCGAATTTCGTTGATACAATTAATGTGCCACATATTACACTATTTTCCCTCACAAATTCTTTAAAATTCCTTAGAAAACTGAGATCTGGCTATGGGCTCCCCATTGTCGAAGTTCAGTTAGATGATAATCACATCTGATTATTTGATCATTATTTGATTATTGATGTAATTCATTCTTTTAGAAAAACGGGTTAGGAATTTTAATTATAATTAGCCAACACAGAATTCTTTGTTCATGGATAGTGAGGTGAATTAAGTCTAGAGGATTATCTTCTCAGCTTTGAACCAGAGGCTGACAGATATGAGTCAGTGGGCTGCCACTTGGGCACATATTTGTCTGCATGTAACCAAAACGCTTGCATGATTCACATTTGCAGTCCATAACCGTCCCACTTTTGCATCTTAATCAATTTGTCTCTTTTTTCTTTTTCTTTTCCAAATGAGGTAAAAAAAAAAAATATTTGTTCAAATAGATAAATTGTATATATTGGCTAAAGATCAATTTTATCCACTTTACTCTTTATTTTAATCTTGCTGTACTTTTTATGCTTCCCTCTTTTCTTCTTCTTTTTTTTTTTTTTTTTTTTTTTTTTGCTTATTATGTAAGACTTATTGGCATGAAATTTTAAAGTTCGGTTTTTTTGTTTGTTTTGCTAATGAGTTAGAAGTTGAGTAATGTGTTCTAAGTCACACTTTGTCATGTTTGAAACTAACCATAAGTGTTGTATAAGTGGCAGAAACATACTATTAAATGGTAACTTCTATTATTTAGTTGATCACATAACGTGTTAAATTGTCTAATAATAAAAGAGAATTTTGATTAAACTGTCTAGAGCTACACAAGTCTTTCATATCTCTGATAGCTAGTCTACCACAATGTAATCATATCCAATACACAGTTCATGTTGTGAAACACTTTTTATAAGTTTTTACTAAAATATAAAAGCAAACTATCTTCTATCAGAGAAAGTGATTTCCGCACTTTTTGTTCTCTTCTTGCATTTATAATTAAGTGCATAATGAGAAAACTAGAGTATGAAAATCAATACTCTATAATAGTAGTGCCACTATTCTCAGTCCCATCAAATTTTACAGAAAAGCTACTACTCCTATCACTTTCCTTTATTTTTTCTTCAATACTTGAACAGTTTTTTCATGGAGTAACAAAAGGATTTGGTAGAAGAATAGTTTCCCGGAAATAGATTTTGCAGGTAGGATAATAGTGTTGTTTCTTTCGTGTGGATTAATTAGAGATTGAACATTATACATTAGGTATTCTTTTGGGTGGATACATCTGTGTTGGTGATACAATGAACCAAGTTTACTCCTCAAATTTACAAACTAAACACACACAAATTAATATATAGTTTTGCCGGGGGAAAAATAAAAGAAAAATCCTGCATTTTTATGCTCACTATTTTCATGAAAAATCATGCATCTTTGTTTTCGATGTTCCACTTTCTTATTCGTTAGGAACTGGAATTGCATGAAGCAATTAAATAAGGAAAAACAAAGACACAAAAAAGTTGAGACAATGAATGAAAAAAGAAACCTATATATATAAATTAGACAAAATTTAGGTTAAGTCACACAATATGACAATCAGAATTATAATTTTATATTGAACTCACTATTAACAAAAATTAATACTGACTTTTAAATTATATGTAAAGAAAAATATCATTGTACCGCAGTGTGACATCCTGCATCCCTGGGGAAAACTTAATAGTGAAAATTGGACAACAGGGGGGAAAAAACCCTATTTGGTTTTTGGTTCCGATAGTAAAAAAAATAGAAAGTTTAGAAACAAACCTATAACACCCCAAAAACATGAAAACATCCACTCACAAAATAAAACTTTTGGGCGCAATCTAAGCCCATAAACACCACCAGCGTATCTTACCATGACGCCTTAGGATTTATTGTGCATATTTGTGTCTGTTTCATCAAACTAACGCATAGTTATAGTTTTTCATGAGTGCGTTTGTGTTTGTTTCTTTTTGTTTTATGATTTTTGGGAGGAGGTAAGATTATAGCTGTTGTGCCTCGAACAGATCATCAATCCAACCCCAATCCCATTGTCCAAATCGAACAAGTACCCTCTTCGAATACTCCAAAATCTCTATCCACTCTGGTTTTTTTTTTTTTTTTTTCTTTCTCTTTTCCTTCTGTTTTTTTCTCGCCGGCCAAACACGTCCCAATAGCTATCATCATTCATCACCAAATAGAATCAGGAAACCCCGTACTGGGTTTTGTTTGCGTGCTCGATTTCTCAGTGATTCGATTCCTGTCTCTTGATTTTCTGGTCGAGAATATTGAAGGTGACATGCACCAGGTGTACGTGAGTTACAGAATAATTAAAGAACGAAGGTAGCACTGGTTGTGTTCGTTGACGATGAGTGGTCAAGTGGTCAAGAGAAAGAGAAAGAAGATCGAAGCTTGCGTGAGATGTCCACTCTGCAACAAGCACTTCTGCGAGGCCACTACCATATGTGAATGCCTTCATACATGTCAGTTCCCTTCTCTCCCTCTTCATGTTTCATCCAATATTATGTTTTTTTTATCTGATTTCATGTGTTTTCTTGACGGTCTCCCATTCTTGGATATAGGTTATTTATTGTCATGCTTTCATGATCTGGGTCTTTTTTCAATTTGCATTTTGGTTGTCTAAGTTTTTGTATAAAAACATTAGAACAAAACAGCACACATGGAGGAGTTTATGTACATTTTATGTTTCATCCAATATTATGTTTTTTATCTGATTTCATGTGTTTTCTTGACGGTCTCCCATTCTTGGATATGGGTTATTTATTGTCATGCTTTCATGATCTGGGTCTTTTTTTTTCAATTTGCATTTTGGTTGTCTAAGTTTTTGTATAAAAACATAAGAACAAAACAGCACACATGGAGGAGTTTATGTACATTTTAGAGTGTCAATAACAGTTCGTTTTAGGAATATGTCAAACTACTAATAATTGCTTGTATTTCCTGACATATGTCACATATGATATGTGTGTAATGAACGACTTGGACTTTACCATAAATTAATTTAATTTCTGATTTTGTTTTTTTCGTATTTTCTTACTACATACTGTTGCGAGCTTCCGTCGTGGTGGTCTATAAATTTATTGTAGTGTTAATATCTAGGTCAAGTTTCACTCTGCACTGGACAGGACAACCTACTAGCAAAGAGTTCTGGTTAATTTCCCAAATTTACTTGCAATAATATATATAAAGAATCACAATTTATATTTTCCATCATATCTTAGACTCCTGTTGTTTCCTAAAGAACATGGTGTGTGCTAATTACATTTAGCATGCAAGAATCCACATATTGTGTTCACCCATAAGATCTTTCATTTCTCATTCGTCCCATACCGTCTTGGGTTTTGTCTAAATGTATCTGAATATATGGAGTGAGCTGCATTATGTGTTTTATTTTACACCGGTCTCTCATTTAATCATCTGAGCTGCATATTAATTTTTCGTCTTTCAATCTGACTCCTCTCTTTTTGTTTCGAAACAGTTTGCAAGAAGTGCATATATTCAAAGATAGTAGATGAAGAGTTGGATTGCTGTCCACAATGCAATACTCATTTAGGGGTTGCCCCATTGGAAAAACTTAGGTATTTGAATTTGATCATCAATAGTAGTCCTATGTTTATAAATGTTTAAATATCCATTACAAATTCATGTGTTAACTCTATATCATGCAAGAAGAATAGTTAGACTGTAAATTGGATTATAAGTAGCAAACTTCATTAGCACAAAAACAAAAGAGATTTGATGCACAAACTGCCCAATTAGTAGTATAGGCCCTGAACACCACATAAATTCAAAAGCCTACTTTAACTAATAAAATTTCAAGTGTAGAACCATTTGTTCAGACCAACTGCTGTTTTTGGAAGGATTTTGTGTATCAACAGTTTGTTTCAAACTATGAGTCAACAAAGAACAGTTGCAAAGCATAGTTTTTTTTCACTTCTGCTTTTTGTTACATTCAACGCGTAGGTACCTTTTTTTAATTCTTGATGACCAAACATACAGAGGCAAGCAGGCTCACATTTGATGAAGAATTCATAGATTGCTGATATGGAAAGGATTACTGAGATCTGTGTTGGTTTACACTTATCTTTTTTCTTTCCTTGTCTGCAGGCCAGACCGCATGTGGGATAATATAGTGGGCAGTGTCTTCCCATCTGACAGAGAAAAGGTCAACGTACCTGCAGACAACAATGCGCAAGATACAACATCAAAGCCCCTTCATTCCGAAAGAAAAATGGTTAAGGAACCTGCAGACTGCAATGCACAGGATATGATGGCAGAGCTTCTTCCTTATGAAAGGAGAAAGATTAAGGCACCTGCAGACTTCGATTTGCAAGATATAACACAAGAGCTGCTTCCTTCCGAAAGTAGAAAGTCTAAGGCACCTGCAGACGACAATGTGCAAGATGTAGGGGCAGATCCCCTTCTGTCCGGAAGGAAAAAGGTTAAGGAACCTGCTGCGCCCTCAACTTCAATCCCAGCTAAAAGAAAGGAGATATATCTCTCTTCATTGTTGATAAATTCACCTCAAGGATCAGGTGGGTCTGAAATGAGTGGACAAAGAAGGTATCCTGCACGAAGGAGATTTCCTCTACAAGAGTCACTTTCGATTCAGGAGCCTGAAAAGATCGAGGATGTTTTCCATGAGAGACTTAAGTCACCTCAGACACTAAAAACGGTTGCACTATTTACCAAACAGGTAAAAGAGGGGAAAAAATAATCGGTTCAATGCGTTTACTTGTCCATTTTTATCCTCTCAAACATGTTGAAATATGTTGATGCAGAACTCTGCTGAGGGATCATTGAAGCAGCACATGCTTAACAAGGGTGTGGTGGACAAATCTCAAACAGAGGATGTGAAACCTGAAATTTGGAAACCATTAAACCGCCTGGTTGAAGCTGCAAGCAAGACTAGTCCTCATAAGATTAATCTGCAACTGCAACTTCCTATTTCCGAACCAATGTTGCCTGATGCGCTCAACAACGAAGCACGTGAGGTTAAGCCCGTTATAGAATATGGTAACAAATCCAAAGTCGGTGGCAGTGTGAATCAATCTAATCTTGCGCCATCGGGTTTGGTGAGTTTTAGGAAACCACAACGCGGACGAAAAAGAAAACCAGCTGTACCTGACGGACTCAACATTCCAGCACAATCTGTGGTTGATGCAAATGATAAGCGTGACAGAATACCACGTCCAATTTGGTTCTCGTTGTTTGCTTCCGATCACCAGTGAGATTTTGTTCCCATTGCTTTAATCAATAACTGATTTTGATTCTTTTTTCTTTCCCTTTTCATATATTGGGTTTAACAATTTTGAAATTGATTATTGCAGGGAAGGCTTTCCACCCTTGCCGCAGTTACCTTCATGTTACTTGAGAGTCAAGTAATTTTCATTAACCTTATGCCCTTCTATTTTCTTGCATTTACCGTTTGCCGATCCCTGCACCACGAATTTTTCAGTCTCGATGTAAAGTTCATGGCAATAGATCATATCTTACAAGCAAGAAGCAACTAGATTTTTCACTCTTTATTCATGATATATATGCTCAACTCAATCTGTATCATTTTCCAGATGTCCAAAATGAAATATTATTTCCATTTTCGATAGTTGGTACAAAACTGTACTGCCTTTCCATGGACCGGCGTTATGAAAATTTTGCGACTTGTTTGATGAATGCATGCGCCCTTATTCGTTCTCATGCCCCCTTTTCTTGGAGAACACTTGTGTATTTTACATGGCAGGAGCATCCAAAATTAATTCTGTGGGACAGAACTGACCGTTGGATGAAAATGCTCTCTTGCAATTTTCTGGCCATATTTAGCGTAATTTATTCGTTTAATTTCTTGTAAGCGCAGATATTAACTTCAATTATGTTTTTCGAAATTCCGTAGGGATGGTAGCTTTCCCGCTTCTTCCATAAAAAAGTACCTATTGAAAAAGCTGAATCTTGCAAGCGAGGATGAGGTAACATCATCTTTGTCCCTTTTCAGTTACTACTGTTTGTGCATGTATAAAACTTCAAACTTATGATGGTGAAGAAAAAGGGGGCGGAGCGTTTTTTCATATATCGAAAATGAAGATTCCTTGTCCTGCGAAAACCAAATTCATCTGTTTTATTTCTTGAAAAGGAAATAAGTGAATCAGAGATTATTCCTTTTGTTCATGAAATCATACTGTTCAATTGGGATTTTGGGTAACTTGGGTGATAGTCTGCTTCAGTACATAAACTACTGGCAAGCAGGAGAAATCGCTAAATTCGTGAATTGTTTCATTCTGCTAATGATATTTGAAACTGATATTTTTGTGGTCAGAACTAGGTATAGTTGATTTATCTGATCACTTATTTCCCATTTCACTTGTCCATTGTTGCCAACCCTAGTTTTTCCAGTAAGTTAACCCGACTTGATGACATTAGACGCTCAAAAACTCAGTCAATTTGGGTACTAAAAGCAGAACTATTTTTTGCTGCAGACAAGTAAATTTATTTTTCTAATCAGACCTTTAAATTCTTGTAGTATGCCTATATTTGATACTGAATTTCCCTTCATGCCTAATGCAGGTGGAGGTCACATTGCACGGAAAGCCATTACTTCCTACATTGGAGCTGCATAACTTAGTCGACTTGTGGTTACAGACAACAGCATCGGCATCTCAGAGGATACAGGCGACCGTAGGAAGCTCTGCAAAGGAATACGTGCTGCCCCTCACATACGGTCGAAAAATGCTGCTCCGTTAGACTAGCTTTAGCCATTCCTGTAGTCGCGGCCCAGTAAAAGTGATCAGTCCAGGCAGCCACAGTCTGGGATGCCTTCACTGTGTTGTTCTCCGTATGCAAATTTCATTTGTTCTTTCTTTTCATCCCTGCTTGCACATGCTTTGCTTGCAGTGTGGTGTTCTCGGTACTTCTTACTCTAAGCAGGTTTTTGAGTTTTACTTGAACAGGACGTGTTCTTTAGGATCGTAACTCTGTATCTTAGGTTTCTAAGTTTTTATAGAATTTTCTCATTGAAAAACAACAGATTTTCAGAACAGACTAAGCTGGTTTAAATTATAACTCTTGGAGAATGCAATTGGCTGACGTTTAGGAACGAAAGTTAGATTCACCAATCGAGAATACGATTGTGAATACTCTGTAACCGAGCCTCCCCAGCCCCCATGGACAAAAACTGATGAATAGTTTTTCTCAATTTTCGCCACTAACGAAACGGAATTAGCTTTGCATACATGATCACTCCGAAAATTGCAGTACACAACTTGCACGGTTTTACAATGCATGAACAGATACGGTTACCCATTTGTTCCCACATTTACCATGAGAAAACACTGATGTATACAAGTTTCTCCGTTAAAAGCACTGAGAAGATGATTTGAATCGGGAACGAAAGCTGAACAACAAGTAAGGTGCGTGAAACAATTGCAGACTTCAGAAGCAAGGCGCATCATCTCAACTGGATCTGCAATAATTGATTGCTAGTGATTGCAGTCGAATTACTAGTACTAAACCACGCCCGTCAATGTGAACGATGCTTACAACAGAAATAAACTTGGTTTCATCTCATCTCATCTCATGTCCCTAAAATTCAATGGATTAGAATTTAACAAGCAAAGCTGTCCGCGCGATGCTGGGGGTTTACAACTCTAGTTACACACATTTACAACGATGTTTACAACTCTATTACCACATATATACAACCATATATACAATCCTATTTACACATATATACTAATCAGCATTTTGTCAGAATTTTAACGATTGAGGAGATAATTGATCACGCAGAACCAGAGAACATGACATTTTAGCGATTGACATTAAAGGCAGTTGTGTTTTAAAATAAATGATTAGATACACATATAAAACTGTCTGAAATGGGCTGGGAGTTTTACCTCAGTTCCACCACAAAGAAGTTAGGATTCTCCATTGTCACCACCACTTCTCTCCCAGCTTTCCTTTGCCTAGAAATTGGAAAAATCCAATTTTCAAGCCATTTACTCACACTAAATAGCAAAAAAAGTTTAAAACTTTGAGGATAAAAAAGAAAAGCATCAAAAACTCAGATCTGGAAACATAGAAATAAGCAAAACCCATTTGAGAACGGACTAAGATTCTCTCCCCTCCTCTTTCTATCCCCTTCCATCTCCTCCTCTCACATTCTCTATTTTGTCTTTCTCTTTCTATAAAAAGTTAATATAAGATGTTGACGTGGCTTAACCATGACCGTTCAAATAAGAGGGGAAGGAAGGGGAGGGAAAAAAAGAGGGGAGAGAATCCCACTCCTTTGAGAATCCACCATAAAAAACCAAACTTTACCCAAAAAAAACTCAAAAAAGTAAGGGCCTATTTGGTATCATCTTATTTGAAAATTTTCATTATTTTTCAGAACATTTTTTTTTAAAATATTTCTTGAAAACAATTTTCTTTAAGACTAAAAAACTTGTTTGATGTGAAATTTAAAATGGACAAAGAGATCTAAAAAGAAGGGTCGTAGAAGAGAGAGAGAGAGGAGAAAGGAGGAAAGAAAGTAAGAAATGATCGAAGGAAAAAGAAAGAAAAGAGAGGATCAGAGGAGATAGAGAGGAAGAGGAGAGCGAAAACCGAGAGAATGAAAAGATTGGAAGAAAAAAAAAAAAAAAAAAAAAAAAAAAAAAGAGATAGAAGAAAAGAGAGAGGTAGGTTTGGACTGAGAGGGGAGGAAGGAAAGAAAAGAAATGAGTGAGTTTAAGTTTTTTTTTTTTGAGAAAAGTACGATCTTTATTGCAAAGCGAGATCACGTACATACTAAGGATAATGTGCATTTTGGGCCTCGATAAAAACCTTGTAAGGGCTTTTAACCCGGTGGAAGAAAAAGAGCGTCCTGCACGACAATAAGCCTATCCTCACATGACAATACAAAACCAATCCAACCTACAAACTTTCATCAAATAGAACATCCCTAATAAAATCAGGGGGGCTTCAAACAACAAGAATTGTTGAATACCTCCAACTCCAACTCGAGCCAACCGATGCGCCGTCGCGTTACCGCCCCGCTGCACATAATTCAATTTCACCTGAGGGAACAACTGTAGTAAGAAGCACATATCATTAATAATAGGTCCTAAGACTAAGCAATCCTCCTATTGTCTCTGCATGGTTGTCAAAACCATGCTCGCATCACCTTCAAACACCATCCTTGCACCGACAGGGCAAAACGTTTGAGCCAATAAAAGTGCTTGACGAGCAGCAAAGAGCTCTGCATGGAACACAGATCCAGTCTTGCCAATTAAACTCGCAGCTGTAGTGATAAATCCTCCCCAATGATCTCGCATGATGACACCAAAACCACCCCTCGAACCTTGCTGAATCCATGCTCCGTCAAAATTACACTTTACCCAACCAACATCCGGCTTTTGCCAACGCTGCGGAGGGTTAGTGTGCGTTGACGGACTCCTTTTATGCTACTGTTGATAATGTCGCAGCCAGCCATCAGATTCGATCATTAGATCCTGCGCCCTAACCCGCTTTCCCTCCCAAACCACATCGTTCCTATTCTTCCATAACCTCCATAAAAGCATCAAACAAAGATTGAATGCCACCGAAGAGGACTGCATAGCAACGCTAGCTAACCAAGACATAAATTGAGATTGGTCGTCCTCCTCGACCTTAATCCCTAAACCTTCAAACCAAACAATCTTAGCTAAGTTGCAATCCCTTAATACATGCTCAGCTGGTTCACCATAGCTTCCACAAATATTGCACACATTCTTCACAGCCACCCGTCGCCGAAAAAGATTAGACTGCGTGGGCAAAACATTCATACATGCTCCCTCGACACAAATCCTAACTTTCCCAGGCACATAAGCATTCCAAATTTTCCTCAACAACTTACTTCGTCAGTCATCAGACATCGAATTAGAGCACCTGCTCATGTGGAAGGCACAAGAAACTTAGCCACATGATACGCACTTCATACTGTGAACTTCCCATTCCGTTCAAAGTGCCAGATTCTACGATCCAGGGTCGTTCAAAAGCTTAACGAAATACTCAAAATGAGATCCGCTTCCTCTTGAGAAAATAACTCCCTGACCAAAGCCACATGCCATTGTGGTAAACCTGTAACTAACAGGCTGTCCACCATGGAATCCATGCTCCATTCAATTGCCGGATGGCTCAACACACGAAAGAAAGTGTCCCTGGGAAGCCAATTATCCCTCCAAATCTTGATAGATGACCCATCTCCCACTTGCCAATGACAGCCTTTAAGAATTACTGATCTAGCCTCCACGATACTCATCCATACATACGAACTATTGGTCTTTACACATGCACTAAGAAAATCAACATTTGGAAAATAACGGGCTTTAAACACTCTAAATGCCAGTGACTCAGGTTGTTGAATAAAACGCCAAGCTTGCTTAGCCAAAAGAGCAAGATTGAAAGCATATAGGTCTCTGAAACCCAGCCCTCCCTCCTGTTTAGCCTTACACAATTGGTGCCAATTAAGCCAATGAATCTTCCTCTTGCCCAGATCACCACTCCACCAAAACTTGGCAATCATTAAATTTAATTCTTCACAAAAAGACTTGGGAAGAAGAAAACATTGTATAGAATACATAGGCAAAGCTTGTGCCACTATTGTGAACAACAATTCTCTACCCGCACTGCTCAACAAACCACCACGCCAACTTTGCAACTTTTTCTAAAGACGATCTTTCACATACGCGAAAGTTCCTTTCTTCGATTTCCTGATAAGTACCAGTAATCCAAGATATTTGTCATGGAACTCCACACGCCTCATACCAAGACAATCGGCCAGGAGCTACTGATCATGATCCGTGAGATTAAAACTAAACGAGACACAACTCTTTTCTAAATTCACCGCTTGTCCCGAAATTGCTTCATACACATTCAACACCTACTTAATACTCATACATTCCTCCAATGTACCCCTCGCAAACAGGAAACTATCATCTGCAAAAAGCAGATGATGGATGCTCGGGGCACAACGACCTACCTTGATACCGTGCAAAGCACCTATGGATTCAGCCCTAGTGAGTAAAGTCGAAAGACCCTCAGCGCACATGACAAATAAATACAGGGAAAAGGGATCTCCTTGCCTAATACCCATTCCTGGCTGAACATATCCTACTGGTTCACCATTTAACTTGAAGGAGTATGTCACAGTAGTTACACATAGCATAACCATACGAACCTAACTCGTTGAAAATCCCATCCTAATCATAATTGCCTCCAAAAAATTCCACTCCAGACAGTCGTAAGCCTTACTTACATCAAGCTTCAAAGCCATTGAACATTCATCCCCGAAGATCTTTTATGCATATAATGGGCAACCTCCACAGCCACCAAATAATTGTCTGAAATCAACCTCCCAGGGATAAACGCACTCTGAGTGGGAGAAATTATACGAGGAAGAATAGACTTCAAACGATTCGTTAACACATTCGCCATAATTTTATAGATCACGTTGCATAAATTGATAGGCCGTAGTTGAGTCATCTTCGTAGCCTCTTTCACTTTGGGAATCAAAGTGACACGAGTATAATTAAACTTCTGTAAAATATGGCCAGATAACACCATTTCACGAAGTCCTCTACACACAGCCAGCCCCACAGTTCTCAAATGTTTGTGGTAAATACCTGGAGTCATACCATCAGGCTCTGGAGCCTTAGTAGGATGCATTTGGAAAACAGCACACTTCACTTCATCATCTGATATAGGTCTCCCAAGCTCATCGTTCATTTCCATCGTTACCAAGGGCGTTATGTTACTCAAAACTTCATCAAAGCTGGTAACATTATTTGAGGTAAACAAGCTAGTGAAATAAGAAACCACAACATTCTGCATTCCCTCACGGTCCTCATGCCACGCCCCACCTTCATCCGTAAGGTCCTGCAACCAATTCCTTTTATTCCTCTGGTTAGCTTTCTGGTGAAAATACTTGGTATTCCGGTCCCCAAGCCTCACCCAATTTTCCTTTGCTCTCTGACACCAAAAAAGTTCCTCCTGCTCAAGTAAGTGATTCAACCGTTGAGCTAAATCTTTCTTTTGCTCGATAGACTCATTGGTAAACGGTTGTCCTAATAAATTTGTGAGTTTATCCTCGACTTCCCTGTTTTCCTGCGGACCCAATCATATATTACTTCGAGCCCAATTATTCAACAAAATTATCTTTGCTTTGATCTTCTCAATCACCTGAAAAATAGGCGAACCCCTCCACACTAATTTCCCAACCTTGCTGTATCACCTTTTCACACCCCTTCTGTATATTCCAGGCCTCCTCATAACGAAACTGTTTCTTCCCACACCTGATGCGCCTCAGATTCCAAGTAAGCAGGATTGGGACATGATCAGATGAGGTTTTATTTAGATACTGCATCCTGAAACTCGGATAAAGATCAATCCAAGCTTGATTACCCAGAGCACGATCAAGACGCACTTTGATGCCACCCCCTCGTGTCGTAAACCACGTGTAGATGTTCCCTGAATAACCCAAATCTTTAAATTGACAAGCCTCCATAATGTTTTGAAAACCCTCCATTTGATTCTCACTCCGTACATTACCCCTCTCCTATTCGTGGGCTTGCAGAATTTCGTTAAAATCGCTAATACGCACCCAAGGAAGTGACTCTTCACCGCAGAGTGAATCCAACAACTGCCATGACTTAGACCAATCACTTATCGCTGGATAACCATAGAACCCAGTCATTCTCTAAGAGCTACTATCCCCAGGCTCCCCTATGTCAAAATCAACGTGGTTCTTCGAATAAGATCACAATCTCAAATCAATCTCTTCCTTCCATAACACACATAATCCTCCTGAATTTCCATCACTAGCAACTTGAAACTTCTATCATAATTCAACTTCATCCGTAGGCGTTCCATGTGACGAACATTGCTCTTCGTCTCACAGAGAAACACCACGGTGAGATCTTTACTTATAATCAAACGTTGAAGCGCATGAACTGCACGGAGGTTCCCAAGCCCCTGGCAGTTCCAACTCAGGACTCATTGAGACCGGCGGGGTTGACCACTGTCAACCTCCGCCAATAAACTTGAATCAACCTCATTAACCATAATCCTTCTACGACCACCAGAAGGTGCCAAAATATCATCTCCTTCACGCTCAACACGTTTCCCTAGCTCAGGTAATCTCATACCTGTGTACATATGAGTTGAAAGCATGGGACCACGTTGAGCAGTACCTCCCACCCTCCTAACTCGTTTTGATTTCTTCCTTCTCTTTGCCTACATCTATTCAATAATTGGCATAAGGTTGAATGGGTCAGACCCCATGTCAAACTTGCCAAACCCCGGAGCACAAGAATCCTTCACAATCTGGTTGCCATGCGGAACCAGCCCCTGATGAACCGATACCAACTGCAAGTCAACCATAATACTGAGCATAGGTTTACTTCAACCCCCCCCCCCCATCCCCAATGGATGTTTCACTTGTCCCACCAGTAAACTTCAAACCTGTAATATGCGAAGCCTCATCATTATCAGCAGGCGGGACATTCAAATCAAATCCAAAAAGTCTCAAACCACGCGAGTCATCTAATTTGTTCCCCTGATTAACCATCGTCAATGTTAAATCAACTGGAGGTTCCTGAAAATGGACAATAGCTAAATCATCAATTAACATCGTTTATGAGTCAACACCCTCATTCAACTCAGGCAGATGAATGTCGCCATTATTGTTCCTGTTATCCCGTTCCATTCCCATTATATCACTCGTCGGTTCAGCAACCCCAGTCACCCCCATCCCATGCACCTCCGTCTTTGGGGGCCCAACCAGCGAAGAGATGTTACACTCCTCCTCATCCAAGTTCAGAGGAGCCTTCATCGCCCACCCTTGTAAAGACTCCAGTCTAAAATAAGTACCCTATGGTCGACGGTAATTGGCGTCAAGAACATCGTTATGGAACCATCGACCATAGGGTTTCGTTAAATCATCATCATTCTTCATTGTAAACTTCTCACACTGATCTTCCATATGACCAAAAATCCCGTACAAGAAACATGTGATTGGAAGCTTCTCATAACGGAGGTCAATACTCACCAAAGAACCCTCAATAGAGAGTAGCAGACTCCTGCGGAAAGGTTACGTGATATCCAACTCCACCCGTATGCGCAGCAACCTGCCCTCCAATTCTTCCTCTCTACTTTGATCCGTGAGAATGTGCTTAGCTAACTGATTCCCGATAAATTGACCCATATGACTCATCATATACGCAAGAGGCAAACCCTTATTTTGAACCTAAAAATCTTGGGCATAGAGCGAAATCTTAGTAGGGTTAGCCAACGTATTAGCCTCTACCAACAACAGCAACGCCCCATCATACAGCCAGGGGCCACCTTTGAACATCATTGCTCGCTCTCGTTTATTCTCGAAACCAATCGAGAACAAAACATCATCCAATTCTACCACCGATACCTTAGCCTTTGGACGCCACAGATGCATCATGCGTCGCTTAAACCTATCCTTCACAACAGGCTTATGGGACAAAAGCTTCCCAACTAGGAACACTTTGGATGTTTTGAAAGATAAACCTTCTCGGTCATCGATCACAATCGTTTTCTACTCCTCAGTAGTAAGTGCCAGCCTGGCTGCAGACTTTTCCATCATATCATCCATTCTTCTCTGCACAAACTGCAAACCACTTTTAATCAATCCCCAACACTTATCCCCCCTAACTGAAGGAAACGACTCCACATTCAAACCCAAATCGTGGACTAACCACACCCTCAAAGAGTGTTGATCCCCGAGAAAACACACTTTGGCTTTGTCCGCCGTAATCACCTTGCCGTCGTTTCCCTAGAGAACCCTAGAGAAAAAACTTAGGAAACCCTAGAGAGCATTTTCTTGAATCGTTTAGTGAGTTTAAGTTTAAAAACTCTAAAAAAAACTCACTTTTTATGTTTTTAGATAATAGACTATATTTTTGAGTTAGTCTTGAGTTTATTTTTTGCTCCTCCGATACATTTTTCCCCTCCTTGCACCGTCATGTGTCCTTTTCACCACTGCTCCATCAATTACACCAGAGCTCTTTGCAATCTTCCTAATTCATCATTATTCGAGCTCGAAGTTTGCTTTGCACTCGCCATGCCGATTTTTCCTTCACAGGCTTCTCCTCAAGGCCAGCCCATGCCCAGTGCGGGTTGGACGACCACCAAGGGCCCAAAAAAATTGAAGGAACCAAAATTATTAGGGCGGTATATTCATATATGTTTTCATAAGATTATAAAATTTTAAAATCTGCTAAAATGAACAAAAAGTATAACCAGAACTAGTGGTTTTTGTTGTTTAAAACTAACAAGGAGGTCTCGGCTTCAAAACACTATGTGTGTTTATTTACTTTCTAATTTTTACAAATTTATTTTCATAAAAGTATAATTTATAAAATTTGGTCAAATTATCAAGGCTTTTCACTAGAAGTTGTAGTTTATGCCATTTAATATTAATATGGAGGTTATGGGTTAAAAAAGCTATGTGCGTTTTTTTCTTTCCAATTTTTACGAATTTCTTTTCAAAAGAGTATTTATAAAATTTGTTAAATTTATTAAGAAGATTAATTAGAAGCAATGGTTTCTGTTATTTAAAATTAACGAAAGGTCTTGAGTTCAAAATGCTATGTACTTTTTTATTCTTTCTAATTTTTACGAATTTCTGTTTGGTTGTTAATTTCTTATTAATTACTAGCTAGTATGTCACGCCTTGATTCCAACATATGTCTAGGATCGATGTGTGACGATCGATGTGTGACGATCGACTGTATAGGGTGCAGGGAAATACAAACAAGAAATATTGAAACTGAAATTAACAATATTTACAACAATTATACAACAAAGCAACCAACCGTCACTAGGGTGACACGCCCGTAAGCTCCTAAAAGAAAATGTCCAAAAGAAGTACAATGAAAGATATAGGGTAACCTAAGCTCTCCAAGCTCTGAACTCTGACTACTACCCCAAGGGCTCCTCGTATAAACTGAGCCCTGTCACCAGCACAATCTCCCTTACACCGTGAGAATGGTGCACTGGGCAAATCAACAACCCGAATAAGCTGTGAAGCTCGTGTGAGTGACAATAATCTGACATATGTGATAATTATAACATTTTCATCTATCATATTTTATAAACATCAATCATAAAATCAATCTTTATAAAATCATAAACACATTGACAATCCTGAAGGAGTCACACAGACATCCAATAGCCTTTCTAAATCAAACCACAAAGGTTATCAAATATCACATTCATTAATACATTGAAAACTAGGGTAGAGTGACACAATTCGTCCGAAGCCCACATCTTCTAGGTTTCCATGTTCTAAACCGAATCCAGGGAAATCAACGGATCAACGAAGACAAGGGTTGCAATTTCTGACCACTCGATGAAATCTAACAAGAACCGGGTTCTAGACCACTCAATCGAATCGCAGGAAAATGAGATTCTAGAGTACTCAACGGAATCCGAACAAGATATGATTCTGGACCACTCAACGGAATCGCGGAGTAGGAGGATTCTGGACCATTCAATAGAATCCATACAAAGTAGAGAACCAGACCACTCAACGAAACCCCAATGGAACCCAGTTTCGGACCATTCAACGAAACCGAGTAGAATCCAAGGAGCATAATTCAAAACAGCTCAATGAAACAAGACATGACACAAGTTCGATGCAACAGCTCCCCATGACAATGGGTTGACTATCCCTCTACTAGCTTTCACGTTCCTCAAATCATTTCACACACGCATGTTAAATCACATTTCATAAACATTTCGAATATGCAAGTCAAATCACATTTCATAAAAGTAGATCGATGGCTAAATATAAAAGCAATTTAGTAGAATGATGTTTTACAAGGTAATAACCATACCACATATATTAAAGTCACTCACCTGGAAATCTGCGCTAATGCACCCTCGAACAATGATCAAGGTGCACAAGTATAATAGTTGCCTAGAACAAATCACAAGTCTCGTCTCAGAATTCTATGGATAAAACACATAAATTTACTTAGTACGTGTCCTCTAGGACATTGTAGATGGATTCAGAACACAATGACCAAAAGTTAACTGCCAGTCAAAGGTCAACGATAGGGTCAACAACCCTACATAACTTGATCCAGAAGATCCGCACATCGAATTTCTGATTCGTGACTTCCTAAGGCTCTCATTATGGTTCTAGAATAACATACTAAAATTTCGTACTAATCTGACGGTCGGATCTTCGCCAATCGCAATTTTAGTGGCGACAACCTACGAAACTAAGTTCAAATGGTGGAATTTTGCTAAACGGGTGTCAAAAACAGAATCAGGGTTTTGAAATCAACTGTGAATGACATTTTAGATTCTTCAATCTTGAGCCGGTGCCACGCGCCATCGAGGGCCAGCCCTTCAACTCCGTGAATGGGCTTGGGTTCGCTGGAATATTCTGTTAATAGCAACGAAATATTCAAGTATATACCTTAACGGCGTTAGGAATATTCCAAGGCTTAACGGAGTATTCCATCATCCTTTTCCTTAGCTCCGATTATTGGCGCCTCGGTTGTCCAAACCCTCCGGAATCTATAGAAATTGGTCGGAATTCCTGGAATTTTTAAATCATCATATCTTCTTCATTATTCAACCAAAATTGACAATCTTTATATGGAATTGAAGCTAGGGAATTTGTACCTATTTGGAAGCCAAAAGATGGCTAGAGGTGGCCTGAATTTCTTTGGAAAAACTTGGCCTAGTCGGATCTTGTGATTTGTTGATTTTTCCGTAATTTTTCACGAAGCCAAAGCCATCATTGGGTTCGTGGGGATGACATGAACATGATAGTGAGGTCTATTGGTTGAGTTTCGTTGGAAAATTTGATGGTTAATGATGGTGTGACTCGACAAAGTGAGAGGGTGAGAGAGATGAAAGGAAATGAGAGAGAAACAGGAGAAGATAAAGATAGCAAGGTTCTCAAAAAACTAGGCGCTAGTTGGGCGGCAGAAGGGGGCCTAGCGCCTAGGCGGGGCCTAAATGGGCGCCTAGGAGGATTAGGCAGATTTAAGTAAATTTATTATATATCATAAAAATAAGTGTATGTTTACACTTAAAAAATTATACGAAAATTTGGAAGAGATAAAATTCAAAATAGAAATATTCATAAACAAGAAAGAATACAATTAATATTTTATTTTTAAAAAGGTTGTATGGATTAAATGAATTGTAAAGAAACAATTTTATCGGGAACATAAACTAAAGGATACAATTAATATTTTTTATTTAAAAAGGTTTGTATGGGTTAAAGGAACCGTAGAGAAACAATTTAATATGAAAACATGTTGACATTGGTAACTGATTCATTAACTCTGGTGAGTGGTGACTCCTCGAAGTGAATGCCTCTTTGATAAAAATAGAAACGTACGTGAACCCATTGCCTTCTTGTTCTCCCTCTGAAACTGCAAACCAGGTGCAGGGAGATCGTGAGAGATGCGACGCGAGACGGTACAGAGATGTAGTGCAGATTCGACGGGATACAAGTCTAGGAGATGCAGTGATTGCAAGAGATGCGAATGCGAAGGGATGAAGAAAGCCTGCAATTCATGGTGAAAGTGCATAATCGACGACAAGATTTCAAAATCATGGACCGCCTAGACTGGCCGCCCACCTCTGCCTTAACTGCCTAGATCACCTAGAAAGCATCTAGGGGCCCGCCTAAACCCTCCCTGATTTCCATCAATGATTTGGCCTAAATCGGATCGGTCCTTCACCGTTCAGCTCCTAGGCGCCGCCTAGGTGGCTACCTAGGATGACTTTTAGAACACTGAAAGAGAGGAAGGGGTTCTAGATTTTCTAGAAGTGGGCCACACACGGCACACAAAACAAGTAAAGTGTGTCGAAATAAATGTAAAACTATTAAAATACCCTTGATGTTTCAAGCTTCGTAGAATCTTCGTTATAACTTCAATTATTGTTCTATTTGCTCCAATGTGCTCGTATCGATACGTACTATACAAAATGTTAAGAATTGAGGCAAAACGCAAAAGGATCAAATATGCCCACATAGAACTTCGTGTCGCCATCAGGGCCATTTTCGTCCTTTTACTTATCGAAAAAAAATACGCTGTAAATATAAAATCATCGTAACAATTACGAAATACGGTATTTAAATACTAAAATTCCGAAGACGAGATTTCATATACTAAATAGAAATCTAGTAGTTTAACTCACTTTCATCCTAAAAATGTAGCATCAAGGAAGTTCATCATAGTGAAGTTAGTGCAACAATTCAGAGATCACTCAAGCAGGAAATGGATCCTCTCCAGATCCCTTCGTCCTAATCCACCAAGTCCGGGGATTCGGATTATTGAAACTTGATCCAATGGCTACAAACAGGGGCCCACTTTAAAAATTATAATAACTTTAGTCGTTGAATCAAATTTCAATGGTCCGGATCCTCGAATTTGGTAGATTAGGAGGAGGAGATCCGGAGAGGATCCCTTTCTACTCAAACATACGTAATTGTAATTGAAAGACTTGTCTGCGATTCAATTAATCAAATTTTTGTGCAATTTCAAATAACCGAGATTTTTATATGTTTTTAATCAAAGTTCTTCTACATCACCTCATCATTCTTTTTTGACGTATTTCCAAGCACCCATTCACTGCAAATACCAGACCAAAAAATGTAGGGAATATTCCTTCTTTTTTTTTTTTTAAATTCTATTTTATTATCGTTATTTTATAAGGAAACAAGCTCCAACAAAAAATTATGGACAATAGAAGGAGCCTAAAATATTACATTTATATTCATGTTTTATAATGTAAAATAAATTTAATAATTTATTAATAAAATAAATTGCATGGGCCCTAAGAGCTAAGCTCCTTCCGGCTTCCCGAATACCATCTAACGATTTTTAGAACATTGGGTCATTAATAAGTATAAAATGCAAGATGATAGAAATGATAACCACTCTTTTATCTTTTCCTACACATTCTTATTTAATTCATTACTTTTTTCATGGACTCAGCTCATTTTGGAACCAGATTCCCTCCGGACCCAAATAAACTGAGGATCAAAGGATCCGGAGCAAAGAAATTTGATTCAACGGCTACAATTATTATAACTTTCAGAGGGTTTCCCTGTTTGTAGCCGTTGGATCAAATTTCAATGGTCCGGATCATTTGCTCAGAAGGCTCAGATTATTTGGGTCCGGAGAGGATTTGGTTCCGCTCATTTTACATTCAGACTATTCTGTCATACAAGACTAGGCTCTAGCACATGTAGAAGGAATGGTTGTGCTATATTTAGTACCCATGCCTAAATATACCACACCGAAAATATGGTTTATAAACGAATAGTGTAGGGCTATAATTTTTCATCTCCAATGGTGCAGAAGCTATATTTTTTTATCTCTCTTTAAATTTAAGTTTACTACCTACACTACCATTATAAACCCAACTTTTTTTCAAAATATAAATTTATCTTTACACCAGTTTAAATCTTAAATTTAATAATTTGGTGAAGTTTCTACTCTCTACACTCGTATTCTTTATATCCACGTCCCCGTTATTCTATTTGTATAAGCATAAAGCACTGTAACGTGCTATCGTTAATGTAATACAACAGTACGCCGTAATTGATGAAGTACAACACTGTAGAAATTAATATAATTTCTTGAGATGATGTGCCCGATTTCTGGAGCTACGTCAATATATGCATGGCGTCTCCTATGTGGCTGCTTTGCTGATTTGTTTGTTCTTTGGTGTTTGTGTGATTTGTGAGCTTATTGAGAATATAAGCTGATAATTATAAAATTTGATTGTCGTCCAAAGCAAGATAGACGTATTTATCAAATATTTTCGATAGTCGTCCAAAGGTTGCTTTGCTGCTTTTTGTCCAAATTGTCAAATATTTTCGAAGAAAAGAAATCTCAACGTATCTAACTATTTATCTAAAACCCATCTTTTCAACTTTTAACATTGATGATCGTGAATTGAAACTTAAAAAGTCATCTTCTCAACTTTTAAAAAAAATTAAAATCAAACGAAAAAAAATCTGCATAAAATGATTCATGCCTTAGTTAAAGGATTCAAAACTTAAAATCATCATCCATCGATTAAAAAAAAAAACTTGTATTTCTCTATTGAACTCTTAAAGGGGTGTATTCAATCGGGATTTTGTGATATTTTAATTCTTTTAATAAATCTAGGGGTATTCAATCAGGATTTTGAGTGATTCTCTGAAATTCAATGTGTATTCAATCAGGATTTTAAGATAGTTTATTAAAATCCTTAGAAATTCGGGTGTATTCAATTAAGATTTTAAAGAAGTTTATAACATTCCAGGTGTATTCAATTAGAATTTGATTTTAAAGAATTTGAAAAAGTTGAGGAATTAGAGGGAATTGAAGAGATTTCATAGTGTATTTTAAGTATCCACAAATCTCACCCCTCCCATGAGATTTTGAGGGAACTGAATCAAATTTTACATGAAATCTCTACAAATCAATTAAGCTCCATAAAAATCTATGGATTTATAAATCCATTAAAATCTCTCAAATTATCAATTGAATACACCCTCTTCAGGATTTTAGCCAAAATAAATGTAGGATGGTGTATTCAATTGAGAATTTGAGAGACTTTAATGGATTTATAAATCCATGGATTTTTATGGATTTTAATTGATTTGTAGAGATTCCATATAAAATTTTGATTCAATTCGCTCGAAATCTCATGGGGAGATGTGAGATTTGTGGATGCTTAAAATACACTATGAAATCTCTCAAATTCCTCAACTTTCTCAAATTCTATAAAATCAATTTCTAATTTAATACACCTGGAATGTTATAAACTTCTTTAAAATCCTAATTGAATACACCTAGATTTCTAAGGATTTTAATAAATTATCTTAAAATTCTAATTGAATACACCTTGAATTTCATAGAATCATTTAAAATCATGACTGAATACCCCTAGATTCATTAAAAGAATTAAAATCCCTCAAAATCCCAATTGAATACACCCCCAATAAACATTGCATGATGTCAAGATTTAATTATTTATTTTTTAAATATTAGAATTTAATTTTTTGGTATGGGTTTATGGATAAATTTTAGTTCTATTTTAAATTTTATTTTGTACTTGATAATAATTATGTAATACAATAAAAGAAACAATTCATACTTAAAATTTAAGTTGGATGTAAAAAAAAATTATATGGGTTCAAACAAATTTCCCTTTTATTATTTTTAGCATATTGAGAAATATTAGGGAACAAGATTTTAGTTGACGATTGTTGGTTCATGACAAGCTTTTCAGATTTTTTATTATATTTTTGTCGACGTAGGTATTTATAGACTTTTAGTTCATGATACTTGAAAAATATTGTTTTCCTTATTTTTGTGTGCTAATAAAGGTGTGAAATTAGATTGAAGAGTGGGTATGTATATATTTGTTTTTAGGACTTTTTACATTTTTTTTTTTAACAAACGGTGTGATGATTTTGAAAGAATTGAAAATAAAAATTTAAAACAATTATTGCAAAATCACACAGCAGCTTTTAGGATTAAAAAATTATAATAATAATTACAATAGCTAGCGGTAGACCTAGTATTCATGTCTTGTTTTTCATGTTCTTGTCCTTTTCGTGTCATATCCGATATCTTAACAGGTCGTGTCGCGTAACACCCGTTAAAGTAAGCGAATAATATGACCCGATCCAAAATCGACCCGTCCCCCAAAATTATAATCTTTAAAAATTTTAAAAGTGAATTTACGGAAATGCCCTTCGAGACAAATACATTGACTTTTGTTGACCGTCTTGTCGTGTCATGTAAAATCTATTTTCTTGGCGTATTCTTGTAGTACTCATCACTACGGACGCCTGGGCGCAAATGGAACACAATTTGGAGTTATAACGAAGGAGATATTAACGTTTAAAGTTGGGGGCATTTTAGTAAATTAATTAATTTCAAGAAAGCTCCAGATTTTTGGAGCAAAATCTGGAAAGCCATGTGTGTGTGGCCCAGATTAAAGGAAAGAAAAGTTGGGCGGTGGAGATGATAAATAAAGGACGGAAAAGAGAGGCGGGACCCCTATTCAGAAAATGAGAGAGAAGAGATTGGCCAATCAGGAACCAAAGAAAGGAGGGAAGGGGAAAGGCGGTAAAACACCACCCTGACCCATGCTATCCGCAACCCGGTTGTAGCCAGTGGGTTTCTCCGGCGAATTTTATCCTTTTTCCGACGAACTGGGCCCCGATCTACCACTCATAATCATCATCTCGACCCTTCCTCTACCATTTCCACATCAAATTTGAGGAGATTGGATTTGAATTTGGGAAGAAATGCACCGGTGGGTGCGAAGGCTTCATGGTGACAATCCATCAAATCCGAAGGTAACTCTGTCAACCACCACCACTAATAGGCTTCCCTTAACCCTAGGAACAAAGCCTAAGCAGTGGTGGAGGCGTCGGAGTGAGTATGGGGGTCAAATCGAAGCACACCCACTTTAGGGTTTCTGATGGATTTGTGTGAAATAGGAGCTTTGCCCGGCCAAATTGGTCTTGGCCACAGGTATGAAAGTTGTTCCTCTCATTGAGATCTTCATTCCTATTGATTTTGGTAATTTTTAGAAATAGTTGAATTTTCCGGCGAGTCAGGGGCGATCGACCGCCACGTGTGGCGGCGCGTGGCCAGTGGGCCGACGCTATCTATTTCAATCAAATTTGATGTTCTGATATCAATTTTGCAACTGTTTGTTATAGTTCGATAGTTTGAACTTAGTATGGAATATTATGTTGCTTGACCATTTTATGATTCAACGATCCGATTGTTGGATCATCACCAAACTTTAATACGTTATAGTACGTAATTTATGATGATCATAGGAACTTATGGATTGGGAATCCAATGTACGGATCTTCCCGAATTGAATTTGTAAGTTCATACAATAAAACCTTAACCGCCGCTTGAATTTGCAATTGGCGAAGATCCAACCGTTGGATCGTAATGAAACTTTAGTATGATGTTTTAGAAGCATAATGTGGATCCCTAGAAGTTACGGATCGAAAATCTATGATACGGATATTCTGAATCAAGTTACGTAGGGTTGTGGACCCTACCGTCGATTTTTGACTGACGATTGACTTTTGGTCAATAGGTTACCAATCATTCTAGAACGTTCTTGGGGATGTGTTTTAGGTTAGTTACGTGTTCTATTGATAAGAATTCTGAGACGTGATTTGATAATTGTTCTAGGCGCCGATCGTTCGTGACGCCTCGATATTCATGCTAGGGAGTTGTAGTGCGGACTCCAGGTGAATGGGTCTTCTTTCTTTTTTATAGTATATATATACTTTACGGTTTTCAAGAAACATTTTTATATGAACTATGCTTTGAATGCCATGTCGTGAATGAATATATTTTTAGTATTTCATTTCTATTGTTATTCATTATATGGAATGATGATGTGGAGGCTCTGGTAAGCTTCAAGTGAGTTAGTATGTGAATGATTGGTTACATTACATTGTTATGCATAGATGCACTTAGAGCTCATTATCCTGCACCCCGGTGTTAGTGCTCCCGCCCGAGGCCAGGGCACAGCCTTCACGTGATCGTTCACCTCCCGTACCGCACGCTCACCTTGGATCCAAGTCTGGTGCCAACACTACTATACTTTACTTATGCCCTGATGTCGTGTGTGAAATGGGTTCATTCCCGTTCACAGCGCACTCTTGTCTTTAGGCACTTTTAGGTTTAAATTTATTCACATTTTCCACACCACTATACTTTATGGCTTTGTCACCTTCCAGGTGTCGGTCAGCACAGCTTGATTCGGAGTCCTAATGGACATTCCAGGTCGGGGTGTGTCAATTTGGTATCAGAACATAAGTTGGGCAATATTGTGTTCAGCACACGTGTGATGTAAGCATTCTTGGTTCTTGAACCTAAATGTCAAATCTTGCCACCTTGTCAAATACGAAAAATGTATTAGCTTTTTCTAAGTCTTGAGTGACTTAGTCGATTTATCGACCTTTTAGAAAATTATTTTGGCGAACGCCTCCAAATTATAAGTGAAGAATTCCCCTGCCAAGGAAATATGTAAATTTGAGATAAGTTGATGGCCCTGAAGCAGAGCTACTATATCGACAGTTGTGCATCACGGGAGAATTACCTACCAATTCCATTACCATTTAGTCATTTCTAACAACCCTTTCGAGAATGGAAGCTAAGAATAGTTTTGATCCCTTGGCAGTATCCGTTAGTATACATTCTATCGGAATTCCTACGAAGTTGTACTTTCGTCAAAATTTCCAGAAATGTCTCTAGCGACAAGATGGTGCTAAAAGGGTAGCACTTGACGTAAGATCATCAGGGGGACAATCACTTTTGGTCCTTGATAGCACTAATCTTTCCAAACGCACTAGTGATCATTCCAGATCTTTAGGAGGAAGATTATTAGAAAGAAAAAAAAAATTCCGGCCTTAGGACGTTCCAGCCAACGTTAGTTCCAGAGTTTTCTTTTGGTGATGTACTCGTCATTTCAATGAGTATAGGCACAAAGTACAAGTTGTCATACTTATGATAAGTATAAAATCTTCGAGGTAGTGAGTATTTCCCCTAGAATTTTGGAACCCCCTCATAGGTCTAGTTCCTTATCAGTCGTCCAAAACCACCTACCCGAGCGGGCTCTAGTCTGTAATCAGCCTATGGTGGTGCTACTAATTGAAGATATTGTCCGATATCCAGGAACTGTCAACCAGTATTCAAGCGGTATGATTTCTGATACCGAACACAGGTGCTAGTATCTGGGAATGATACCTTTATACCAGAACGTCGGTTCGCAGTTTTAGGGTAACGAACAATATGAAAATGTCATAAATTTGTTAATTAGCGCGCGACTAATAGACTGGTTAACAATGACTGCTGAAGCAGAAGAAACTAAATCTCGGAAAGTTAGGAACAAGCTTTGTATTAGGACAGCTCATAGTTGTTTTTACCTTATCACTTATCTAGATAAACATAACCTCTTCGATTAACCACCTTTTCGATCACTTCCACAGGTAGACCGTAAAATCGAAGTACGGGTTAATTTCTCAATGTTAGAGTGAATTAAGTATAGAGAAAGCGGTGAAGATCTATTAGCACATGGCGTAGTGAAAGGAAGTATTATGGTATGTTTTAAGGACGTGCCTTCAGGCGTCATTTTCCAAAGTCTTACCCAAGATATTATCATCGTTCCACTTTCTCATACTACACTAGTCTCCTTGCGTCTTTTTGGGCAACTCCTACCGTTTGGAAGAACTTAGTTACTAAAGCTTACCGATTAGGAATTTATTCAACCAAGCCCCTTATTTAGGGAACTTCGAACTTTAGGATCATACCTAGATTTTAGCAACTTCCTCAGGTGACGATTAAAAACTGTTATCCCTACTTCGAGTTGATAATCTAGCTAACCCACCTTTTATAACTCGATTTTTCTTCCATAACTGACAACTTCGTAGTAGTCTTTTCAATGACTTTCTCATCTGCTTTGGCAGTGAGACCAAATTTCTCAAACATAATTTTGTTTAAATTGGTACTTATCTCGGGAGACGTGATCTTCGCAAACGATATTCTTTCCTTATTCCAAAAAGAGTTTAGAGGAATAAGGTTGAAATTCTCACAAAGTCTTGTGAGATTTGAAATATCCTTAGTCTTGTCGAGTTTATCGACAATCGGTTAGAGATTTTTCGACTATAGTGTCACAACCGAGGAAAGTTCGTTTAGTTGTGATGTTAGTTATGAATAGAGTTCTGACAACTGAATTGTTGTCTCAACCTACCTTTGATGGTTTGGGACTTGATGGTTTGGGCTTATATGGATGTGGAAGCACTTCTAGCAGCTGGATTGGTGCGCTCTAGAATATTACAGCGTCGTGATTGAGGCACGGATCGGACGATCTGGACATATTTGCACGTGAGGAGAAAAACGATATTTTGGCATCCTCTCACTACTTATTGAGACAACAATGGGTTATCGGCGTTACATGTTGTAGATTGTAATATCGATGGCTTATTTGTTAGATTCGATAACCAAGTGGGCAAAACAGCTCATCTACAGAAACACTTACTAGTTAGCTATGGTTCAGATTCGATTCATAACATACACGCTAATTCTCGAAGTTTATGATAAGACGAATGTTTGGCGAAGTCCATTTTTCATTTTGGAATTTGATTTTCCGTGCAAATATTTTCTTACTACATTATTTTTAATTATATAAGTAATTTTGCCATTTCGAATTTTGGAAGAGTTATTTCCACTTTTGATTTTGAACTTAGTATCAGTATCTGAATCGTACATTTTTATATATATCTATTTTTGACGTCATTTTATTATATGCATATATTTTTTACCTTATGTTATTACGTAATAATTGGTGTTTGCAATCTTACGGGTTATAGGAGTATTATACTACTATATTATCGAGGAAGGAAGAAGGTATGAGCTTGGAGGCATGAAAGAGTAATAATTGCAATCCGATGACGACAGAATGGCATTCTCTTTTATGCAGCCGCTCTAACTCGATTTCTTCCTTGTGTATGTATTTACATACATATTTTTTTCATATTTTTTAGTATTTTACATTTAGCAAGTTATTTTAAAATTTCAGGGACGAAATTTTCTTAAGAGGGGTAGATTGTAACAACCCGTCCCCAAAAATTATAATTTTTAAAAATTTTAAATGTGAATTTACGGAAATGCCCTTCGAGATAAATGCATTGACTTTTGTTGACCGCCTTGTCGTGTCATGCAAGATCCACTTTCTTGACGTATTCTTATAGTACTCGTCGTTACGGAGGCGTGGGCGCAAACGGAACGCAATTTGGAGTTATAACGAAGGAGATATTAACGTTTAAAGTTGGAGGCATTTTAGTAAATTAATTAATTTCAAGAAAGCTTCAGATTTTTGGAGCAAAATCTGGAAAAGCCACGTGTGTGGCCCAGATTAAAGGAAAGAAAATTTGGGCGGTGGAGATGATATATAAAGGAGGAAAAGAAGGGGCGGGACACCTATTCAGAAAATGAGAGAGAAGAGGCTGGCCAATCAAGAACCAAAGAAATAAGAGAAAGGAGGGAAGGGGAAGGAAGGCAAAACACCACCCCGACCCATGCTACCTGTGATCCGGTTGTAGTCAGTGGGTTTCTCCGGCAAATTTCATCATTTTTCTGACGAATTGGGCCGATCTACCACTCCTAATCATCATCTCAACACTTCCTCTACCATTTCCACATCAAATTTGAGGAGATTGGATTCGAATTTGGGAAAAAATGCACCGGTGGGTGAGACGGCTTCGTGGTGGCAATCCATCAAATCTGAAGGTAACTCTTCTAACCACAACCATCAATAGGCTCCCCTCAACCCCAAGAACAAAGCCCAAGTAGTGGTGGAGGCGTCGGAGTGGGTATGGGGGGTAAATCAAAGCACACCCTCTTTAGGGTTTTCCGACAGATTTGAATGAAATTGGAGCTTTTCTGGCCAAATTGGCATTGGCCACAGGTATGAAAGTTGTTCCTCTCATTGAAATCTTCATTCTTGTAAATTTTGGTAATTTTTAGAAACAGTTGAATTTTCCGACGAGTCGGGGCGGCCGACTGCCATGTGTGGCGGCGCATGGTCAGTGGGCCGACGCTATCTATTTCAGTCAAATTTGATGTTATGTTATCAATTTGATAACCGTTTGTTATAGTTCGATAGTTTGAACTTAGTATGGAATGTTACGTCGCTTGATCCATTTATGATTCGACGATCCGACCATTGGATCGTCACCAAACTTTAATACGTTACAATACGTAATTTATGAGGATTATAGGAACTTATGGATTGGAAATCCGATGTACGGATCTTCCCAAATCGGATTTGTAAGTTCATAAAATAAAACGTTAACTGCCACTTGAATTTACAATTGGCGGAGATCCAACCGTTGGATCGTAATGAAACTTTAGTATGATATTTTAGAAGCATAATGTGGATCCTTGGAAGTTATGGATCGTAAATCTATGATGCGGATCTTCTGAACCGAGTTACGTAGGGTTGTGGACCTTACCGTCGACCTTTGACCGACGATTGACTTTTGGTCAATAGGTTACCAATCATTCTAAAACGTCCTTGGGGATATGTTTTAGGTAATTTACGTGTTCTATTTATAATAATTTTGAGACGTGATTTGATAGTTATTTTAGGTGCCGATCGTTCGTGACGCCTCGATATTTGTGCTAGGGAGTTGTAGCGCAGACTCCAGGTGAGTGGGTCTTCTTCCTTTTTATAATATATATATATATATATGCTTTACGGTTTCCAAAAATGTTTTTATTTGAACAATGCTTTGAATGTCATGTCTCGAATGAATTGTATTTTTAGTATTTCATTACTATTGTTATTCATTATATGGAATGATATTGCGGAGGCTCAGGTAAGCTTCAGGCGAGTTAGTATGTAAATGATTGGTTACATTACATTGTTATGCATAGATGCACTTAGAGCTCATTATCCTGCACCCTAGTGTTAGTGCTCCCGCCTGAGGTCAGGGCACAACCTTCACGTGATTGTTCACCTCCTGCATCGCACGCTCACCTTGGATCCAAGGCTGGTGCTAGCCCGTCATACAGACCACAATAGGTGGTTCCGACTCATAGGTGATCCGCGATTCATCGCAAAACCTTCACGTGATCGTAGCACTTAAGTGTACTTATTTACACCCAGCCTGTCGTACATACCACATTAAGTTGTTCCGACTCGTGTGCAGGCATAGGTTGATGAGCTATAGGTTCAGCCATACAAGTCATGTTAGGTGACTCCGGCTGGCATATTATTTTACCTTGATTTTCACACCTGGCTTACATATTTCAGTGTTGAAACGTTATGACATGGCATACTTGGTTTTTGTTGTCTTTGTGCATTGTTTTACGTATATACGTAGTATTATTTTCTGGAAACTATACAGGTTTTACAGCAAGGGGTTATAACGTTTTCAAAAGGTGCCCACTCATCGTTGTTTTTTTCCCCTCCAGGTTTTAGCTGCTAAAAGTTCATATCGACAAGGATTCTTGGCGAATCTCAGTATAGGTGGCTACCTCTGAGGGTATGATCCTTACCCACACTACTGTACTTTACTTATGCTCTGATGTCGCGTGTGAAATGGGTTCATTCCCTCTCACAGCGCACTCTTGTCTTTAGGCACTTTTAGGTTTAAATTTATTCACATTTTCCACATCACTACTTTATGGTTTCGTCACCTTCCAGGTGTCGGCCAGCACAACTCGATTCGGAGTCCTAGTGGACATTTCGGGCCGGGGTGTGTCACGACCCGTTAATATTATCAAGTAATATGACCCAACCCGTTACCCGTTAAAGAAAATATTTTTTAAATCAATAAATAATGAAAATAAAATAACATAATTTGACACAAAAAAAATAGAAACACAATACTAATTTAATATATGCATACCACATGGTCACAAAAGTACCACTCCAAAACAAAACAAATAAAAAATAAAAAACATTTGTCTTTCAAGTATTATATAATCCAAAATAAGAGCTTAATGAAAAAATATAAGTTCATTACTATAAAATACAAATGTTCAAGGATATGCAAAATGAAAGGAGTTGTGTTTCAATGTTGATGAACCTTGTACATTTATATATGCTTTCACATTTTTTAGACTTGTACATTAATGATTATGAATTTTATTTATTTTGAACTCCTTTAAGAAAACTATTCATGAGGGTTTCTATGGTTTTAAAATTCAAACGACATACCCATACTCATAGCGTAGAGGATGTGATCACGAGCCTTTACATATTTTTTCACATTTTTCGCACTAGTAAATTAATTATTATAATTTTTTAATGTGTTTGATATTTTTAAATTACTTGATACTTTTATTTTAATGTGTTTTATAATTTTTTTTAATTTCACTCTTTGCCTATAGTATACTATAAAAATAAATAAATAAATAAAACTTAAAATTTTAAAATTTATATAGAGTAATAATACAACAATACAATAATACATACAATACATACATATAGACTATGGCTATTGTATTTATAGTAAGTTTTTTTTTTTTAGTAGTTTAAAAAATTAAAATCATCAAAATAACTTTTTTCTTAACGTGTCAAAACAGGTTACCCGCGTGTTACTTTCAAGTAAACCTGTTAAGGACTCGTTAATTATCATGTGACCCGATAACGACCTCTTTGCCTATAGTATACTATAAAAATAAATAAAACTTAAATTTTTAAAATTTATATAGAGTAATAATACAATAATACAATAATACATACAATATATACATATAGACTATGGCTATTGTATTTATAGTACGTTTTTTTTATAGTAGTTTAAAAAATTAAAATCATCAAAATAACTTTTTTCTTAACGTGTCGAAACAGGGTACCCGCATGTCACTTTCAAGTAAACCTGTTAAGGACTCGTTAATTATCATATGACCCGATAACGACCCAATTAGTTATCGTGTTGATCTGAAATCCGTTATTTTCATGTCGTTTACGTGTCGTGTTAATGAGTCATGTAAGAAATTGTCAGATCTAGCTAGCTGCCGTTAGCACATGATGTCATCGATGATGTTCACTACTTTTTACCTTGCCATCAAAAGTAGTTAGTAGGTAGGAAGTTTTGATTATTAAAGGGGTGTAGTGAAATTGAGATTTGAAATGATTTTATAAGACTTTAGAATTAAGGTGTGGTCAATTAGGATTGAGAATTGCTATTACCACTCAAAAAATCTCATTCTACACTCCTCACAAGTGTATTTTTCTTTCTAATTATAGAAAGTTTGGAGTGCAAAATGAGATTTTTGGAGTGCTAATAACAATTCCCTTAAGATTCTAAAAGACTTTGAACTCATGGTGTAATCAAAATATGATTTAACAGGATTTAAAAGAATGCATCTAAATCTAGGTGTAATCAATTAAAATTTAAAATCCAAGGTGCAAATCTATGGACATTCAAAATGTCATCGATTTTAAAGATTTCATTAAGTAAGAGATTTTGTAGGATTTGAGAGTGAATTTTACACATACAAAGACTATAAAGAATCCTACCTCCATCCCTAGAATTTCCTTTCAAGTTGCTCTCTCAAGCTGACTTTTCTCTCTTTCATACAAACCTCATATCCTGCATTCAAACCACCCATCACTATCACTACGTCGTGTCATCATCTCCCTTCAACACAAAACCCCATAATCCTCTTTGTGAAGATTCAGATAATTCTTTAATCGTGTTCGTCTATCGTAAATCATGCGGTCAGCTTTAGTCAAATAATATTTATGTTCAATTTTAAATAAAATAATTTAAAATAATTTATGACTGCATGATGTACATGAATGGACAAAAGATTCACTGGATCCTCCGGATAGGATCCTCGTTCAAACCCCATAGCCAATTCCAACAACTGGGTCTAGGAGTTTCAGTCCAAAGGTTCTCTCTCCTAGGACAGCCATGTTTTTGTTATCATTTTCTGCAATTCCATAATTTTTTAACGTGGCAACAAATGAATTTTCAAATAACCAAAGAGCATTATGAATTTTCAAATCAACGCCTGAAGGTTTGTCACGTCTATTCATGAATCATGGCAGTCCAAGGTCCACCATTTGAGCGGCAAACATCCCTTTTGCTAGACCTGGCAATTCCTGACACGACCCGATAACCCGACACGACACGACACTAAATTAACAGGTGTTCGGGTCGACACGATAACGAATCGGGTCGTTATCGGGTAACCCGATAAGCACCTGTTAAGATAACGGGTTGGTTCGGGTATACACGTGGGTAACACGAAACACGATAAGCAGAATATTAATTTTATAATTTTATAACCCTAAAAAAATACTATAAAAATTATATATATTAGTTTAACAATTTTATACCCCTAAAAACTATAATATATATATATATATATATATATATATATTAAATTAACTATAATAATTATAATAATTATATGTACTTGAATAATTATACTCCCAAAATATTAACTATAATAATTATATATATATATGTATGTATTAGATTTTAAATTAAATTTTATACTCCTAAAAAATATAATAAGTACGTACAAAATAAATAGATTTTTCCTTGGTGGATCATCATCATCGTCGCATTCACCATCTTAATGGGCACCAACCTTCGAACCCAAATCCCAGAGGAACCATGTTTGCACACATATCCATTGGGTTAGGAAGAAAGAAGGCCCGTAAGTATACTAAATATATATACACACACACACACATACCATTCAACTTTATGGGATACGAATTATACGAAACTAATTTCAATGATCCAACCATCAAACTTGTTTGTATATGCTTCGAGATCGCATCAGCAAAAAATTGCAAAAAACAAACATTCAGAGATCAAGTAACGGGACAAAACTTTTCGACGGTTATAAACAAAAAATCACGATTTAACGGTTATTTTAACTCCGATTTTGATAATATTTTACAGGTAAACTCCTTGACCCTATATGAATACAATGAATGAATTCGATCTTCAATTTAAAATATTTACACTAGTGGATACCACAAAATCTTATGTTATACTTAATGAAAGTATGAATAAACTCTCTAGTGTTAGTGAATCTATTGTTTTAATGAGATACGCATTCTACGAAACTAGTTTCAACGATCCAACCGTCAAACTTGTTTGTATATGCTTCGAGATCGTATACACCAAAAATTGCAAAAAACAAACATTCAGAGATCAAGTAACGGGACAAAACTTTTCGACGGTTATAAATGAAAAATCACGATCTAACGGTTATTTTAACTCTGATTTTGATGATTTTGTACAGGTACACTCCTTGACCCTATATGAATACAATGAATGAATTCGATCTTCAATTTAAAATATTTACACTAGTGTATACCACAAAATCTTATGTTATACTTAATGAAAGTATGAATAAACTCTTAAGTATTAGTGAATCTATTGTTTTGATGAGATACGCATTCTACGAAATTATTTTCAACGATCCAACCGTCAAACTTGTTTGTATATGCTTCGAGATCGCATACGCCAAAAATTGAAAAAAACAAACATTCAGAGATCAAGTAACGGGACAAAACTTTTTGACGGTTATAAACGAAAAATCACGATTTAACGGTTATTTTAACTCCGATTTTGATGATTTTTTACAGCTACACTCCTTGACCCCATATGAATACAATGAATAATTTCGATCTTCAATTTAAAATATTTACACTAGCGGATACCACAAAATCTTATGTTATACTTAATGAAAGTATGAATAAACTCTTAAGTGTTAGTGAATCTATTGTTTTGATGAGATACGCATTCTACAAAACTAGTTTCAACGATCAAACCGTCAAACTTGTTTGTATATGCTTCGAGATCGCATCCACCAAAAATTGTAAAAAACAAACATTCATAGATCAAGTAACGGGACAAAACTTTTCGACGGTTATAAACGAAAAATCACAATTTAACGGTTATTTTAACTCCGATTTTGATGATTTTTTACAGGTACACTCCTTGACCCTATATGAATACAATGAATGAATTCGATCTTCAATTTAAAATATTTACATTAGTGGATACCACCAAATCTTATGTTATACTTAATGAAAGTATAAATAAACTCTTAAGTGTTAGTGAATCTATTGTTTTGATGAGATACACATTCTACAAAACTAGTTTCAACGATCCAACTGTCAAACTTGTTTGTATATGCTTCGAGATCGCATACGCCAAAAATTGAAAAAAACAAACATTCAGAGATCAAGTAACGGGACAAAACTTTTTGACGGTTATAAACGAAAAATCACGATTTAACGGTTATTTTAACTCCGATTTTGATGATTTTTTACAGCTACACTCCTTGACCCTATATGAATACAATGAATGAATTCGATCTTCAATTTAATATATTTGCACATAGTGGATGGATACCACAAAATCTTATGTTATACTTAATAAAAGTATAAATAAACTATAATAATTATATATATATATATATATATATATATTAATTTAACAATTTTATTAAACTCTTATTTTCGAGTGTAGATGTAGTACTTAAACGATAAATGTGTTTTAATGTTTTGAAGTTATATTTATGTGACAATGTGTGGTATGCGCAAATTTAAAAAAAAAAATATTTTTCTTAACGGGGTCATAGCGGGTGTTAAGGACCCGTTAAGATAACAGGTGCGACACGACACAACCCGTTAAGATAACAGGTGTTACACGAAAACGACACGAACACGACTGACACGACACGATTGCCAGGCCTACCTTTTCCTTTGTGGAACTCTTTTGACAACTTCTATGAGTTGTAGAAGGGGTCTCGAAGTAGCCAATTACTCAATTGCAGTTCATAGTAAAATACAAGCAAGATACAGGAATTGGATCCGCTCTGTATCTTAGTGTTCGGAATCTAGGGATTAATTCATCTGGATCGTACAAATTCAATTCAACGGTTTCCATTAACACATTTTCCTGACCCTCCACACAAAACCAACGGTTCTAATTTCTTTTACACACCAATCAACGACCCATATGATTTGATCCATAGGCTCTGGACACTAAGATCCAGAGCGGATTCAATTCCCAAGATACATAGAAAACCAACAGTCCTCTAACAAAAGGCATGACACAAAACTGAGCACAATAACTTGATTCATATAGCCGATCCCTTTAGTGAGATAAAACTTTGTTATTGTTGAAAAACCAACGGTATTAAATGATTGTTGGAAATCCAACGGTAGGAATATTTCACAAGGAAAGAGCCATTTGACTCATTTCTTCTTCACGTGGGGGGACCCACGTTGTCTGCTGGTGCAACTTTCGGGCGCTTGCCCTTGCATCAATTGCCCTCATTTTTTTTCAACTGCTAGAGCAATTTTTCAAGGATTGGATGACAATTAAGGCGCTAGATGGGTTGGAACTGAGGCGATTTCGTGCAAAACGGCTGGAAAAAGTGAGATGGCTCTTTTTGCATTTTATCATACAAGTATAATTTTTTTAAGTGTCAATATGCATTTATTTATAAGATATACAAGAAATTTACCTAAATCTGCCTAGGCCGCCTAGGCGCCCGCCTAGACCCCACCGCCCAACTAACGCCTAGCGTTTTTTTAGAACCTTGCAATTAAACCCAACAACAATTGGTTGTTGGAGTTGCTCTTATCACGTAGAGAAACCATAATTGCAACATTAAGAATAAATTTAAGGGTTTTTTTTTTTGTAGGAAAAAACCTTTCCGAAGAAAGAAGAATTTTATTCCAAACACTTGATTACAAACAGAGGTTCACAAACAACAAACACACAGATGGGCCTCCCAACAAACCCACCAAAGCTCAAAAAAGAACCCAACCCTACAAACAAAACAAAGGAAGCTTTTTGACCCTAGCATCCATCGCCTTCAAAGTTTTCCGGATTAACCCAGAATAATTCCTTTAGCCAACGCCAAATCCAATCAAACAGCTCCGCAAAACCCAGCCACAGAAGCTATTCCGATCGCCCCAATCTCAGCCAGAAAGTGGAAGAAGTCTGTGGGAAGACCCCGAACGACACTGCCATCGAAGGCAAACAGAAAGAAGGAAAAGGAGGTGGTGTGTTAAACACCAGAGCCAATGAGTCCACCAGAGCTCTACGCACGCTCTCAAAACTTACAATTGCAATTCTTATTTTCTAGTAAAATATTCAAGGGTTGTTTAGATATAGATAAAAACTTACACAATTGCAATTCTTATTTTCTAGTAAAAAAAACTCTCATAATTTTAAACATATAAATAAAACTTAAATTCAATTTGAATAGTATTTGGGAGATCAAATTTTTAATCTAAATTTGCAAACCAAATAATATGTTACTAATAAGAAACAAGCACGTTAATCAACACTTAATTAATAATTCAATCATTTATAACATATCATTTGGTTTGCAAATTTAATTTAAAATTTTTGATTTGTCTAATATTCTCCATTTAAAAATGACTGCAAAGTGGAAAAGTATTGACCTGTTATTACAAAAATATTTACAACTTGGCATTACCCATTTATTTGGCTTTGAAGTGCTGACTGCATTTCTTTGCTGCTTATCGTACTTGTCATATACACACAGCGACCAATATTGTGGCTATTAGATTTGCGGCACTGGTCAAGTTGGTCTTGGTTCTTGCTTTTGAGTCTTTTCCATGTTCATTTGATTTGGTGGTTTGTGTTTGAATTCTGTTTGCGAGGTTAAGGCACTATATCTAAGGTGTATTTGGTAAATTACTTTTCGTTATCTGGAGATTATAAGTTACCATAATGAGTAAATTCATTTCTTACATTCAAATAACAAATAATTTGATTTGTTCCTTCAATGTACTTTTAAACATAGTGGATGATCAATTCCAATTAACGAGGCCTTATTGTGTATGATGAGATCCGTCAGGAATATTTTTTTTCTCGATCTATTCTAAAGCTTCTGTTCTTAACAGGTAAGATTTTTATTAGAAGAAAAGGAGATTACGCACAGCTCAGCTAAAAAGCTTGGCCACAAACTGACTATTGAATTAAAAAACCATCGGGCTTACGTGGCGCGCAGATCGAGCAACTAAAGCTAATTACGTCTTTCTGGTGAATGCAGGCGTGCCAACTTGCGACTAAGCTCGGTTGACGAATAGAATAGATGTGGTGGTGTTGAACACACTATTGATTTCTGTACTCAAATGATCACGGCCGAAAAAGGAACATGTCTCGGCTTTGGGTTCTAGAACCTCACGACAAGGTTGCTAGATCACTGCGAAGTTCAATAAAGGTTTGACTTTCAATGTGCCGAACACTGAGTAACCTGAGTAACACCTCACTTCACCAAGAAACCTAACAAAGTGACCTCGTTTAATGAAAGAATCAAGGACTCCTCGTTGGCAAATACTTGGATAGGTAACCAGCTGAACTCAAAGTAGTGATGTTAATCCAAACTAAGGTATTTCTCGATCGACCTACTAATTCTACAGCTCCAGTGCTAGTAATCCAAACCAAAGATATCGCTGATTTTCAGCACAATGTTGTTACTTCCAACTTAAGGTATGTTGATAAAGGGATTATGGTCATTAGTAATTTCTCAAAGTGTCAGAAAGGTTCGCTTAAAACGAGGTAGAGTCCCAATAAGACTATGACTATTCAGCACACATCTAGATATTGTTGATATTATCTCATCATACCCGTCTTAGGCCGAAACTCCATCTCTATCCAGCCTCGATCTTTTTTTACTTGAACTAGGACTCTGAACTTGATCCTCTTATGTGTTCGATTCACTTCTTATCTGATTAGCCACACGTTTTGATTCTTGGAATAATTCGAATCTTATAAAAGAAATTATTCTGATCCTTAACAATTTCAATTCAATCAGAACTCGACCGAGTCATGCCTAGATCTAATCCTTAAGAGCCCTACCTGAGTTAGGACTCGGTCGAATTACATTCTTCTGGGCTAAACCATCTGGCCTAAAAACTCGTCATTGGGCCGAGAATCACAATGTTTCAATTCGAGTTATGTCTCCTGAGCCCAAACTCAGTATTCCAAACCCAAACACTAACGCAACAAGACAAAAAAAAAATGTAGGTCCAGAAAGACACTACATGAAAAGATAAAATTAAAATAGTCCCCTGTTGATGAACGAAAGCTGCTACCGCTAGCCACCATGGAATCCAGCCAACCGCCACCAGAACCCTCACCAAAATCGCAGATCCACGTTGTCTCCAAAATATGAACATTAAAAGCATATGAATTGGTACAACCTACTTCACAAGTTTGTCTCCCTAACCTTGATGCTGAATGCCAAAAATCTATTCCAAAAGCCGCACCCGAAGGGCTGCCAGGATGAAACCCTGACGCCGAAGATTCCAACACCAATCTATTTTAAAGCTGTTTCCAAGTTTTAATTTATATTATTATATGCCCAGATATTGTCCAAGCCTGAAACCTTTGTTGTTTGTCCAACCCCATATGCAGGAATCAGGCCCAACCCAATACGTTCGGCCCAAAAATATGAACCAACTTTCAGTCTTGTGCTACACAAACCATTTCGCCCAACAGTGTCCAGTCCAAGCGGAGGTCAAACTCCGTCGACCGAAGGCCATTTCGCCATTAGAGAGACTGAAACCAAATGAAACACAAAATCCCCATCCCTCTCTGATTTCCTCCGCCCCGATTTCCAGCAATCTCCTCCACGAAAGTTCAAAGCTTTCGGAGAAACCCATCTCGCAATGTCCGCCGGATTGGTGTCCCAGTTCAAGGAAGCCACCCAATCGGCGAGGGCCACGCTCCGGCCATGGGGTGAGCTCCTGGAACCCACCGCACTCAGACTCCCCTCCAATCTCTCCGACGCGACGACCCGACTTGCCCAGAACTTGACCCACTTCCGGTCCAACTACGCCCTGATCGCCCTGATCGTGCTCTTCCTCAGCCTCCTCTACCACCCGTTCTCCATCATCGTCTTCTTGATCGTCTTCGCCGCGTGGCTCGTACTCTACTTCTCGCGTGACCAGCCCCTCGAGGTGTTCGGGTTTGCGGTCCCGGACCGGGTCGTGATGGTTGTTCTTGCCGTGGTGACCGTGGTGGCTCTGGTGCTCACCCACGTGTGGCTCAACGTCGTCGTTTCGGGTGTGATTGGGGTCGTTTTGGTTGGGTTGCACGCGGTGTTTCGGGGGACGGAGGACCTTGTGATGGACGACCGAGAATCGCCGTATGGGGCTCTGCTTTCGGATGATGCTGACCCAAGTGGGAATTACACCATTATGTGACTGTTCCTCTCCAAATTTTATGAGGTCGGTTGGAATTGATTTCCTTTTTTTCTTCTTCTGGGTTTTGTTGAAATTAAATTTTGAAATTTTGTTGGGTTTTAGTTGGAATTTTGGATTTTAATTGCTTACAGTAGGGAAGTTAGGGTTTTAATTGATATCCTTCAATTTGATTACTTCATTGTTATTTGTGATATTCATCTAATTTATGTACAAATAATTGACTAACGTTTATCTTTCCTTCCAACAATATTTTTTGGAAGAGCTGGTGCTATATTAGGTACGCTTTATAGCCCTTTTCCATGTCCTTAGTTCAAATCTTGTTTTGCCAAGACCACTCTAGTTGCAATAGCAGGATATCTTAGCAACTTGTCTCCGGGTATTTTTAGTTATACATGTTATTTCTAGGACCTGCAGTTTGGTTTGATCACTTTGATATCTTACCAATGAAATCTTGCATATGTTTTTTCCCACTAAGCTCGAAGTTCCAGTTTCCTAAACCCAGGCCCGTCGATCTAAAAATTCTGACAAGAAGTGCATAACACGGCTTCTTGTGAACCACGACATTCTTTTTGTTGCTCTCCATGCATTGCATTATAGATTTGCTGTTAAATTTGTTCCAAATTGAACAAAATAGACATCAAAGACAGGTGCGTCTAAGTTATTTTGGCTGGCATTACTTTCTGACCATCTCTTCATAACTGTCAAACAAACTTGTTTTTCTTTTCCTTCTTGGGGTGAATGGTTCAACATTTCATGGTATCTATTGTCAGGTTTGTATGAAGTATGAACATAAAATCAACATCCTGTCTCTTCCAATTCTTGTTACAATACTTGATTTCCTATGTTAAAACTAGCAGATGTTTGATAACCTGATGCAATCTGACCAATTGACTTTGTTTTTCTTTGAATCCTTTTGCCGCTTTCATTTTGTAATTTAGAGTTTCTATCTCATGATATTTGTCTTGCATAGTTTCTTCCCTTTTCCGATGTTGTAGCCATTTACCAAACAGAGTAATTTGCAGCACCGCTACACTTGGGAATAATTTGTCTATGCCATATGCTTTATCACACGTACATGGGGCAGTGACATGATTATAAATATGAAATTCTCTGTCGGGACTTGTCAGGATTGCATGAGCTGAGTGATTTATACCCAAACTTGCATTTTTTTTCAAATACTGACCCGAGTCTATTTTGTGCTTATGGTTTATTGACATGTTGTATATTGTTTCAACATTTTATGTCTTGTACCATGAATTGGAGATGGAGATGGAGCTAATGCATTATTTTCCTCGTTTTTATGTAATTTCCATGTATGCATTGCAGTTGGTAGCATTTCATCATTGTTCGATCAGGTACCTGTTTCCCAGACAAGCCTCCGATGGGGGTCAACCTCTAACCAACAGATCCAGTTGTGATGTTCTTCCTTCTGAAGTCTGAAATTGTGTATCCACCACCCTAGTTGACTGATTCAAATCACGTTTATAGTGCTTTTAACAGATAAGACTTGTATAGACCATTGTTGTCTCATGGTAAATCGTGGGTCGCATTGTCGGTTTGTGTCATCGTGGAGTACATTGGAACCTTGCAAACTGAAAGTGAAGTGCAATTTTTTGTAGTAATGGTATATGTATGCAGTGATGATTCCTTTTCCTATTCATACGTGTTGCAACTTGCAAGTGTTCGCTGTAGGAAACAAGTTCAGAAAATCTGCTTTATACTTGGAAATAAACCAAATGAGTGAATTGGGTAAAATTACCATATTCTGTATTTTCATATTCTGTAAGATAGTCGACCGAAAATGCTCCATGAACCCTATACCCTAATTGGAAGGGCGACACCCGAAATTCAAATCCAAGGTCTGAATCAACCACGATGACCGCTTCAACAACCTCTCGATCAAAGACTCCAACATTTCCTCCAAGCACCTCTCAATCGAATCCGAACGGGGGCAAATGGGTGCTCTCAGACCTCGCCTTCTCCAATGGCACTGTTTTGAATGGCACCAAGGTCCTTCCAAACACGCCGCTGGATCTTCAGCCACAGCGACAAAATCAAAATCGGCTGAGTACACTTCCATCGAGGTCAAGATCGACGATCACAAAGAGAGCCGCCCGAGACGGAACCTTAGGGTTGCCGTGGCTGAGCTGAAACAACAAACAGTATCAGTTTTTTTCAGAGAGTCGGGGCGTGAAGCGTAAGGTGGAGAGAGAGAGAATGTTGAGGAAATTGAGGTCGCGGGGAGTGAGATGAGGGGTCGACCACCCAAAGCAAGGGTTTTGAAGAGTGAGGTTGTGAAGGAGAGGCATTTGAACGAAAAAATGGGCACGGCAACTGAGTGCGAGGCAAACTCGGAGCTCGAAGAATAAGGAGTAGGGGAGATTGCAGAGAGCTTTGGTGTAGAGGGTGGAGTGGTGGTGAAAAGGACACGTGGCAGTGCAAAGAGGGGGTATAATGTACCGGAGGAGCAACCGATGTGCGATACACTTGAGGATGAAGTTTCAAAGCAAATAGAGAGTTTGATGTTGGAGGAGAGAGTGGTGAAAATGGCGAAGGTGAAAGTGGCAGTGGTGAAAAGGGTGAAGATGGAAGCGGGAATGCCGTTAAGGGCAGCGACGGAAGTGGGTGTGGTCTGAAAGAACTTAAGCTAGGGTTGTAGATACTAATTGCATAAGCTCCACTCAGTTAATTATGAGCGAGTCTTTTACTTCATTATATAGAGATTACAAGATTAGGTTACAGTATAAACGTTATCCCAGTTTACAAGGGATTTCGAAATATAAATACATAAAGGGTGCGTTTGTTGCACCGGACTGTTCCAGACTGGATTAGATGCAGGAACTAAGCTGGATTAGCTTAGACTAGACTAAGCTGGACTAGCTTAGTCCAGCGTTTGGTGCAGTGTCAGACTAACAAGTAAAATAATATTTTTCTTTTTTTTTTCTTTTTTCTTTTTTTTTTTTCCTTTACCATTTTCCAAAACACACTTTCTTTGTCGACAAAGTTCTCCCTTTTCTCCATTTTTTCTTGAAATGTTATCCTCACAACCCAGAATCATCGTCTGCTCGATTGGGTTCTTCTGATAATCCCCATGTGGAGCCTCTGCAACCATAGCTTCATCTCAATATTTGCACATCTTCACAAATTCGCTCAAATAAAAAAACCCATATTCCCTGGAATTGCAAAAACCCATATTCAAATCACAAAACCCAGATTCAATTCCAAATTCGCTTGAATCACAAAACCCAACTTCGCTGGAAGTGCAAATCCTATATTCGAATAACGAAACCCAGACTTGAAATGCAAACCCAGACGAAGAGATCCTGGGTTCGCGATGTAGGCAACGGCGAAGTGAGCAGACGAAGCAAGCAAGGAGAGGAGAGTTCGCGAGTGTAGGCCGAGCAGATGCAGATGAGGGAAGACGCAGAGATGAGGGTGAGGAGGACGACGATGAGGGAGCAGGGTGAGGACGACGACGCTGAGGGAGCAGGTTGAGGACGATGACGATAAGATCCTTGGGACGACGATGAAGGAGCAGGGCGAGCGACGCTGGGTTCTGCGACTCTCTCGTGATTTTCTCTGTATTAGAAGGCCTTAAGGAGTCCGGCCGAAATTGGGGGTGTACGCTAAGAACTTGTTGGGAGGTATATAATCCAAGCGAGTCCGACGTAAGCTCTTTAAACCTAATCCTTTTCCAAACCAAACAAGGGACTATAGTCTAGTCCAGTCCAGTCCTTCCTAATCCGGTCAAACAAACGGGCTCAAACTGAACAAAAGGTTTGCACGACGGAGATAGAGTCTAAAGTGAAGTGGAATTGTGCTGCTTCTCTATCTGTTGAGGAGTTCTTGAGTTATCCAAACTATGGCAGCCGGAACTTTGTAATTCAAACTGTACGAGCTTGGATTGATCATTTGACCAGGATTGCTGACCTGGAGGACATGTAGGATTATTAGGTTTATCACGTCCTGGCAAAATGATTGTTGACGAACGGGAAACTTGGAGAGAAGATAATTGAATCGAGATGAGACAATCATTTTGTGAACAGATAAGCAATTTGGTCTGTAGTAGCCACATAACCAACAACAATTTCTTTGAGCACCACTTTTTTCTCCAACATAGTGGTAGTCAACCTTAACATGGGGACATCAGAGCTTGATAGACTGGGTTAGGGGCCACTAAAAGTGCACTTATATTATCACACCATAACCTTGGTTGATCAAGAGAAAGATGAAGATTGCGAAAAATGTGACAAAACCAAGATAAGGTGGCAGCCGTGTATGCTATTTGTCTGTACTCGGCCTCTGTGCTTGACCGAGACACCCCTCATGTTGTTTCTTGGAAGTCTAAGACAAAATTATCGCAAATAAAAATGCAATATCCCCTAGTTGAGCGACGATCATTGAGATCTCCTACATAAATTGCATCGGCAAATGCAGTGAGAGTGAGAGGGCTGGGTTTATACACAATTTCATAATCATGAGTAGCCTTCAAATATCGTAGGATGCGCTTTACAGCAGCCCAGTAAGCAGTGGTGGTTGAATGCATCTATTGGCAGATCTGATTCACTGCGAAAGCAATCTCAGGTCACGTAAAGAGAAGATATTGTAAGCCTCAAACCACACTTAAAAAATTAGTACCATCAGACAATGGTTTACCTTCATATAAACTCAATTTCCATCCAGTTGTAGCAGGAGTGGTGAATGCTTTGGCATCAGTCAATTGAGTATTGTTAAGTAGGTCGAGGATGTACATTGACTGAGAATGGTACATGGCATTAGGTGTCCTCTTAATTTCCATTCCTAAAAAATAATGTAAGGAGATCATTCATAGAAAACATTTGGCAAGTTGGTGAATTAACTGAGATATATGGTTGGAATTGTTTCGCATAATAAGAATATCATCAACGTAAATCAACAAATAAATAATGGTTGAACAATTGAAGAAAGTAAAGAGTGATGAATCTGCCATAGACGCCTAAAACCCCAATTCTTCAAGATGTTGAGAGAAACATTGAAACCAAGCACGAGATGCCTGTTTCAAACCATAGAGAGATTTATATAAGCGACAAACATGTTAAGGGAATTGAGGATCAACAAAACCAGGGATGTCTCATATAAACCTTTTTTTCCAAAGAACTATGTAGAAAGGCATTCTGAACGTCAAGTTGGCAGATGGGCCAATGATAATGAAGAACAATGGAAAGAAAATGTCTGATTGTAGAATGAGTGACAACGGGATTGAAATCTCACTGTAGTCGATACCTTCTTGCTGGTGAAAACCATTAGCCATAAGACGAGTTTTAAACCTCTGTATGAAGCCATCAGAATGCTGCTTAATCTTATACACCCATTTATTAGGCAGGACGTTCATAGATGAATGAAATGGCACCAAGGACCATGTGCCAGTACGTTGAAGAGCATTGAAATCGTCTGCCAGAGCCTATCGCCATTGTGGATATTTATTAGCCTGTGTAAAACAAGTAGGCTCAACCACATTATTAGTTACAATGGAAAGAAAAACATATTTGGGATTGGGTTTTTGGATTCCTTCTTTAGCACGTGTGATCATGGAGTGAGTCGGTTGTATTGTTGTCTGAGTAGAGGAGGAAGGATTGATCGTACTTGCATTCGTGGGTATGGGAATTCCTAGATTGGCAGTGCTATGGGTAGGGTTAGGGATATGCATGACTAATGGAGAGATATTTGAGGGAGTGGCAAGGGATGGTGTTTGGGCCCAAAATAATATTGGGTCGAGCCAGGATCACCTTCGGCCCAGTGTCTTCTCAGGGGTGCTGTGGGCTGATGCCATGGGCCGAAAGGGGCAGGGTAACCAAATATTAGTTGGAGTGGAATGATGCGGATAAGCATAAGGATGTGATAGAGGTCGAGACCTATTAGGAAAAGGAGTCTCAGATAAGCCATGATACAGAAGTGAATCGAGCCCATGGTTAGGGGTAGGTTCAAAGTCCTAGTTGGATTAGGATCGGCCGAGATAGAGTTGGATTAGTATCGGCCGAGGTAGAATTGGACTAGGAGGAGGATTTCTATCCAAGAACGATTTGGATTCAATTAGGAGTATTTGCACTACTATAAATAGAGGGAGGAGCATAACATTCAGGCCTCTCAAACTCAACACACAAACTGCCCTGCGCAAACCCTCGCTCTACGCGAAACCTCTCAACTTTGAGATTTTTATTTTCTTTTTCGCCAACACATCTTCAGTTTGGATAAACAACACTGTTGCCGTAGAACCAGCCGACCCCGGAACACCTTCAGTTTGGATAAACAGCACTGCGTCGAGGCCGACTGGTTACCTATCCAAGTCTCGGTCAAGGAGGACTTTCGAGTTCTTATCGACAGAGGTCATCTCATCCGTCTTCTCGGCGAAGTGAGGTGTTACAAATTATTGGGTTCGGCACATTGAACGTCGAGTTATTTTATGATTGGATACTCACGAGTTAGTTTCGGAGTTCGGCATTCCGAAGGCCGAACCACTTTCACCGTCAAGACGTATACTTGTTTTGAGTATCTGTGCCCCTATACTTTGGTGTCGATTCGGCGTGCTTATACCTTTACGAATATAATCACGGTGACCGAATCTGGCGTTGACGATTCGTGAACTTCGCAAGATTGGCAGCCTTGTCTTCAGGCTCTAGAGCTCAAAGGCCGAGACGTGTTCCTTCCTCGGTCGCAGTCGCAAGATCGAGAAGTCAGCCGCGCACGCAACGCAGCATCAACATTTTACTTACCGGCCGAGTTCGGCCGTTGAGTTGGCACGCCCCGCATTCAACTGAAGGACGTAGTTAGCTTATTAGTTACTCAGCCTGCGCACCACGTAGGCTTGGTAGTTTTTAGGGTCAACAGATGGTAACAGTGATAATATAGGATTTGGATTTAGGTTGGGTAATTGGGTTGGAGGTGTGGCAAAATGTGATGGTTGGATAGTGGTGTTGAACAAATTTTCAACCAGTTTCTTAAAAGCTACAAATGTAGAAAGTACATCCGATTTTAATTTTAATGGACACAACCATGAATACTTAGAAAAATTATCAATAACGACTACATAATATTAATGCTCTCCAAATTTGAATTTTTTTATTTGTGTCGTAGCACTGCATTATCTTGATCATGTCCATGTCTGATTTCTTTTTTATTTCGGATGTGATCATGATATCATCCATGTGACTACTCATCCCAAATTTTACGATTTTATTAATTTTAACAGAGTGAATTGACGAAAATGCCTTTAGAGGCGAGGATGTTGACTTTCATTGACGAGCGTATTGTGAAATGTATGAAACATTCTTTTAGCGTATCCTCATAGTGCTCGTCACTACAAATACATAGGTGCAAGAGGAATCGAAATCGGAGCTACGGTTAAAATTTTACGAAACTACGATCATAAAGGGCGTTTTAGTAATTTCACGTTTAGGGAGATAAATTGATTTTGTCTTTTTGGCCTTGGCTATGTACCACATAGGCCCACGCCCCATTCCTTCCATCTCTCCTGTGTTTCCCTCCCCGTGTCTTCTTCTGTCTTCCTTTTTTTTCCCTCACTCTCTTTTCTTCTCTCGAACACTCTCTCTATCTCTCTTAACTCTCCCTCTCAAACTCTCTTTTCTCTATGAACCACAGGGAAGCTAAGACGAAACCACACCATAACAAATGCTCTTCCTCCTCCAATATTTCTTCCTTCTGGACAACTCTCCATGCCGTATGCTCTCACAGTGAAATCCTCGATTTCCCTGATGTCACCGACAAACCATCACCACTGCAGCCACCTGATGAACTCACCATCCCGACGAGATTATAACTTCCATAACCCGATCATCACCACTCAGTTTGTGTGACTAGAGACGAGGGGCAGAGCCTTAAGCTCGCTCACCTTTCTCGTCTCTTTCCTCTGTAAATCTGGCCAAACCACTTCGGTGCCATGTTTTCCAGCGAGAATCTCGCCTTTGCGGTGAAGATAAAGCTTTAACGACCTAAATGATTCCCTTATAATGTTCTGAATGAGATTTAAGTTCGTACATGTGATTTGGTAGAGTTGTTGCAGGAAAACACCTTAGGGAAAGACTTCCCCAGATTTTTGAAAAAAAAATTAAAAAAATGGAACCATGACCATCTAGGCATTTTCAGACCAAATTCCTGGCCAACCCTGACCACGATTGGGGTTCCAATAGGTATAGATCAATTCCCTACATTTCTAGGTTTAAGTTGTTTTTTTTTATCATTGAATTTGGTTAAGAATCGAGCTCGAAATGAGCTTTAAAAGTCGAGGGAACAACCTGCAAAAATCTGGAAATCGTGGTGAGGACGCATGGACGCGCATGGTGGCCGGTACGTACAGCGCATGGCTGCCTGTGCTAGCATATGGTGGCACATGCGGCAACGCATGGAGGAACCCAAAGTCTCTCTTCAGGTTTCAGGACGTGTCGAATTCGAATCATTCGTCCGTTTTTGGAAATTCGATAGTTTTAAAATAGTTCCTTATATCCGAGTGCAAGGATCTTCGATGCCCATGAGGCGGGTTTGACTCGACAACATGATTTGTGAGTGGGTCTTTTCTTTGATATATACATATATTTGTTTAATTTCGATATATACATCTAATAATGAATTTTCTATATGATTGCCATAATTTTTTTTTGAAGACAAACGATATCATTAATAGAAAAAAACCACTACACTGTTTCCTGAATGAGGAGATCCAAAATAACACTCGGAGGCTCCTTGATCCAGACTATGCGAGTTCCACTAGAAACTGCTACCTTTGCCAAACAATGGGCAATAGCATTATTATTCCTGGAAATAGAAATAAACTTTGAAGCAGTAAAAGACGCTGCACTAAATAAAATATCACTCGCAAGCAGGTCCATGGTTGATGCCCGATCCACACAAGAATTAATTATGGATACTGCTTAAGACGAATCGCTTTCGACTAGTACGTTTTGAAAGCCATGTTGTTGAGCCAACTCCACTCCATGTTTTATAGTGGCCAATTCTGCTTGTAGAGCCGAAGAAACATTGGGCAGAGAACATGCCATTGCAGCCACGAACCCGCCCTGCGCATCACGAATCACAGCCCCAGATCCACCAACCCGTGCCTGCAACTTTGTAGCTCCATCCACTGACGCGCGCACCCAACCATCCGGCATCATCCTGTCCCTCCCACCGTCACCCACCTACTGACCAGGACCCACCTTCTGCTGCTGCACCGCACGGCTCTGTTTCGCCTCCTGGAATTCTCGCATCCATGCAATCGTTCTTTGAGCCACCACTGCAGGAGGCTCAGTTGCACCATTCCAAATACGGTCATTCCTTGCTTGCCAAATATGCCAAACCATCATACATGTAAAATCGAAAACAGATTGTTTGGTTTGAAGCACCCATAGGAGCCACTCCTTGGCCAAGCTACACGGGACGGAATCAGCAAGAAAACTATATAGGGTTGCAAACCACGATACTCTAGCAAAATGACACTCTTTAAGCACATGTATTGCCACCTCTGGCCCTCCATTACAGAACCCTCAAGTCAAGTCCGATGAAACTCCTTTCCTCGATAAATTCACTTTGGTCGGGAGAATATCCTGACAAACTCTCCAAACCATATTCCGCACTGCGGGACTTTGGCTCTCCAAATAGCCTTCCATAAAGGAGTATACTGACTACCTCCAACGGCCGAAGAAGATGCACTTAGTGCTGGTGGCTTAATGGAATCCCAAGCAACCCAATACGCACTCTTAACAGTGAAAACACCACGGTCACTAAAATGCCAGATTAGCTTATCAGGAGGAAGTCGAACACTGAGAGGTAAAGCACGGATGAGATCCATGTCTTCTTCCACAAAAGTGTCATTCAGCGCTGTATCATTTCACATCTTCCCCTCTACATCAATGAGGTCACAAACCCGCATCTCCTCCTGAGAGGGTGATGGCACTGCTATGGGACGAAAAGTGGACGATGGAGGCACCCATCTATCCTTCCAAACCTTTACCGATACACCATTCCCAATCAACCATCGCGAACCCTTCTCCAAAACAACTCTAGCTTTAAGTATACTAGACCAACAATAGGACGAGGACGGCGATACCAGCGCATCCCAAAAGGAAGTGTTGGGAAAATACTAGGCTTTCAACACCCTTGCCGTTAAATAAAGAGGAGATTGGGCAATTCGCCAGCCTTGTTTAGCTAAAACCGCCAAGTTGAAAGCATAAAGATTCCGGAAACCCATACCACCCTCCGGTTTTGCCACACACAATTTATCCCACGATTTCTAATGGATCTTCCTGGATTCCGGGTCACTCCCCCACCAGAACCGAGCCATTAGCTGATGTAACTCGTCACAAAAAGTCTTCAGAAGCAAGAAGCAATTCATGGCATATGATGGTAATGCTTGAGCTACCAGTTTAACTAGCAGTTCACGCCCCGCGCCACTCAAGCACTTACCTTTCCACCCACTCAACCTTTTATAAACCCTTTCCTTAATATAGGAAAATGTTTGGCGTTTATTCTTCCCTACAAACGTCGGAAGCCCCAAGTAGCGCTCATGTCTACTTACCAACTGTACGCCCAGGAAACTGGCAAGCCTCTTTTGCTCTCGAACACCCACATTCGCACTGAAAGCAATACTACTTTTCCCCAAGTTTATTTCCTGACCCGACGCTTGGGAGAACATATCCAGAATATGTTGAACCTCGACACATTCATCCAAGTTAGCCTTGCCAAACAAGAAGCTATCATCAGCGAACAATAAATGATGGATGCTTGGCGCGCTTGGACAAACTCGAATCCCACTGAGAGCGCCCCTCTGCTCCTTCTGCGCTATAAGTGCCGACAACCCTTCAACGCACAAGAGGAATAAGTACGGTGATAACGGGTCCCCCTGACGGAGACCCTGGGACGGCTGCATAAATCCACAAACATCACCATTTACCAGAAACGAGTACGATACAGACGTTACACACATCATTACCAGTGAGACCCACCTGTTGTCAAACCCCAACCTCAACATCAAAGCTTCCAAGAAAGACCACTCCACCCTATCATACGCCTTGCTAAGGTCTAGCTTGAGAGCAAAATGGCCTTCTCTGCCCCGCCTCTTCTGGTGTAGAAAATGACCAATCTCAGATGCCACTATAGTGTTGTCAGAAATCAAGCTCCCAGGCACAAATGCACTCTGATGCGGGGAAATTAATAAGCCCAAGAATTTCTTTAAACGATTCGCAATCACCTTTGCACCAATCTTATAAATAACGTTACACAGACTAATCGGATACAACTGTGACATCTTCTGTGGTTGACTCACTTTCGGAATTAAGACAACATGAGTAAAACTCACCTCGCGAAGCAGTCTACCCGCAGTGAGAAAAGACCGGACCGCATTCACCACATCCTGCTTAAACACATGCCAATATTTCTGAAAAAATAGAGGTGACATGCCATCCGGTCCCGGGGCTTTGGACGGATGCATTTGGAAGAGGGCCACATGAATCTCCTCCTCCGAGTAAGGTCTCAGTAAATCCGCATTCATCTCCGGAGTAACCCTGGGTGAGCAAGCTCCTACTACCTCCTGTACAGCATGGTCTAAGACACCCCGAGAGTGAAAAAGATTCTATAAATACCCCACCACCGTGTCCTCAATGCCAGCCCGCGTATCCTACCACACCCCAGACGAATCTTGCAGCTCTTTAATATAATTCTTCCGTTGACGATTAGACGCTCGTAAATGAAAGAATTTCGTATTTCGGTCCCCTTCTTATAACCACTGCACCCTAGACCGCTGTCTTTAATACGTCTCCTCCCTTCCCAGTAATACATCTAAGCGCTCCATCAACTCACCCCTAGCTGCATGGGCCGCAGTCGACGGAGGCTGCTCAAATAGCACACCTAACTTGTCACGAACCTTTGCAATCTCACGCTTCGTAGACCCCAAAGACCTCCTTTTGCCAAGTAAGCAAAGCAGCCCTGGTGAATCGAATCTTCTCGCACACTTGAAAAAGAGGGAGTCCCACTGCCTGTTTATTCCAGGCTGACAAAATAATCTCCCCACAACTCTCATCCCGGAGCCACATCTCTTCAAACCTGAACCGTCTTCCCTTTTTCCTATTAGGCACCTCCACCCTACTTCTAATCTCCACAAGAAGAGGAAGATGATCTGACTTAGACGGGTTTAGATGACACACCTTTGACACTGGACAAAGATTAATCCATGGTTGTGAAGCGAGAACCCGGTCAAGTCGACATCTAACCTCCTTCTGCCTATTATCCGTCCATATGTAGTTAGACCCTACAAAACCCAGATCAACTAGCTGGCACATATGAATAGCCTCCCAGAATCCTTCCATTTAGCCCTCCCTTCGCTGGTTACCCCCCAACTGCTCATTCACAATAAGGATTTCATTGAAATCCCCCATACACACCTATGGCAGAGAACTTTGTTGACCCAAATTCTTGAGTAAATCCCATGACAAGTGCCTGTTCGCTGTGACCGAATGACCATAAAAGCCCATTACTCTCCACTTTTGTTCCTCCCCATGCAACCTACATTCCATATCTATCTGATTCATTGACGAAGATAAAACCAGTAGCTCCACCTCATTCATCCAAAATAATGCCAGCCCCCCCGATCTCCCATTACTCGCCACTGCAAAAGAGTTATCGAACCCCAACCTACGTTGCGTCTGTAGAATCTCCTGCTCGCTACATTTTGTCTCCGAAAGGAAGACAACAAGGGGATGATGCTGTTGGGTAAGCCCCAACAATGCCTGAACTACACGAGAATCCCCCAATCTTCGGCAGTTCCAGCATAAAACATTCATTGCGAACGGCGGGTGTGCTCGCCGGCACCACCCACCGATGGACTAGAATGAACTTTCTTCCCAGGTACCGACTCCAACGTTCTAGCAGCAGAGCCTACCTCTCGCAATCTCTTCACACCTGTTGCCAAAGGCTTATCTAACATCGAGCCAACAGGAAAACTCGAGTTAGTCACACTACTGCTCTGGGTAGCCCTTCGCCGTCTACCATTCTGCCCCTTAGATCTTCGCACCCCACCAATCTCTGCTGACCTTCCCAAATTAAACTGCGGACGGCATGCAATAGGGAATAGACCACCAAGTAAAAGGGTTGTATCCTCCTCCATAGCCTGCTCCCCACTTTCCCCTACCTGGCCCAACCCTATCCCCTCAACATGTGGTACCTGCACTCCCATTCCCGATCTCACTTCCTCTCCCCCTGCTGAGTCCTCCATAAGAATGCCATCCCTCTGGACCTCCTCGGTACCTATACCATGTTCTGACCCGGGGAAGAACCGTGGTGCCTCCATCCTCCACCCACCATTATTGCTGAAGTCCCCGAGGTTCCCATGCACCGAGCCCAACGTAGGGTTACCCGCCTGTAACCACGTGCCAAACGGCGCACTGGCATCATCCACCACTCCACCTTTAAAGAGATGACATTGGCTGGATTTGTGGTCAAGTAGCCCACATAGGAAACAATACATTGGCAGACGCTCATACTGCACAAGAACTCCAATAACCACCCCTCCCTCTATGGAAGGCAACCTCACATGCACACCCCGTTGTAGAGGTTTAAAAACATCAATAGCAACCCTGATCCGCATATAGTTAAATTAACATTTATATGAAATGACGTAACGATGAGAATTAGGAAGTCACTATAAATCTTACAGGATGCCTTAATTAAATTTATGGTTATGAATAATATTATATTGACTAGAATTATCGGTCACTGTGGCATGACTATATCTATGTTATCTGCTTATCGTTTGCTGCACCGGTGTTAGTACTTGCTCGGGCCAGGGCCAATCTTTCACGTGTATGTTTACATCACATTGTAAGCTCACTTTGGATCCATTGTAGGTGCCAGTCCTATCCTAGATTGCTATAGGAAATTAGGACTCGTATGCGATGCACATAGCGCCAGTCTTCATTGTAGTACTAGAGCGTAAATCATTATTACACCCAGTCCTGTTCTTGTCAAAATACCTCTGCATGAACTCTTGTGTCAGCATGTGTCGATGAGCACTAGATGTGATATATTTATTTCTGCTAGATATTCTGATTACTAGGAGTTATATACTTATTTATGAATTTGTGATGTATTGAAGTCTTGAGATATTGCAGGCTAAGGTAAGTATTTTCATACTATACGCAATATGCATATTTTAGAAACTATACTTGTTTTACGGCGAGGGGTTATAATGTTTTCAAAAAGGTTTTTATAAAACTTTATTTTTAGGCCCACTCACCCTTGTTTTTCGTCCTCCCAAGTTTTAGTGGTTGAGCTTTCGTATCGACGAGGATTCTTGGCAAATCTTGGTATAGGTGGTTACCTTCGATGGTATAATTATCATCCTACTTTATTGTACTTTACTTGTGCTTTGACATCACGTGTGAAATGGGTTTGTTCCCGCTCACATGCGCACTTTATATTTAGGCACCTTTAGGTTTAAATTTATTCACATTTTCCACATCACTATACTTTATGGCTTCGTCACCCTTCTGGTGTCAGGTAGCACAACTCGATTCGGAGTTCAGGTGGACATTTCGGGTCGGGGTGTGTCAGTTTGGTATCAGAGCATAAGTTTGGGCAGTATTGCATTCATCAAATGCGTGACGTAAGCATTCTTGGTTCTTGAGCCTATTTTTCGAATCTTGCCACCTCGTCGAGCACAAGAAATGTGTTAACTTTTTCTAAGTTTTGAGTGACTTAGACGACTTATCGATGTTCTAGAAGAAAATTTTGTGTACCACCAAAGACTTTACTCATCAATCCCACTACTATTATCTCGTCATCTTTACCAATCCTTTTGAGTTAAGAAACCTGTAAGATCCCACATAGCCCAGAGGTGTGGATCCTGTAAGCCTTATATGTATATTCCCATCTCTACCTAGCACGAGGCCTTTTGGGAGCTCACTGGCTTCGGATTCCATTGGAACTTCGAAGTTAAGCGAGTTCGCGCGAAAGCAATCCCATGATGGGTGACCCACTGGGAAGTTCTCATGTGAGTTCCCAGAAACAAAACCGTTAGGGTGTGGCCGGGGCCCAAAGCGGACAATATCGTCCTACTGCGGAGCCGGGATGTGATGGGGGCCCGAGCCGGGATGTGACAATTTGGTATCAAAGCCAATCCTTGGCCGAAAGTGTGCTGACGAGGACGTCGAGCCCCTAAGGGGGTGGATTGTAAGATCCCACATAGCCCAGGGGTGTAGATCTTATAAGCCTTATATGTATATTCCCATCTCTACCTAGCACGAGGCCTTTTGGGAGCTCACTGGCTTTGGATTCCATCGAAACTCCGAAGTTAAGCAAGTTCGCGCGAGAGTTCATGTGAGTTCCCAGAAACAAAACCTTGAGGGCGTGGCTGGGGCCCAATGCGGACAATATCGTGCTACGGCGGAGTCGAGCCCGGGATGTGATGGGGTCCCTGGCCGGGATGTGACAAAACCAACAATAGTTTTAGTTCCCTGGCAATATCCATTAGCATACTATCTATCATAATTCCTATGAAGTTTACTTTTTTCGAAATTCATGAAATGTCTTAAGCAACAACCTGGTGCTAAAGTGGTAGCACTCGGAGGAAGAACATCTGGGGGACAACCATTTTTGGTCCCCGATAGCACTCATCTTCTCAAACGCGCTAGTTATAATTCTGGATTTTCAGAAGGAAGATCGAATCTCTTTAAACCTGTTCTGAAGTAGGTTATCAACAAATTCCTTTTCCTGGCCTTAGGACATTCTAACCAATACTAGCTTCCCGAATTTCTTTTGGTGATGTACTCGGCATTTCGATGAGCATAGGCATAGGTGTACGAGTTGTTATACCTACGGTCAGTAGAAATCCCCGAAGTAGTAAGTATTTTCCCTAGAATTTATGACACCACCTCATAAGACCAGATCCTTACCAATCATTTGAAACCATATACCCGAGCGAGCTCTAACCTGTAATCAGCCTATCGTGGCACTACTAATTGACGATATTGTCTGATATCCAGGAACTGTCAACCAGTATTTAGGCTGTATGATTTTTGATACCAAACACAAGTACTAGTTTCTGGGAGTGATACCTTTATGCCAGAAAGCCGGTTCACAGTTTTAGGGTAGCGAACAATATCAAAATATCATATGTACGTTAATTAGCGACGCAACCTGGGCCGAAGTAATTTAAATCGTGAAAACTTAGGAGCAAGCTTTGTATTAGGATAGTAAATTCACGGTTGTGTTAACCATATTACCCATTTAGGTAACCAAAACCTCTTCAACCAGTCACTTTTTCGATCACTTCCATAGACAAATATTAGAATTAAGGCACGAGTTATTTTCCCGTTGTAAGAGCGAAATGAGAATTGAGAAAATTGTGAAGACCTAGTAGCACATGGCATATAGAAAGGAAGTAGTATGGTACTTTTCGAGGACGTATATCTTTGGCATCATTTCCCAAAATTTTACCTGAGATATCACCAAATTGTGAAGTGAAGTACACCATCGATCCATCTTTTTGTACTACACCAGTTTTCCTTATGCATTTTCGAATGACTCCTACATCATTGAGAAAACTTAGTTACAAAAGCTTACCGATTAGGAATTTACCCAACCAAACACTTTATTTAGGGAACCTTAAACCTGTATGTGAAGGTGAAAGACTGAACATTAGGATCGTACCTAGATTTTAGCAACACAATTGGATGACGATTAAAAACCGGTTAACCTTTACTTCAAATTGATGGTCTCTCCGACCAACTCTTGGAACCCGAGTTTTCTTCCATAGCCTGACGAATTCGTTGTAGTCTTACAGACGACTTTCCTACCTACTTCAGGAACAAGAGAAAATTTTCTAAACACCAACAGTCAACTTTATACCAAATTGCTCAACTGTTAACTTAGATTAAATTGGTACTTTTCTTGGTAGACATGATCTCAGTAGATGATATTCTTTTCTTTTTCCCAAAAGCTTGTAGCGGAAGAAAGTTGAAATTCTCACAAAGTGTTGTGAAATTCGAGATATCTTTGGTCTTGTCAATTTTATCGACAATTTGTTAGCGATTTTTCGACTATAATGTTTTTCCTCACCTATCGACCAAGGAAAGTTAGTTTAGTTTGGGATGTTGGATATGAATAAAGTTCTGACAACTGAAGTGTTGTCTCACTCGAGCACTATCTTTATACTTTCTGATGACATCAATAATTTTGAACTCTACAGTGATGTTCACTGAATGTTTTGGCTATGTGCCGATGTAGTGTGATGTGTATCGCTTATGTCTCCCGACTGTTGGAACCGTAAGAAATGAACCATCTTACTCATGACCTAGAATCAACAATTACCTTCTTTACTTAAAAACTGGATGACATTTCTCTATGGAGAAACGTGTCCAAAAATCTTTACCAACTTTAGCTTTCTCAAATACATCTTCATTTGAAATAAGCCAAATTTCTGACAGCGATGACGGAAGAACCAGATCAACGTCTACGCTTGCACTATCGTATATTACCCCAGTTGTGCAAACGTAATTACTGTTACAGCAGCAAAAGACATATCTACCCTTGAACATCATTAGCTTGTCCTATCCCATTCTAGTTGGGATTCACAAGTATCGATTTAGCATTACTTACAAATGATCAAGAATCGTTCGAGTGGTTATAATTAGTTCCTGTATCTGAATGTAGTTCCTGTATTTGAATGGAGATGGGAAATATCACCATAAGCTCCTGGTACGAGGTATCTTGTACATGTGGAGATTATGATAATGTTTCGGTGATTATCGATCGACTTGACAAGTCAGCTTACTCTTCGTTGGTCTAGAGGGACTACATTTTTGACCACTTGGTAAAATTACTCATTCTTGAATTTATCATATTTTCTGACATTTTGATCAGTATATACTCTAACTGTGATTCCATATTCACCCCTCTGTGCCGGAAGGCATTCCAATTAACCTTTGGTACGTGTCTACCCTACTGCACTTCATATTATTTTGAAGCTAATAGACTGTCTAGAAGAATCATTGACATTGGAATTGCAGTTGTGACCATTAACTTCTCAATCACCTAACAAATACTCTGCTAAATGAATCTTTACCGTTGGTGATTGAATATTCCAAAAGCTACCGTTGTAGCAAGATGTCTTGCGTTCAATCCAGTTATCTTGTACTCTAGATTTGATGGACTTGTTTTGACTCTCAAATTCTTGAGTGTTCTTTTAGCCTTCTTGACATAATTTTTCGCTAAATTCGAGAGAAATTCAATACGAATCTACTCACTATGGCGTTGTGAATTGCATTGTCCGGCTACATGGTGTGTGTGTGTGTGTGTCACTACTGTATCTCCATATGATGCGCGTTTCACTTCCAAGTCTTTAGAAGTCTTCTTGAAGGCCATGAGTACTAAGTTTTTGTCCAGTACCACATTTCACCTTCAGACTAACGGCCAGTCTGAACGAACTATCCGGACCTTCGTGGCATGGTGTGTTTATTATAGTTTTAGCATGATTGTAATAGACAATTATCTTTGTTAGAATTACGTGTAACTGCGGTTACACTTTTGGTTTTTGGGTATGGCACCATTTGAGACATGGTACATAAATTCTATACATAATACAGAATTGACAGGTGAGTATTGTGAACATGTATTCGAATGATCGAGATTGCGATGTAGCATAATTGTGCGCAATTGACGTTGTCACCCGAGAGGGTAGTATGTGAGGGCGATCGGCTTTATTGGGTTGATTTATGCGTATTTCCCAATGAGGGGCAAGATGGTAATATTGCACCCTTGGGAATTTCTTACCTGCTTATTGAGACAACAGTGAGTTGTCAGTATTGCGGGTTGCTGACCGTTGTATTGATAATTTAGTCGTTGGGTTCGTTAATCAAGTGGGCAAGTAAGTTCGTTCACATTAACCTTTTTATTTATTTATTTATTGTTTGGGCTTGACCCAAAGATACTACACTTATTCTTTGGAGTACGTGATGCTACGAATGCGTAGGTGAAATTTTTTTATTAGATACGTATTTTGACGTTATGTTACTATATATCTATTTTTGACTTGTGTTTTAATAAAGGATTTTATATTTTAGTATTGTACTGAAGGAGAAGGAAAGTATGAGTTTGGAGGCATGAAAGAGGAACAATTGCAATCCGTTCACGACAGAATGACATTCTCTTCTATGCAACCGCTCTAACTTGATTTCTTCCTTATATATACATATATTTTTCTTCCTATCTTCTTTGAGTATTTTATGTATAACAAGTGATTTCAAATTTCGGGGATGACATTTTTTTTAAGGTGGGTAGATAGTGAAAATCCGTTCCTAATTTTACGATTGTAATAATTTTAAAAGAGTGAATTGACGCAAATGCCCTTAGAGGCGAGGATGTTGACTTTCGTTGACCAATGTATTGGTAGATGTATGAAATATTCTTTTAGCTATCCTCATAGTGCTCGTCACTACGAACACGTAGGCGCAAGCAGAATCAAAACCGGAGCTACGGTTAAAATTTGACAGAATTACGATCGTAAAAGGCGTTTTAGTAATTTCACGTTTACGGGAGATAAATTGATTTTGTCTTTTTGGCCTTGGGCTGTGTACCACGTGGGCCCACGCCCCATTCCTTCCATCTCTCTCATGTTTCCCTCCCCGTGTCTTCTTCTCTATCTTCCTATTTTTTCCCTCACTCTCTCTTCTTCTCTCAAACACACTCTCTCTCTCTCTTAACTCTCCCTCTCAAACTCTCTTTTCTCTGTGAACCACAGGGAACCTAGGACAAAACCACACCATCATAAAAACTATTCCTCCTCCAATACTTCTCCCTCCTAGACAACTTTCCATGCATCACCGACAAACCATCACCACTGCAGCCACTTGACCTCACCATCCCGGCGAGATTCTGACTTCCATAACCTGATCATCACCACTCAGTTTGTGTGACTAAAGATGAGGGGCAGAGCCTTGAGCTCACTCACCTCTCTCTCATCTCTTCCCTCTGTAAATTTGGCCAAACCACTTCGGTGCCATGTTTTTCGAAATTCGACATTTTTAAAATAATTCCTTTATTAGTCGTACTTTGTACGAAAATGCGTAATTACTTTAGTACGTTATATTTTCGTAAATGGTTTCGTTTCTAGCTGAAACGCTTCGCAAGGATCTTCGATGCTCGCGAGGCGGGTTCGACTCGACGATATGATTTGTGAGTGGGTCCTTTCTTTGATATATACATGTATTTGTTTAATTTCCATATATACATGTAATAATGAATTTTCTATATGACTGCAGTAATTAAATTAATATTTATGGGAAATGACTTAACGATGAGAATTAGGAAATCACTGTAAATCTTACGGGATGCCTTAATTAAATTTACGGCTATGAATAATGTTATATTGATTAGAATTATCGGATCACTGTGGGATGACTATATTTATGTTATCTGCTCCTCGTTTGCTACACCGGTGTTAGTACTCACCCGAACCAAGGCCAGTCTTTCACTTGTATGTTCACATCGCACCATACGCTCACTTTGGATCCATTGTAGGTGCTAGTCCTGTCCTAGATTGTTATAGGCAATCAAGATTTGTATGTGATGCGCATAGCGTCAGTCTTCAGGTAATTGTAGTACTACAACGTAAATCATTATTGCACCCAGTCTTGTTCATGTCATAATACATCTGCATGAACTCATGTGTCAGCATGTGTCGATGAGCACTTGATGTGATATATTTATTTTTGCGAGATTTTGTTATTACTAGAAGTTATATGCTTATTTATGAATTTGTGATGTATTGAAGTCTTGAGATATTGCAGGCTATGGTAAGTATTTTCATACTATATGTAGTATGTATATTTTGGAAACTATACTTGTTTTACGGCAAGGGGTTATAATGTTTTCAAAAAGGTTTTTATAAAACTTTATTTTTAGGCCCACTCATCCTTGTTTTTCGGCCCTCCTAGTTTTAGTGGCTGAGCTTCCGTATCGACGAGGATTCTTGGCAAATCTTGGTATAGGTAGTTACCTTCGATGGTATAATTCTCATCCTACTTTACTATACTTTACTTTTGCTCTAACATCACATGTAAAATGGGTTCGTTCCTGCTCACATGCGCACTCTTATATTTAGGAACCTTTATGTTTAAATTTATTCACATTTTCCTCATCACTACACTTTAGGGCTTCGTCACCCTTCTGGTGTCGGCCAACATAGCTTGATTCGGAGTCCAGTTAGACATTTCAAGTCGGGGTGTGTCAATCCATGTACAACTTGATAAGCCCCCAAAATGGTGTATTTGCTAGCTCATCGCAGATGTCTTGCCGACTTTGAAGTGTAGGCTTGTACAAGTGCATGGCATATGCAAAGCCGATCATATTTCACTTGTATTGCACTTAAGTAAGTAGTTGCAGCTACCTCATTCTTCTCTTTTACTGGCCTTTTTGCTATTTTCATAGCATAAGTCTTCATCCTTGGTTTCTTGGTTGCTTTCATCTACAATAATGAACATAATTTAAGAATTAGTGTATTTTGAAGTTGTTTACCTATGAACACATTATTTATAGAACTGCAACAAAACTGCACATTATTTCTAGAACTGCAAAAATACAAACTATTTCTAGAACTACATCAAAATTAAACACTATTTTATAAACTGAACCAAAATAACCCACTTATTCTTGAAAGTGAACAAAATACAAACTATTTCTGGAATTGAACAAAACACTGTTTACAAATGAAGAGAACCAATGATATTCAAAAAGAAAAAATAAACACATTATTTATAGAAATGAATAAAGTACAAAGAACAAAAGCATAATTTATAGAATACACTATTTCTAGAACTGCAAAAGCACAAAATATTTCCAGAACTACAATAAAATTACACATTATTTCTAAAATTGAACCAAAATTACCCTATTCCTGAAATTGAATAAAACACAAACTATTCCTAAAATTGCACAAAACACAAAGTTTACAAAACTAAACAAAAACCAATAATATTCAAAAACCAAAAAAAAAAAAACACATTATTTATATAAATGAATAGAGTACAAAGAGCAAAGTACAATTTTTAAAAGGGTTTATATCACAAATGGTCCCTGAAATTGACCCCATCAATCAAGATGGTCCCTGAAATTGAAAATCGATCAATGTAGTCCCTGAATTTTAACCCCGCGAATCAATGTAGTCCTTCTGTTAGTGTTCCGTCCAAATTAACTTTAAAAAAGGTTAGAGAACCAATTTTTCATGGTAAAATGACAAAAAATAACTCTTTTACTTATAATTTTACTTGATTTTCTTTTTAAAAAAAGAATGGAGCTAATCTAGTTAGAATTCGTTTTTTACTTGATATTAAAAAAAATTAAAATTTCCCACTTTTTTTATTTTTATTTTAGTTTTAGCACCAAATCCATGAAAAAATGGAGAGAAAAGTGAAGATGGAAAAAGGAAAAGAGAGGTAGTAAGTAAAATTATAAGTAACGGAGTTATTTTTGGTCATTTTACCATGAAAAATTGGTTCTCTAACATTTTTTAAAGTTAATTTGGACAGAACACTAACAGAAGGACTACATTGATTCACGAGGTTAAAATTCAGGGACTACATTGATCGATTTTCAATTTCAGGGACCATCATGATTGATGGGGTCAATTTCAGGGACCATTTGTGATATAAACCCTTTTTAAAACACACTATTTCTACAAATGAAAAATAATGGAAAACACAGTATTTATGGATATGATCAAAGCCAGATAGTCATCAAATTGTACACAAACACAATAGTCATCAAAGTGCACAAAAACACACTTAGGGCATAATACTGAATGAAAAAACTATTTCTGGATCTGAAGAAAACCAGTAGTGGGTATACTTTGTTGATTTTGTGCTTACTGGTGGTACTTTATTTGTGGCCGTGGTTAGTTTTCAAATCCCCAAACAAACACTATTTTTAGAACTTAATCAAGTATGTAAAAAGAGCAAAAGAACAATTTTTGAGGACACAGTATTTCTAGAACTGAAAAGTAATGAAAAAAACACACTATTCCTGGATCTGAAAAAAACTCAATATTGGTCGTCTGGAACTGAAAAATAATGAAATAACAACTATTTCGGGGTCTGAAAAAACCCAATACTGGTCGTACTTAGTTGATTTTCTACATTCTCGTGGTAATTATTTGTGGATCGAAATGAGGTAAATTTGTTGTTGAAAGATATCAGTTTGGATCTGTCGATAAGCTTGCTCGAAAGTTGTCAGCATGTCGACAGACTCCCTCAAAAGTTGACCGCAGATGACTACATGCATGCAACATGGCTCAACAGATGACTACACACACGCGAAGTGTTCGACAAAATGCCTCACTTAGAAAAATTGAAATTTTTTTCCGCATGAATTTCGTCTACAAAGGCTTGGATGTTTTTATAATTAAATCTTTCGAAATTAGAATTTTGGATACGCCACAGAACTCAATTAAAGCATCACCACACATCTCACAACAACAAAATAATTGTTTTATGAGGAAGTTTTTCCTAGTTGCAAGTACCAATGCGGTTGAGTAAACTTTTCTGCAAGGGACCTCGCTATTCCTCGCTAGGTCGTCGCAATAGGCCCCCTGGCAAAAGTCCGGTGAGGAATGCGTTGTCGCTATTGGAAATGAAATCGACTTAGCTTTCACGAGACCTATGTTTTTTCGTCGCTGAAAGAGGCTTTCCGGAACAAAAATTGTGTTCCTCGCTAAAACAATCCTTTGTTGTAGTGATCTCATCTCAAAACTTAAGCTTCAATTAACTGTAAGTTTAGAATTTTTTTTTTCATCACCTTTGTTGTAAAAAAATTATAAGTTATAATCCCTTGAGTAAAAACAAAATCCTACTTGTTTTGGTCTTTTTCTGTTTGATTTATTTAATCTGATGGCTATAAATAAAGAATGGTGTATAAGAAACTATAAAAGGGTGTGAAAATCATCTCCTATTTCGAACACCACACTTTAATCCGATTTGAATTTTGCACGAAAATAAGATTGGACATGAGATTTTAGGTTGTAGGTTCAGTTTTCCCTATCTCTTGTTTATAAAGAAAAAAAACACAACTAACACTCGTTCATACAATCTAAACTATATATTAATAAAACCCTATTTATCAACTAAAAATCAATAAAATTACAATTATACCCTTTATACACAACTAAAAATATATTAAAAAAGAAAAAAAAATATGGCATTAAAGTAATTTCGCACAAACAAATTTTTGCTTTCTTTTTCCTTCCATCGCCCACATGTAACCATAGTTTTACTTCTCCACTTTCTCTCCCCCACTTCCTACTTTTCCTTTTTTAATTTTCATTCCAATCTCTTTTTAAAATTGTCATATATTTGAACACATAGTGTGTGACTTTTATCTAGTATTATATTAATAAAATGATCGATTTTTTTAGGTTAACAAATGATAACATTTTCGATAATTTAATTATGAGCTTAAAAACTTTTGTTTACTTATATAATTAATTAATCAAAATGTTTTGTAAAACGTGATGGATTGGGAGATGCCACGGAAGGTACAATAACTACGATTCTTCCTCAGATTTGTCATACTTTAAAAAAAAAAATTATATAATAGAAAACCATAAAAGTTCATCGGGAGCTTCTTGGGAGATCAGAAGGGCTTAAGTTGTTTTTGCCTTACCTTCTATTAGGGCAAATAAGGGGCTTGTGCAGTAATTTTTTTTTTCTTTCTCTTGTTTGATCGCTTCAATGCCTATAATTTGAGAGATAAGAGGAAAGACTTCTCTTGAAATCGAATATTTAACACAAATAACGTCTCTCTTTGCCGGAATGTCAGCAGGTTAGGCAACTGAAAGGTTTTTTATATCTAGTGGAAGGCAGACTTAAACTCTGCCTTAATTAAGTGAAACTAAGGGTTTGAAAGAGTTCACAATCTAATCTATAGGCACTAAGAATGTCCATTAAAAAACTCATAGAGGTCGTGTGGTTAAAAAGTCATACTTTATTATGAAGGTTTTTGATCTCGAACCATAATGCGCGGATCTACTAACCAATGCAACCGGTAGGGGTTTTGTAGAAAGATAGGTTACCATATTTCTTTAGTCTTTAGTTTGCCTTCCAGGTATTCTTGTGCTTAAACTTTTGGTTGGTAGGGGCATAATCCTTATTAAACTAGACTTCCCAAAAATAACACAAACCAATGGAAAGCTAAAGGTAGACCTATCAATTTCTTAGACTACACAGTAACACAACACGAAAACGACACAAAAATTGACACACCCTAACCCGGAATGTCCAGTTGGACTCCGAATTCAGCTGTGTTGGCCGACACCTGGAAGGTGATGAAGCCATAAAGTGTAGTGTGGTGGAATATGTGAATAAATTTAAGCCTAAAAGTGCCTAAATATAAGAGTACTCTGTCAGCGGGAATGAACCCAATTCACACGTGATGACAGAGCATAAGTAAAGTATAGTACAGTAAAATAGGGTGAGAAATTATACCAACAAAGGTAACCATCTACCCCAAGATTTGCCAAGAATCTTCGTAGATATGAAAGCTCAGCTACTAAAACCTAGAGGGGCGAAAAAACAAGGATTAGTGGATCTGAAAATAAAGTTTTAATAAAAACCTTTGAAACGTTATAATCCCTCGCCGTAAAACATGTATAGTTTCCAAAATATACATACTACGTATAATATGAAAATATTTACCGTAACCTGCAAAATGCAAATAAGGCATGACATCCCAAAATCAAAAAATTTCAACAATAATATAAGTAAAATCAGGTGCTCAACAACCTATGCTAGCACACCAGTCGAAGTCACCTAATGCGACTTGTACGACTGAACATATTGCTCATCAATCTATACTAACACACCAGTCGGAGTTTCCTAATGCAACATGTACGACTCATAGGCAACATGTACGATAGTGTCGAAGTTGCTTATTGCATGGCCTTGGGCAAGCACTAACCCCAGGTGCAGTAATGATGTGCAGACTACATAAATATAACCATGCCATAACGATGCAATAATTCTAATCAACATAATAAACTTACATGAGCATCCCGTAGGATTATTTTGACATTTCACAACAGTTCAACATTTCTTATAACATTATTTAATCATGGCATCAAAGATTAAAAGCATACCTATGCATCCCGTAGGATTTATGATAACTTCATAGTTTTCCGTTATTTCACTAATTCTTATAAACTTTAGTCTAATCCAGGCGTATCTAAGAAATTCTTTTCCAAATGCATAAATGGAAACTATCAATTATATCTATATATATATACGCACACACACTATAAAAAGGAAAATATCCACTCACCTGAAGTCCGCGCTACAACTCCCTAACACGAATATCGAGACGTCACAAACGATCGGCGCCTAGAATAATTATCTATTCAAGTCTCATAATTCTTATCAATAGAACACATAACTTACATAAAACACATCCCCAAAGACGTTCTAGAATGATTTTAAACTCATTGACCAAAAGTTAATCGTCGATCAAAGGTCGACGGTAGGGTCCACAACCCTACGTAACCCGATTTGGAAGATTTGCACCTTAAATTTGTGATCTGTAACTTCTAAAGATACACATTATGCTTCCTGAACATCATACTAAATTTTTATTACGATCCAACGGTTTGATCTTTGCCAATTGCAAATTCAAGTGGAGGTCAACGTTTTATTTTACGAGCTTACAAATCCAATTCGAGAAGTTCCATACGTCAGATTCCCAATCCATAAGTTTCTAATGTTCTCAAATATTACGAATAATATTCTATTAAAGTTTGGTGATGATCCAACAGTCGGATCGTCAATTCATTTAATAACCAAGTGATGTATCGTAATGAAACTAAGTTCAAACAATCAAACCACATCATACAGATATCAATTATGAAATCAGGGCATCAAATTGAACTTAGAAAGACATCGTCAGCCCACTGGCCATGCGCCGCTTCACGTGCCACCGCGGGTGGCGGTTGGCCGTCCCGACTTGCCGGAAAATTCGATTTTTTTTTTTTAAATTTCAAATTTTACAGGCATGTATATCTCAATGAGTAGAGCAAGTTTTATACCTGTGGTCAAGACCAATTTGGCCGGGAAGAGCTTTAATTTCACTTAAACTCGCCGGAAACCCTAGAATGGGTGAACTTTGATTCTCCTTCCTCGATGCTTCGACGCCCCCACAACTGGTTGGTTCTTGTTCCTGGGTCCTAGGGGAGTTGATTAAGGGTGGTGGTGGGTGGTGCAACTCGTCAGATTGGAGGAATCATCATCGAGCACCTCTGGTGCTCCGGTGAGGTTCTACACGGAATTGGACCTTAAACCTTTCGAATTTGGATGGAGATGGTAGATAGGAAGTTGTGGGAGAGGTTGCAGGTGTTGGATGGTGGTGGTTCAATGAAAAAATGGCGAAAACCGTCGGAATTTGGTCGGGTTGGGTGCGCGAGTGTACGTCGACGGGAAGAGGAGGCCTTTTTTTTTCTCTCTCTCTCTCTTCTTGATTGGTTGATCACTCCCCCTTTCTTCCTGATTGGTCCTTCACTCTAATATCTGATTGGTCTCTTCTAACAAAACTGATTAGGCCGAAACCAAGCACTTGATTTCATTCCCACCTAATGGGAGTTTGATTAATTTATAAACTAAAATTTAAATAAACAATTTCAAACGTCTGTAACTATACCGTTATAATTCGGACTCGCAAACGGCTTTCGCCTATGCGTTCGTACCATCGAGTACTTCGAGGATACGGTAAAGTAATGGCCCATACACTTCACAAAATGATGGTCAACGAAAGTCAACGATCTCGCCTCTAAGTAGGGCTGGGTTCGGTTCTAAACGGTTCGGTTTTTTGCCAAAACCGAAACCGAACCGAAATTTCGGTTCGGTTCGGTTCGGTTCAATTTTTTTCGGTTTTTTCTCGGTTCGGTTTTTCCGGTTCGGTTTCGGTTTGGTTTCGGTTTTTTTTTTTTTTTTTTTTTTTCTTTTTCCTCCAAAAAATGAAAAAAATTTGAAATATGAAATTTTAACATCAACATAACATAAAAATTCCAACTATAATTAAAGACAATGAAAATAACCATTTAAAGTTTAAGTCTTCCAAAGTCCAAAGTCCAAACTTAAGATAAACATCAAAGTTTAACTCTTCTAAAGTCCAAACTTAAAATAAACATCAACGTTTAAGTCTTCAAAGAGTCCAAATTTAAAATAAGCACCCCACTCTGAAACATGGATGGCTTGACTGAATAATTACCATTTGCAATATTTCTGCCTCCACTTGGTTTACACTCTATGTTATCAGCATCCTCAGTACCATGAGCTTCCTTGTCACCATTAGCATTATGTATTTTGGGAGACAAGTTACTGTCAAAATGCCTGTTCCACATTACACTGTCAATGCTTTAACAAAGCGATTTTCTGAAGAGCATTATACAGCAGCAAACCTCTTATGACTAAAAAGAACAAACGGTGAAAATCATAACAGACAAACAGCAATTGTTCTCAACACATCAGATGTCGATAAACGTGTGAACCTTCGAGAAATCTAAAGTTATACCAGATGTACCAGTTGCTTAATTCTAAAGTTAAGAATTATTGAATAGGTAATAAAAACAAGATTCAATCAAACGAAAAATTACTTTGTACTCATCTTAGACTAGAAATAGTTAACAGTGAGCCTGGAATTGAGAAATAGGAAGGAGAGATTCTGCACTTGTTGAGGTGTTTGCCGTGAGCCTGGAATTGTCATCTCAGAAGATAGGCAATGTGCAACAGATAGCTCCTGAAAATGAGGAAACAGAAAATATGCTTTATAGCACTACGTATCATTCTGAAAGCAATTCAATTTAGGAATTGAGAACTCACTGTGAGGACATGGAAAAACCGGTCTGTCATATCATCCCCCTTCAGCAGACCATTTTGATGCACCTGCAAGATAAAATGGGCACAAGCTGCATCGTTTGCACCAGGAAGTTCGCATATCCGGTACCACTCTGCAAACAGCATAAACACCTACAGGATATCCACAGAAGTCAAACCACTTCAAAGAAACTTTGTAGTACCAGAAAGATTTCCTTTTGTACTCTAATAAATTATCTAAGATCTCACCCTTTTATCCACCTAAAAAAAGGTTCACTTTTTCAAGTGCTCCGTCTCCCAATAATATGCATCAAGCAATAATGTTACAGACTATGTATAAGGAAAAAAGCAACAGGACAACAGCATTCCCACTCCCACAATGAAAAAATTAAAATAATAATAACAAGAAACAGGCAAACAGGCATTCTTCTGTTTAAATATTCATTACAACTAATATTTTTGTTTAAAATCCTTAACATCTAACAATGTGAGGTTTATGAATATAATTAATGTCCAAAGATACGTGCTCACGGAATCCAGCAGGATCTGGTTCGAAATACTCCACATTACTAAAGTCTTCCCTGCTCACTGGAGAGTGAACAGAAGCTTGTTACAACCAAAGCAAAATATTAGTTAGCGCCGGAAATAAATACACAAAGATACTGAAGGATCGTCCCATCACTTAACTGACGGACCACAAAATCAGCACAAAAAATCCCAGATGTACCAGAATAGCAGGTTCCTGATCCCAGCTACAGAACCCATGAAATTGAAAACTAAATCTGCAAAACGCATCAAATTGAAAACAAAATCTGTAGAACATGAGAGAAATTATCATGAGACTAACCTTGCAAAGGAAGGAAGTCGTGGGTAGAGACTCGAAACGGCGAGAGGAAGTCGCGGGTCACGGCCACAAGTCACTGGGAGCGAGACCGAGAGTGAGACGGCGACATTTGCTCGGTGACGGTGAGATGTGAGATGTGAGATGAAGGAAGAAGATGACGAAGGGGAAGAGTGGCGGAGTTGGGAGTGGGAAGGAGAGGGTCCAGAATACAGAGGAGATGAGGGGAATGAAAAATAGAAAAAGTGTGGTGGCTGCGCTAGGGAAAGTGTTGTTGTGCTAGGGTTTTGTGATTTGATCATAAAAATAAAAAAAAATCTTCAAAATCCGAGAGGCATAAGGTGGGTTCGAACCCATGCACTCCACCGCTTAGAATGTTTCACTGAAACCAACTTCACAACAGGTTCTACTTTGTTATAATTGTATGACTAAAGTATTTATAAACATTGAAAAAAATAATTAAATATATATATCGGTTCGGTTCGGTTCGGTTCGGTTTTCGAACCTCAAAAACCGAAACCGAACTGGTCAGATTCGGTTCGGTTCAGTTTGAGAGTTTCGGTTCGGTTTTTTTTCGGTTCGGTTTTTTTCGGCCTCGGTCCGGTTTGGTTTTCGGTTTTTTGAACCCACCCCTACCTCTAAGGGCATTTTCTTCAATTCATGCTTTTAAAAATTAATGAAATTGTAAAAGTAGGGACAGGTTGTCACAATCTACCCACCTTAAAAAAATTTGTCCCCGAAATTTAAAATCATTTGCTATACATAATATACTCCAAAAGGTAGGAAAAAGTATATATAAGGAAGAAATCAAGCTAGAGCGGTTGGATAAAAGATAATGTCATTCCGTTGCGATCGGAGTGCAGTGATTCCTCTTTCATGCCCCCAAACTCATACTTTCCTTTTCCTTCAGCACAATAATATAATATACTGTTTTTATAAAAACATAATGTCGAAAATATTTATATATGTATAATAACATCCCGTCAAAATACATATATATAATAATGTAAAATTAAAGTAATTGTACTGAAATTAAAACTGAACATAAAATATTTTTCACCTACGCACTCGTTGCATCGCGTACTCCGAAGGTAAGTGTGTGGTATCCTTGGGTCAAGCCAAAACGATAAATAAATAACTAAAAATGCTAATGTAAAAGAACCTACTTGTCTACTTGCTTAACGAACCCAACAAATAAGTCGTTGATATTACAGTCTACAGCCTGCAATACCGACAACTCACTATTGTCTCTATAAGCAAGTAGCAAATTCTCGAGGGTGCAATATTACCATCATGCCCCCCATTGGGAAATACACATACAACACCTGATCAAAGCCTCGACCATGTTCACACACTACCCTATCGAGCAACATCATCAATATCATAAAATTTTCTATATCGTAATCTCGATTATTCAAATACATGTTCGCAATACTCTTCTATCAATCATGTAATATGCATAAATCTCCACACTACATCTCTACAGTGCCATACCCAAACCAAAACTTGTAACCGTAGTTACAAGCAACTAAAATAAAGATAATTGTATGTTGTAACCATGCTAATTGTAGGACAAACAAAATGCAACATGTCCAATCATGTATTATGCATAAATCTTCACACTACATCTTTACAGTGCCATACCCAAACCAAAACTTGTAACCAGGCCCTGCCCAGGCCCAGTGCGGGCAGGGCGACCGTCCGGGGCCCAAAAAAATTGGGGGCACCAAAATTATTAGGGTGGTATATTTATATATGTTTTTATAAGAGTATAAATTTATAAAATTTGGTTCAATGACAAAGAAATTTAACTAGAACTGGTGGTTTTGTTGCTTAAAATGAATAAGGAGGTCTTAGGTTCAAAACACCATGGGTGCTTATTTAGATTCCAATTTTTACAAATTTCTTTTCATAACAATATAAATTTATAAAATTTGGCTAAATGATCAAGAAGTTTAATTGGAAGCAATGGTTTTTGTTGTTTAAAATTAACGAGAGGTCCTAAGTTCGAAATGCTATGTGCATGTTTATTTTTTTCAATTTTTACAAATTTTTGTTTGGTTGTTAATTTATTTACTAGCTAGTAGCTATGTGGGTTGCTGTTTTTAAATATCTGTTCCAATTCAAGTCTAATCTTCAGTAAAAAGTAATGCGTAGACTAAATTTTTAAACCAAATTTGCAAATAATATTACGTTTCATCAAAAGGTTTAATTTAGTGTTCATTCATTACTTATACATATCCTTAAAGACTCAAAAAACATTAATATTCTTTTAGTCTTATATTGACGAGATTAGTAAATAAGAAAAAATAACTCACGATTTATACAAAAACACTTTAAAAGTTTAGATAGAAAACAAAACTCATAATCTATCTACTTGTAAGCTCGAAGGTTTTTAGTTTCCTTCTCTTGATACAAATAAATTAATTATTCTGTGTTTCTAAATTATTGAGTTTGAAGTGTTTTTCTAAATATAATTTTATCGATGTCTTACATGTGAAAACAAACATTTTTTTTATATGAAATGAGGGCACATTTTTTTATGTTGCCCCGGGCCTCAAAAATCTCTGGACCGGCCCTACTTGTAACCGTAGTTACAAGCAACTAAAATAAAGATAATTGTATGTTGTAACCATGCTAATTGTAGGACAAACAAAATGCAACACGTCCACTAAGGTCTGAGTAGCTCGTTTCAGACTAATCATTAGCCTAAGGGTGAAAATGTGGCACTAAACAAAACTTAGTACTCATAACCTTCAAAAAGGCTTCCCAAGACTAGGAAATAAAACGCGTGTCACAGAGAGATGTAATCATGATATGCATGCCAAGTAGTCAAACAATGTAGTTCACGATGTCTTAGCGAGGAGCTTTATATTGAATTTCCCTCTCGAATTTAGCGAAAAATTGCATCGAGAAGGCTAAAAGAATAATCAATAATTTGAGGGTCAAAACAAGTCCAACAAATCTAGAATAATATACAGTAACTAGGATTAATGCATAACATCTCGCTACCTTGGTAGTTTCTAAAACATTCAACCACCAATGGTCAAGATTCATTTAGCAGAGTATTTGTTGGGTGATTAAGACATTAATGATCACAACTAGATTTCAATGTCCGAGCAACGCTTTTAGACGATTTGTCTGTTTCAAGAATAATACAAAGTGTAGTAGGGTAGACACAGACCCAAGATTGACTGGAATACCTTCCAGCACAAAGAGGTGAATATGGAATCCCAAATCAGAATAGACGCTGGTCTAAACGCCTGAGAAATCTGATAATTTCAAGAATGAGGAATTTTACCAAGTGGTCTAAACATGGTCCCTCTGGACCAACAGAAAATGAGCTATCTTGTCGTGTCTGTTGATGGTCACTGAAACATCATCATAACTCCACATGTACAAGATACCTCGTATTGGAAGCTTATGGTGATATTTCCCATCCTTATACAAATACATGAAGTGATTATAACCATCCAAACAATTTATTGATATCTCACAAGTAACGTCAAAACAATACTTGTGAATTCCAACTGAGGTGGGATAGGACAGGCTGAAAGTGTTCATAGTGGATACATCTTTTGCTGCAGTAAACAATAACTACGTTTGCACAACCGAGGTGATACACGATAGTGCAATCATAGACATTGGTTTAGCTCTTCCACTGCCGTTGTAAAAAATTTAACCTATTTCAAATAAGGATGTATTTGAAAAGTCTAAGATTGATAAATGTCATGGACATATTTCTCCACCGAGAAATACCATTCGGTTTTCAAATGATAATGACAACTATTGACTCTAGGTCATATATATGATGGTTCATTTCGAACGGTTTTAACTGCTGAAAAATATAAGCGATACTCCGTCATCATGGATTTCTAAGTGATCAATGTCATCGAAAGGTGTAAAACAGAGGTGAGGTGAGACAACAGTTCGGTTGTCAGAAAATTTATTCATAACCAACATCAAAACTAAACTAACTTTCCTTGGTGGATATGTGAAGAAAAACACTATAGCCGAAAATCGCTAATAAATTATCGATAAAATCGACAAGACCAAGATATCTCGAATTTCACCACTTAGTGAGAATTTCAACTTTCTTCTGCTACAACCTTTTTGGGAAAAAGAAAAGAATGTCGTCCACTGAGATCACGTCTCCCAAGAAACGTACCTGCTCTAAACAAGTTTGAAGAATTTGGTATAAAGCTAACTATTGGTGTTTAGAGAATTTAGTCTCACTACTGAGGTAGATGAGAAAGTCGTCGATAAGACCACTATGAATTCGTCAGGCTATGGAAGAAAACTCGAGTTACAAAGGTTGGTCGGATAGACCGTCAATTTGAAGTAGGCATTAACGAATTTTAATTGTCATCCAATTTAGTTACTAAAATCTAGGTACGATCCCAAGGTTCGAACTTTTTCCTTCGTGAATGGGTTTGAGGTTCCCAAGATAAGGTGTTTGGTTGGATAAATTTTCAATCGGTAAGCTTCCATAACTAAGTTATCTCAATGATGTAGGAGTCGTTCGAAAAGACATAAGGAAAATTGGTGTAGTATGAGAAAGTGAATTACTGGTGTACTTCATTTCACCATTTGGTGATATTCCAGGTAAAATTTCTGAGAAATGATGTCGAAGGTATACGTCCTCGGAATGTACAACACTACTTCCTTTCTCTACAACACATACAAATAGGTCTTCACAGCTTTCTCGATACTCAATCGCTTTACAGCGGGAATCAACTCGTTCCCCAAATCTAATGTTTGTCGGTGGATATGACCATAAGAATGACTTGTTGAGAATGTTAGGGTTACCTAACTAGGTAATATGGCTAACACAACTATGAATTTACTGTCTTAAGGCAAGGCCTGCTCCTAAGTTTCCATGATTTAGTTTCTTCGGCTCAGGTGGTCACTGTTAATCAGTCTATCAGTCGCATTGCTAATTAACGCACATAAGATATTTTGATACTGTTCACTACCCTGAAACTGTGAACCGACATTCTGGCATAGAGGTATCACTACCAGATACTAGCATGAGTACGGTATCAGAAATCATACCACCTGAATACTGGTTGACAGTTATAAGATATCAGATAATATCGTCAATTAGTAGCACCATCGTAAGCTGATTACAGATTAAAGCCCGCTTAGGTAAATAGTTTCGGACGATTGGTTAGGAAGTGATCCTATGAAGTGGTTTCATAATTTTAGCGAAAATACTCACTACTTCGGGGATTTCTGCTAATCGTAGATGTAACAACTCATACACCTGTACCCACGCCCATCGAAATGACGAGTACAACACCACAAGAATTTCTGGAAACTAGTATTGGTTGGCATGCCCTAAGGCCAGAAAAATAAATTGTTAATACTTGCTTCAGAACATGTCTAAAGAGATTCGATCTTCCTTATGGAGATCCAGAATTTTAACTAGTGCGTTTAAGGAGATTAGTGTTATCGGGGACCAAAAGTGATTGTCCCAAGATGTTCTTCCATCGAGTGCTACCACTTTAGCACCACATTGTCACACGAGACATTTTTGGAATTTCGACGAAGTAAACTTCATAGGAATTCTAATAGATGATATACTAACAGATGTTGCCAATGAATCAAAACTATTTCTGGTTTCCATTCTCGAAAGGGTTGGTAGAAATGACTAGATGGTAGTGGAATTGGTAGGTAATTTCCCCCGTAATGCACAACTATCAATATGGTAGACCTACCCCAGGGCTATCAACTTGTCTCAAATGTACATCTTTCCTTGGCAGGGAAAATCTTCACTCAAGGTTTAGAGGTGGTCGCCAAAGTGATTTTCTCGAATGTCAATAAGTCGACTAGGTCACTTTAAATTTAGAAGAAGCTGCCACCTTTTTCATGCTCGATGAGGTGGTAAGATTCGAACATTAGGCTCAAGAACCGAGAATGCTTGCACCACGCGTGTGATGAGCGCAATATTGCCCAACTTATGCTCTGATACCAAACTGACACACCATGACCCGGAATGTCTTCTTGGACTCCGAATCGAGCTGTGTTGGTCGACACATGGAAGGTGACGAAGCCATAAAGTGTAGTGTGGTGGAATATGTGAATAAATTTAAATCTAAAAGTGCCTAAATACAAGCATGCGCTGTGAGTGGGAATGAACCCAATTCACACGTGATGACAAAGTATAAGTACAGTATAGTAAAATAGGGTGAGAAATTATACCAACGAAGGTAACCGTCTACCCCAAGATTTGCCAAGAATTCTCGTCGATATGAAAGCTCGGCTACTAAAACCTGGAGGGGCAAAAAAAAAGGGTGAATGGGCCTGAAAATAAAGTTTTAATAAAAACCTTTGAAAACATTATAATCCCTCGTCGTAAAACATGTATAGTTTCCAAAATATACATACTACGTATAGTATGAAAATACTTACCATAGCCTGCAAAACGCAAATAAGGCATGACATCCCAAAATCACAAAAGTTAACAATAATATAAGGAAAATTAGGTGCTTAACAACCTATGCTAGCACACCAGTCAGTGTCGCCTAATGCGACCTGTACGACTGAACCTATTGATCATCAATCTATGCTAACTCACAAGTCGGAGTTGCCTAATGCAACATGTACGACAGTATCGGAGTTGCCTAATGCAACATGTACGACAGTGTCGGAGTTGCCTATCGCAACCTATACTATAGTGTCAGAGTTGCTTATTGCATGGCCTTGGGCAAGCACTAACACCGGGTGCAGTAATGATGAGCAGACTACATAAATATAACCATGCCATAACGATGCAATAATTCTAATCAACATAATAAACTTACATGCGCATCCCGTAGGATTGTTTTGGCATTTCACAACATTGCAACATTTCTTATAACGTTATTTAATCATGGCATCAAAGATTATAAGCATACTGTGCATTTCGTAAGATTTATGATAACTTCATAATTTTTCGTTATTTCGCTAATTCTTATAAACTTTAGTCTAATCCAGGTGTACGTAAGAAATTCTTTTCCAAATGCATAAATGGAAACTATCAATCATATATATATACACACACACACACTATAAAAAGGAAAAGACCCACTCACCTGAAGTCCGCGCTACAACTCCCTAGCACAAATATCGAGGCATCACAAGCGATCGGTGCCTAGAACAATTATCAAATCACGTCTTAGAATTCTTATCGATAAAATACGTAACTTACATAAAACACATCCCTAATGACGTTCTAGAATGATTTGAAAGCCATTAAGCAAAAGTCAGCCGTCAGTCAAAGGTCGACGGTAGGGTCGACAACCCTACGTAACCCGATTTGGAAGATCTGTACCCGGATTTCTGATCCGTAACTTCCAAAGATACACATTATACTTCTAAAACATAATACTAAAGTTTCATTACGATCCAACGGTTGGATTTCCGCCAATTGCAAATTCAAGTTGCGGTCACGTTTTATTTTACTAGCTTACAAATCCAATTTGGGAAGATCCGTATGTTGGATTCCCAATCCATAAGTTTCTAATGTTCTCAAATATTACGAATAATATCCTACTAAAGTTTGGTGACAATCCAACGGTCGGATCTTTAATTCATTTAATAACCAAGTGATGTATCGTAATGAAACTAAGTTCAAACAATCAAACCACGTCGTAGGGATATCAATTATGAAATCAGGCCATCTAATTGAACTTAGAAAGACATCGTCAGCCAACTAGCCACTCACCACCGCACGCACCGCCTCAAGTGGCGGTTGGCCACCTCGACTCGCCGAAAAATTTGACTTTTTCCAAAAATTCTCAAATTTTACAGGCATGTAGATCTCAATGAGTGGAGAAAGTTTTATACCTGTGGCCAAGACCAATCTGGCCAGGAAGAGCTCAAATTTCACTCAAACCCTCCGGAAACCCTAGAATGGGTGAGTTTCGATTCTCCTTCCTCGGTGCTCCGACGCCCCCACAACTTGTTGGGTCTTGTTCCTGGGTCCAGGGGAGTTGATTAAGGGTGGTGGTGGGTGGTGCAACTAGCCGGATTGGAGGAATCATCGTCGAGCACCTCCAGTGCTCCGGTGAGGTTCTACACGGAATTGGACCTTAAACCTTTCGAATTTGGATGGAGATGGTAGATGGGAAGTTGTGGGAGAGGTTGCGGGAGTTGGATGGTGGTTGTTCGATGAAAAAATGGCAGAAACCGCCGAAATTTGGTCGGGTTGGGTGCGCGGGTGTACGTCGACGGGAAGGGGCGGCCTTTTTTTTTTTTTTTTTTTTTCCTCTCTCTCATTTTGATTGGTCCTTCACTCTAATATCTGATTGGTCCCTTCTAACAAAACTGATTGGGCCGAAACCAAGCACTTGATTTGTTCTCATTCCCACCTAATGGGAGTTTAATTAATTTATAAACTAAAATTTAAATAAACAATTTCAAACGTCCGTAACTATACCGTTATAATTCGGACTCGCAAACGGCTTTCGCCTATGCGTTTGTACCGTCAAGTACTTCGAGGATACGGTAAAGTAATGGCCCATACGATTCACGAAATGAAGGTCAACGAAAGTCAACGATCTCGCCTCTAAGGGCATTTTTTTAAAAATTAATGAAATCGTAAAAGTAGGAACGGGTTGTTACAAAAATAATAGGTTTCAGGTCAACACGACGGTCAACGATCTCACCTCTAATGGGCATTTTCGTCGATTTATGCTTTTAAAAATGAATGAAATCGTAAAAGTATGGATGGGTTGTCACAAAAATAATAGGTTTCAGGTCAAGACAATGACTAATCGGGTCGTTATCGGAGGACACGTTCAAAACCCCTTAATGATGGGTCATTAATGGGTATACACACGGGTAACACGTGAGTAACCCATTTCGACCCGTTAAGAAAAAATATATTTTTATAATTTTAAAGTTTAACGACTAAAAAAACTTATTATAAAATTAGCCATAGTGTATACGGTGTATATTAAATATGTATTATTGTATTATTATTCTATATAAGTTCAAAAAAATTAAGTTTTATTTATTTATTTATGTATTTTTATTATGAGAGTTTCTTATTACTATTACTAAGATAAATTTTACTTGACCTGTTGTCCAAAATTAAAATCAACTAGTATAGTGTTAGTATAGGCCAGAAGACAGACCTACAAGTGTGAAAAATGTAAAAGAATATACACACTCATGATTGCATCCTTCCTCCTTGAGTAGACAATGGTTACACTTATATCGTCGTTTAGATTCCACAACCTTGAAGCATATGTCCCTTCATTTTACAAATCCTTTGAACATTTAATATTTTGTAACGTACTAATATTTTTTTTTACTATGCTCTTATTTTGGGTATATAATACTTGAAAGACAAATGTATTTTTATGTTTTAAATGTGACAATGTGTTATGTATATACTAACATAGTATTATATTTTTATTTGATTATTTGTTGGTTTAAAATTTTTTTTTTTAATGGATGTCGGGTCGGATCATATTACCTGTTAATATTAACAGGTCGATTTTGGATTACGTCATATTACTCATTTATTTTAACGAGTGTTACACGACACGATCCGTTAAAATATCAAGTAAGATACAAAAACAACACGAACTCAAAAACACGACATGAATGTCAGGTCTAGCCAACGGGCTCACTATAGTCCATGTGTTGGGATGCATAGTCCATGTGTTGGGATGCTGCCTTTGAAATGCAACCCCAGCTGGCTGCTAACGATATCTAATGTAAAAGGAGCTGACATCATCACTGAGGTCATGCGCTGACATCAACCAGCCTCGGCAATTTTTTTATTTTCAATTCTTCCAAAATCATCACACCGTTTGTTTTAAAAAGATGTTTATACCCAAGACATCTAAAAATACCTACCTCTTCGATCTATTTTCACACCTTATTAGCACCCAACAAAAAAAAAACAAAAAAAAAGAAAAGTATCAATCGTTCTCTCCCTTGTGAGAGAATTTCTCTCTCTGAGAATCCATTCTCACCGGTTGTGTGGGTGTACCCAATCTCGACCAATTCTTGAGCTGTTCCTAGCTATGGCTGGGGACGGTGGCAGTCCCTTCCTCCTACCCTTTGTCTCCTCTTTTCTTCCCTAATTTCGTTTTCGCCCCTGCTCACCACCCCAATTTTGCTTGTCCTTCACACCACAACGGCGTTCGTTATCTTCGACCATCTCCGCTTCGATTTGTAGTCACTGCTTACCGCGATCTATTGCGGCTCCTCGGAAGAGTGTGTAGAGCTCCGGTGTTCTCATCGGCTCAGGTGTTCCTAACACCACCACTTTCTCACTAGTTGCTGCCATTGTTGGTAGCGTTGCTCAGGTATTACCATGAGCTTCTTCTACTTTGTGACTTGTTTTTTCCATTGTGGCTGCGTTCGAAAAGTTGCTTGGTTGATGCGATTGGAGAGGCGTTTGTCTGTTGGAGGCGTGAACGCTTGCAGATCCAATTGGTCCCCTATAGCAGAGGCGATGGAAGAAGAAGATTAGGGTTACTTTTGTTCTTTTGGGCTCTTTTTTGTTTAACTCTGTTGGCTCACATGTGCTTGTACTTAGCTGGCTTTGGACTTTGGTTTGGGGTCCAATTTTGCTTTGTGTTAATCTTGTAATTGGGCCTCTTGGGTATTTGCTCCTTTTACTTTATGGTTGTTGCCCTGGAATATTATTTTCAGTTTACCAAAAAAAATAAAAAAATAAAGAACCAAAAATCTAATAAAGGACGAAGTTTATGTGTCCTCAATTTTTATGGATAAGTATACAGTTTCAACAACCCTACGTATTTGAAGGACATTTATTTCTTTGAACAAACGACATTTATTCTATTTTATTTTATATTTTAACAAACGATAGTATTTATATTAAAGAAATTGGGAAGTGGGTTAAACTTCACAATATACTTGTCATAGTAATGTGGTTTAACTTTACTTTTAATAAAAAAGAATATTATTATACCGTAAACTTCAACATAAATATCCTTAAGTTGAGCTGTCTTTGTTTGATTTTGTGATATTATAATGCTGGTTTGATAAGTTAATTTTTTTCTAAAATAGAAAACAATTTTTTTTTTATTCAGACTTGGATAAGGATGAAAGTCAATTCATCTTCTCATTTTGTGGTTCTTATTTCTGGATTTCCCCTTTCATTCTGTGGTTCTTATTTCTGGATTCCTCTTTTCATTTGGTCCTGAAAATAATTAATTAGGCTTAGGAATCTGCTGCTTGATGTGAACACGGGATTGATCCATAATCCTCCTTGTGCTTCTGCCACATGGCTACGATCACTCTCTGATACTGTGCATTGTGACTTTTTCCTCCACTCACATACAAGAACTTTGCAAGAACTTTTAAGTAGTTGAGTTATTTTTTATATTGTTAATTAGTTTTAACGCAGAAAAACCGCAAGATGCTGAACAAATTTCTTTGTAGCAGGATAGATTTTGGTTTTAAGATACAAAAACGCCGTAGCCGCCTAGCTCACTTTGCCCGCCTAGGCACCAATTAATGGCCTTACGGATTTATCGAAGGATTTTGGATTAATCACAACAGCAGCCTAGGCGTTGCCTAGACTGCTATTTTATAATAGTGCTAATGACAAAGTAGGTAAGAAGTAAAGCGTAAAGACAATTGAACGATAACAATGGTACAAGTTACAGCAACTTAACCATATATCAGTCACTAATATCAGTTTGTTCGATGAAAGGAATATGTTTTTGTTGCCACACAATAAAAATTAAAAAAAAAAAATTTATCACAAATAGTACCTTATGTTTTACCAAATCATCATTTTATTCTTTTATTTTTCGAACACATCAATTTAGTCCTCTATCTATAAAGTAACTCATCAATTTGGTCGAAACCTACAAAACTAGACTTAATTATAGCCAAAGGGTATAGACAAAGAGATGACATCGACTTTGATGAGACTTTCTCACCGTCAGCCATTATGAAATCTATTCAAATTTTGCCTGCATAATCATTTATTATGACCATGAAATTTGGTAGATTGACATGAAAACTGCCTTTTTAAATGGCTATCTTGAGGAAGAACTGTGTATGAATTAACCTAAGAAAATTATTCCTATATGTGAAAGAGCATAAAGTATACAATCTTCAACGTTTCATTTATGGTCTCAAGCAAAGTATCTCGAAGTTGAAATTTTAGAGAATGTAGTCAATTTGGATTTCAGAGGATTTTAATAGATTTTTTTAAGTGATTGATTTTAAAGGATTTTAATAGACTATACAATTCTATATGGATTTTAACACATTTATATGAATTTATGTTTTAGATTTCGATGAATTTATATGAACTTCTCTCATGGATTTCATAGGATTTCTAAACATCACCAAACCAATATGAACATGATACTCAATCATTTATCTTTGTTTATTTTCCATTTCCAACCCAACTTGTAAACTTCACCAAACCATTATGTAAAAATTCTAAATCACATAGAAACATTGATCCAGACCCAACATGTAGAGATTCGAATATAACAATAGTTGAATGTATTAATTTGTTAAATTGGCAACAAGGGTTATATATATTCAATTACAAGGCTAAACTCTTTCGGAAGCAATTATGGTATGTTCAATCCAACTTTTGCCTCTGCAATTCCTGCTCCTACACACAAATAAAGTGTCACATTCCAGTCCGGCTCCGCCATAGCACGATATTGTCCGCTTTGGACCACGCCCTCACGGTTTTGTATCTGGTAACTCACACGAGAACTTCTCAGTTGGTCACCCATCGTAGGAATGCTCTCGCCCAAACTCGCTTAACTTTGGAGTTCCGATGGAATCCGAAACCAGTGAGTTCCCAAAAAATCTCGTGCTATAGGGAGGGGAGCATGTACATATAAGGCACATTACCCCCTCACCGTTGGCCGGTGTGGGATCTAACAATTCACCACCCTTAGGGGCCCGACGTCCTCTTCGGCACATTCGTACCGAACAGAAAAGTGGCTCTGATACCAAATTGTCACATCCTAGTCGGGCTCCGCCTTAGCACGATATTGTCCGTTTTAGGCTTACCATTCCCTCACGGTTTTGTTTCTGGGAACTCACACGAGAACTCCCCAGTGGGTCACCCATCCTAGGAATGCTCTCTCCCGAACTCGCTTAACTTGGGAGTTTCGATGGAACCCGAAGCCAGTGAGTTCCCAAAAGGCATCGTGTTATAGGGAGATGAGCATGTACATATAAGGCACATCACCTCATCTCCGTTGCTTGATGTGAGATCTCACAATCCACCCTACTTAAGGGGAACCCGACGTCCTCGCCGGCATATCTGAACTGAACGGCAGAGTGGCTCTGATACCATTCTATCATATCCCAGTCCGACTCTGTCGTAGCACGATATTGTCTGCTCTAAGCCACGCCCTCACAGTTTTGTTTCTGGGAACTCACACGAGAACTTCCCAGTGGGTCACCCATCCTAGGAATGCTCTCGCCCAAACTCGCTTAACTTTGAAGTTCTGATGGAATCCGAAATCAGTGAGTTCCCAAAAAACCTCGTGCTATAGGGAGGGGAGCATGTTTGTATAAGATACATCATTCCATCTCCGTTGGTCGGTGTGTGATCTAATATAAAGGGTTTTCTACATTTCTAGTGTTAAATATTACTTAAGGAACCTGTAGTTAGATCTTCCTTTGTTCCATTAGATGGGGTGAAATTGCTTGCTCCCATAATTTCTCCAGGTTCCACCCAACAATCTATTCAGCTTCTTTATGAACCATGTTTGATGGAATTTTTTTTTTTTTTTATCCTTTTGTGGTCAGCTGCAAGATGGAAGAATCCATACCTTCCAACTATTATAATCGTAATAATCAACGACCAATATTATTCTAACGGTAAAAACCAAAAAATCTCAACAAAAAAAAAAAAAACTCAAATTTTTCCTACAAATACCCAACCATATATTAAAAACATAAATAAAATTTTTTAAAAATAAAAAATTTAAAAATATATTTGTGAATAATCACCCTTGCATTTGCCTTTTTTTTTCCTTTCAAATTGGTAGAATTATTACAAAAACAATTGCCGTTTAAAATAAAAATAAAAACAATTGTATTGTCCTTACTCTTCAATTGCTATTCCCCTCTACTATCTGGTGGAGATACTCAAATGGTGACGAACAATGTTAGATAATGTACATCGAAATGTGAATGAGTGGAAACAAAAGGGAGTCAAAATGCACAATATCCGAGAGTGATCAGAGCCACGTGGCAGAACAGAAGGAGGATTATGGATTTGTGGATATGCAGCTTTTACGTATATGTCATAATAATCAAAACATGTGTCCCTTGTTGACAGAATGAGATTCTTTCTGGATTCATTTCTCTTAATTTATTAAATTAGAGAATTTGTGCTGTTGAAATTTGATCAAACGATTAAAGTTATTATAATTTTTAAAATGAACTCCAGTTTGTAATCGTTAGATCAAATTTTAACAGCACAGGTTCCTTGATTTGGTAGATTAAGAAAAAATGATCCTCTCCGTTCACATGCATGTATTTACACACCACATCAAGCAGCAGATTCCCCCACTTCTGGGAATCGTTAGTTTTCCACTGTTTTTGTTTTTTATAATTTAAGAGATCGAGTGGACGGGACTACGTGTCGTGTATGGAAAGGAAAGAGATCATTTCTAGATTTCTTTTTTTAAAATCTAAGGTTTAAATGATTAAAACTTTTAAAATTTGATTTAACGACTAAAAATTCTTATAGTTTTTAAAAATTTTACTAACTTTTTTTATTTTTAACCGTTGAATTAAATTTCAAAAATCCAATCACTTACTTCTTAAACTTTGAAGAGAAAGATCCAGATTGGTTTCCAAAAAAAAAAAAAAAAAAAAAAAAAGAAGAAGATCCGGATGGGATCTCCTTCCTACGAAAAGGAGAAGAATAAATATATCTATCGTGAATGTATAATAATGCACCAAATTATTACGTTCCAACCTTACTAAAGACAGCAAGACGTGGCAGACCGGGACCCCAAGGCTCCAAGCGACAGGTAGTGGGAAAAGTACACTAGAGCTCCTAAAGTGCTGTTATTTAAACTAGAGTTTATATCACAAATGGTCCCTGAAATTGACCCCATCAATCATGATAGTCCCTGAAATTAAAAATCGATCAATGTAATCCCTGAATTTTAACTCGCGAATCAATGTGGTCATTCTGTTAGTGTTCCGTCCAAATTAACACTAAAAAAAGGTTAGAGAACCAATTTTTCATGGTAAAATGACCAAAAAAAGGTTAGAGAACCACTTTTTTTTGTTTTTATTTTAGTTTTAGCACCAAATCCATGAAAAAATGGAGAGAAAAGTGAAGATGGAAAAAAGAAAAGAGAGGTAGTAAGTAAAATTATAAGTAACATGGTTATTTTTGATAATTTTACCATGAAAAATTGGTTCTCTAACCTTTTTTTAAAGTTAATTTGGACGGAACACTAACAGAAGGACCACATTGATTCGCGAGTTAAAATTCAGAGACTACATTGATCGATTTTCAATTTCAGGGACCATCATGATTGATGGGGTCAATTTCAGGGACCATTTGTGATATAAACCCTTTAGACTATTCTCTCTTTCCTTTCTTGGTTATAAGGTGTTATTAAATAAGTGGAAAGAAAATTTATTTTTTTAAATGTTAATTTTTTGACACAAGTATTCACTATTTGTATAATGACACGTAATATATCATTCATATTTCATTCACAATGAAGGCTCTCTTTCATCTAACAACACGCAGTTCATTAAGAGTTTTACTTTTTCTTTTTAGGACAAACAATATTATTTACATTAAAAAGGGAGTAGCAATTCATTAAGAGTTTGTTTAGTATAATGCTAGAGAGACCAAATTTTTTAAATCAAAATTGCGAACTAAATGATGTGGTTGTAGATGATTGGATTATTAATTAAGTGTCGAATAACGTACTTATTTCTTATTGGTGTCACATCATTTGGTTTGCAATTTGGTTTAAAAAATTTGGTCTCATTAGCATTACTCTTAGTAGAAAAATGCTGAAGGGAGCTTGTTTAGTAATGTTTTACAAAACGTTTTACTTAATTAATTGTATAAGTAAACAAATCTTTAAGCTTAAAATGATTTAAACTACATATTAATAGAACTTTGTTTGTCAAGCAAAAGAGGGTGAAAAAATTATTTAGTCTTCTATCACAACGAAAAAAGTTAAGGACAGTAACGTAAACTCACAAAATAAAATTTTGCTGTTTTTTTGTTTACGCCTCACTTATAGGTGATTTTAACATCACTAATTCTTAAAAAAATTAAAAAATAAATAAAAAATAAACCTCTCCCCCCCCCACCTCTCTACACCAATGCTCTCTCTCTCTCTCTCTCTCTCTCTCTCTCTCTCTCTCTCTCTCTCTCTCTCTCTCTCTCTCCTTCAAGTTTAAAAACAAAAATAAAATTTCACATACACAAAGTGCGTGGGCATATACTAATATTATCTAAATGGTCTCATTTTTAAACCAAAAAAAGTCGTCATTGTATTAATATAATATTATGTGAACAAGTGTTAATTGGTTTTTTTTTTCTTTATAAACAAGCGAAAATAGAGAAAATTAAACCTCATGCCGGGTCTTATGTGCGATGTTTGAAATAAGAAATAATTTTCACGTTTATTATAATTTATTATTTATTTATAATTATCAAATTAAATAAATCAAAATATGAGTAATTATCCAAATGAGCGCTCTTATTTTGGCCAAAAGCACGTACAACGTGCAGCACGAGCAACCTCTCTCTTTCCTTGAATCGTGGCGAGTGAAAAATGGAGCCAACGATTCCGTCGCTTTCGGGACGAAAAATCCAACAAAAGTGAATGTGACATTTGTCTTGTTGCAAATCAAGTTGCTTGCTTTGAAAATTTTATCCCAGTTTCTGTTTGTCTTGTTGCGTTGAAAATTTTGTCCCACTTTCTGGACTATACATATGCACGAGCAAATTATTTTGCGGAGTAGCACGTGACATACCAGATGGAGGAGATAAATACAAACATGGTTTGATGCTTCCCTGTGTGCAGACAAATATTGTGTGTTCCATGAGGGGTGCAGGTGGCAGAATCCTTTGGATAACATATGCCATCTCGAGTCGGGGAATAATTTGACACATTTTTTTTTAGGGTTTATATCACAAATGGTCTCTGAAAATTGACCCCATCAATCATGATGGTCCTCTGAAATTGAAAATCGATCAATGTAGTCCCTGAATTTTAACCTCGTGAATCAATGTAGTCCTTCTGTTAGTATTCCGTCCAAATTAACTTTAAAAAATGTTAGAGAACCAATTTTTCATGGTAAAATGACCAAAAATAACTCCGTTACTTATAATTTTACTTACTACCTCTCTTTTCCTTTTTCCATCTTCACTTTTCTCTCCATTTTTTCATGGATTTGGTGCTAAAACTAAAATAAAAACAAAAAAAGTGGGAAATTTTAATTTTTTTTAATATCAAGTAAAAAACGAATTCTAACTAGGTTAGCTCCATTCTTTTTTTTAAAAGAAAATCAAGTAAAATTATAAGTAACAGAGTATTTTTTGTCATTTTACCATGAAAAATTGGTTCTCTAACATTTTTTAAAGTTAATTTGGACGGAACACTAACAGAAGGACTACATTGATTCGCGGGGTTAAAATTCAGGGACTACATTGATCGATTTTCAATTTCAGGGACCATCTTGATTGATGGGGTCAATTTCAGGGACCATTTGTGATATAAACCCTTTTTTTTATTTCTTAAATTTTTCACCGTCAACTTGAATAAATTAAAAAAAAATAAAAAATATTTAAAGAAGATATATATATATAAAATAAAAATAAGTGTATGAATATTATTACTTTTTATCTTTATCATTTATCAGAAAGGAAAAATAAAGAAATTAGAACGTTTACTACATTGGGAAGGAAGTATTTTTCTATATCATTAATTTTGCTTTTAGTCAAATGGATTATAACCTTTTACAACAAAGCTGATGAATAAAGGAAAATCTAAACTCACAGTTAACCGAAGCTTGAGACCACTATAACAAAATGATTGTTTCGCGGGGTAATTTTCAACAAGGAACACAATTTTGTTCCTAGAAGACACTTTTAGCGAGAGATGCATGAGTCGATTTTATTTCTAACAGCGATGAGAACGTTACGAGGGGCCTACTTGACACACCCCGACCTAGGAAGGTCGAAGCATGTTGGGCGTCACCGTGAGATGACGTAACCAGCATGCTTCACCCTCAGAGCCACTCTGCCGTTCGGTACGGATGTGTCGACGTGGACGTCGGGCCCTTAAGGGGGGGGGGTGGATTGTTAGATCTCACACCGACCAACAAAGAGAGGATGATGTGCCTTATATGTACATGCTCTCCTCCTTATAGCACGAGGCCTTTTGGGAACTCACTAGTTTTGGATTCCATCTGTCACATCCTGACCCGAGCCCCCACCACAACCCGAGCTCGTCTCCGCCGTAGCATGATATTGTCCACTTTGGGCCCCCACCACGCCCTCACGGTTTTGTTTCTGGGAACTCACACGAGAACTTCCCAGTGGGTCACCCATCATGGGAATGCTCTCGCGCGAACTCGCTTAACTTCGAAGTTCTTACGGAACCCGAAGTCAGTGAGCTCCCAAAAGGCCTCGTGCTAGGTAGAGATGAGAATATACATATCAGGCTTACAGGATCCACACCCCTGGGCGATGTGGGATCTTACACCATCAGAACTCCAAAGTTAAGCGAGTTTGGGCTAGAGCATTCCTAGGATGGGTGACCTACTGGGAAGTTCTCGTGTGAGTTCCCAGAAATAAAACCGTGAGGGCGTGGCCCAGAGTGGACAATATCGTGCTACAGCGGAGCCGGACTGGGATATGACATTACTCGAGGAGAGTTTCTTCCCTTAAAAGTTTTCGCAACAGAATTGGTACTTGCAGGTTGAAGCTAGGAAAACTTTCTCGTAAAACAATTGTTTTGCTGTCGTCAGATGTGTGCTGATGCTTCGATTAATTTTATTTGTGAATCCTGAATTTTAATTATGGGGGATTCAATTATAAAAACATATAAAATTTATTAGACACAATTCATGTGAAAGTATATTTAGTTTTTCTAGGTGAGCATTTTGTCGAATATTTGGTGAGCAAGTAGTCATCTGCAGAGTCATGTTATGTGCATGTCTACATATACGTACAACTTTCGATAGAGCCTGTTGACATATGCCAACAACTTTCAAGCTAGCTTAATGACATATCAAAACTGACATGCTTGAACAACAAATTTACCTCATTTTGTTTCATATTTGAAATAAAGTGATTGAGTATGTGAAATCGTGAATTGATTACAAGTTAACAATATTTAACAAATCCAATCATTCTAACAAATGTTTAACAAATCAATTATTCTAACATTGACACATGCATGTTCACCAACATATAACAATATTTAACAAATTCAATCATTCTAATATTGACACATGTTCACAAAAGATCGCTAAATGCACTTACAAGTTATGATGAATTCTTTTCTCTTTCAATAGAGATGAAAATTGGGGTGTAGGTACTCTTAATTAATAGGCTAGGTATATATTTTTCTAAATTATTTATATATGCTAGTGTGAAATGAAAGTAAGTTACCTATGTGACAGCCCGTCCCGATTTATGTACATTTATTATACTCGAAAATGTGAAAGTACGAAATTACCCTTGAGCGTTGGGTTAAATTCTTATTTTTGGGCTAAGTTTGAAGACCCAAAAAGGTTGGTTGGACCAATTATTGTACTTCCTAGTTTGTAGGAACCTATTAGATTAGAGTTAGGGTTAGGGTTTAATTAGTTAGTTAGGTTGTAGTAAAAATTGGTTGAGGACCAATTAGAACCTAAGTTATAGATTTTTGTTTGTGTTGATTGGCTGTGTGAGGACCATGTACACACACACACCGATCTGAAACCCTTCTTCTCTCTCTTCTCTCTTGGACCCGTGCTCTCTCTCTCTCTCTGCAAATTGTACGGCAACACCCAAATCAAACCAAAACTTCTTAGATCGAGCATTCTAGGACCATCTTTGTGATCCTTGAGAGTCACTGAGTATAACCATACCTTTGGTTGTACGTGAAATCCTCGAAAACTCAGTGAAAACCGAACCTCCGAAGTTGGCACTATTCACCAACTTTTAAACGGAGGATTTTCTTCGAATTCCAAGACCATAGTGAGCCTTAGGACATCCTCACGATGCTCGGAGTGCAACGTTGAGGTGTTTTGGACGTCGGGACGCCCATATACGAACTTGCACAGTGGTGACCGGATTTTCGAACCCTCTCCGACGTGATCTCGTGGAATTTAAGGCTTAAATCAGGTATATCGTCATTCTACTCGACTAGAGCTTTCTTTTGGTGTTAATTTCATGAAAAATGGTGCATAAATGAAGTAGAATAGTAGGTTTAAAGTTTTTCCAGAAACCGGCGAACAGTCGCCGGCGTCCGGCAACTCGCCGGAGAAGAAGAAGAATATTCCGTCAAGTTTGACGAAATATTCCTAACGGCAGTAACAGCGTCAGTTAGATTAGACAGAATATTCTGTATTTTTTACGGAATATTCCCTAACCCCGTCAGGTTTCCGTTCCCCTATGCCAGACACGTGCCCACGCGTGGGCGGCGCGTCTGGCCGTGCCTTGGGCGGCGCGTGGGTGGTCGGAAATTTTTTCTAAAAATATGGGGATGTTCGTGGGGTTGAGTAGATCACTTTGGTATATTCAAACACCCCATTTGAGTAATGTATGAGAAGTTATTACCGAATGTTTGTTAGGTGCTTTAAAAATAACGTTTATTTAGTTGTTTCGCATATAGGTGAGACGTACGCGAAGGACGAGCGTAACCAGGCGAGACTCGGGGGTTACGACCCTTCCACATACCAGTGAGTGGGCATTTATTTTGTATATATCTGTATATGCATAGTGTTTTTCCCAGAAAACGTATTTAAGTAGTTTTATTCATGCAATTGCCATCATGCATTATCATCATGTTGGAATGGCGTTCTAAATTCATTTATGCTATTGTTGGTGCTGTGGACACTCAGGTAAGTTTCATGTAAGGTTTTGTGGCTAAGGTTAGGATGTAAGGTTATGGTTTTGCCTGATGACATAGTCTTGTCGTACAGACCACTAGAGGTGGTTCCGACATACTCATTCTTATCGTACAGACCGTTAGCGACGGTTCCGATATCGTACAAACCATTAGCGCGTTAGCGACGGTTCCGATATACTCATTCTTATCGTACAGACCATTAGCGATGGCTCTGACATAATATCGTCGCACATACCGATAGAGGTGGTTTCGACTCGTATGCAGGCATGTCAGACCAGCTATAGGTTCAACCGTACAGGCAACCTTAAGTGGATATGATTGACACATATGCATTTTATTGTTAGTCCATTCTCTTTCATACGAGCATTCATTTATGAAATGTGATTATATTGTTGGCATCTTATATGGCATCGAACCTTGGCATTAAATTGAGATTTATTTTGAGTTATACATATATCGTTTTATATTCTGGAAAAAACTATACAGGTTTTACAGCTAGGGGTTAGAACTTTTGAGAAGTAAATATTTTTGGAAAACCTTTGTTTTTGCCCACTCACGCTTTTGTTTTGTGCCCCTCCAGGTATTAGGTGATTTGGAAGCTGTGGTTCACGAGGTTCTGAAGGCGGTTCTGACAGACTTAGCTAATGTAAATTTGTTAGCCTTCGAGGTTTAAACTTATCATAATTTGCTGGACTGTTCCTAGGCCATTTATAGTCTGATATTGTGATGTGACACTTAACTCTTTACATTCTTATCTTCTTATCGCTTCCGCACTACTCACATGGCTACGTCACCCTCACGTGACGGCCAACACGCCTTGATTTTGGTCGGGGTGTGTCAACCTAACTATTACCGGGGTAGTTCATTATTTATGTGAAGGTTCTAGAGGATTATAGAACTAGCTTTATCCCTATATTTGTGGCGACCAAGTTTGTGGGGATTGTTAGAGCAACTGTGTCTGATGTGGCTCAACACATGAAAAAAAAAGTTGATGCTATTCATGTACTTTTTTTTTTTTTTTAGGTCGCTCATTGTAAAAAGTTCACCCAACCATGTGTTAAATCTTTTAAAACTTATAAGTTAACCCATTTCATTCCACAAATTACCTTATTGAAAACCTAATCTCATAAACCCTAAAATACGTAAGTTCACCCACCCAAAGACACCTATACGACTCTTTCTTACTTATAATATGTGAGAGATAAAAACAAGTATGTGAAATTTAATTTAAAACTTATTTTTTGGGTGGGACTATTCACATATCTCTTTTTACCTCTTATTCGCTCTCTGTTAATTTATGTTATTTGATCCTCTTCAACTCATTCAATGTGACAATCGAATTTTTTTTTTAAAAGTTGGTGTGTTATGTTTATTTAATTATATATGCATTTTTTTAACACAAACGTGATATTGATCAAACTGAGTTACAAAAAATCCTCATGTATTATGCTTATTAAAAAGTATAAAATTAAAACAATTTCCATGTAATACTACAAAAAACGAAAGGCAATTGTAACCTAAGCAAGGTTCTAAAAGACGATAAGCGTTAGTAGAGCGGCGGGTTGGAGCATAGTGCCTAGGCAGCTACATGGGGTGTCACATCCCAGACTGGGCTCCGCCATATCATGATATTGTCCGCTCTAGGCTTACCATTCCCTCACGGTTTTGTTTCTGGGAACTTACACGAGAACTTCCACTACAACAAAATTGGCCACTGTGCACAATAAATTATTTGTGCCCTTTGAGGCCAAAAAGCACCAACAATTGTGCTCATAGACCAATAGCAACAATGCAGCTACAATCTTTGTGTTTGTGCCCTCTATGGGCGTCACCATTGCTAAAAGGGCACAATAGACTGTTTGGTGCTCAAAGAGGCAGGCACAAATAAAGGCCTTTTTGTGCCTATGTTCTGACAAACTTGTCAGATGACATTCTCTATCCATGTTTGCACTATTTTTGTTATTGTGCCCAGTAGGTTCTATTTAAAAAAAAAATAGAAATGTAAAATTTTGAAATAAAACCAAAAAATTAAAATTTTCATAAAATCAAAGACGCTGTAAAAAGCAATCCAATAGTAGAAATGAAATGTCTATAATGAAACTACATAAATATTCCTCATAAAGAACATGTTTACAAGTGTTCAAGTGTTCAAGATAAAAGACCAACAAAATAATGAGATTTTCCTATCAATGTATCCATGCATTCCTACATATAGCCACCCATAACTGATTCTACCCTTTTCCCCAGCTCGGTGGATTATGCAATCACCTTCTTGAAATCCAAACCAAAGGAAAAATGAAAAAGGGAAAGAATCACATATTTCCAGTGATGTTTAACTACCCAAACATCCAATCAACATTGAGAATTCATTAGCTTTACACATATCTAATACCAATAATAGGTTCATTTTCTCTGACAAAAAAGAGAACATTTTACTATTGGTACAACTAAATGTCCAATGTACCTTAACAAGATAAGGAAGCAAATCCATATCGACACTGTGAACCATAATTGCAGAAGGAAGTTCATCCTCTTCCTGGAAAAGAAAGAAATTTAGTAAATATAAGTTTCATAAAAAATAAAAAAAAATAGTTATTTTATATATAATAACAGCAAAACATTAATAGGACCTCCAATAATGTTGTATATATTTCAAGCAAATAAAAACCAAACTTATTAATGTATGGTACATTAACCACTTACAAAGATGAGAAATAGCACGAAGGTAAAGTACAGCTACAACATAATATATTCCCATCAATCCTGTAAAAATATGTATAATCCAAAATCAAACATTATATACAAATAACAAGTCATAAAAAAGTAATAAATTGAAAAAACTTCTGTAATAACAAAAGCAAAATTTTCATCAAATGGATGAAGGCAAGGGCCATGTCTTTCTGATCCAACGGACAAAGTCGAGCAAACTAGAAAACAAGCAAAATGTGTGATGTTTAAGGGGAACTAATGAACAAACATTGATATTTGAATCTACAAATGCCTCTGCTAACCTGCGATTTACCACTTCTAAATCTACTACAAATTTGTACTCCTAAATCACAATCAATTAGTAAGGCACATGAAAATTCAGGGCATACAGATAATCAAGTTTGGGAGGAATCAAGCGAGTCACAAAATTGAAATACACTGAGGGCTTTTTTTAATTATTCAGTGCAGGAAGGCCGGTTTTATACCTTCACAACCTCGTGTTCAACATACATAGTCAAAAGCTTTCATAAGAACGCTAAATCAAGAAACGGGTAGGAGTTTTACTTTAGTCACTTTATAGCTCAAACATAATCCTAATGGTGATAGATTATTATAGTCACCTGAAAGTCAACTGAAGCCTAAATATTCCCGTACACAAATACAGCTCATAACTATCTTCAGATTGCGTGTGCATGTCAAATCATAAAATGCTCATAGCAAAATCACAAAGAAATGGTATTATAGTAAGAACTGTCTTTTCAGTCTCCAGATATTTTAATAGGTCACAGAGCGATGAACTGATGTCTCATGCAAATAACTTCTAAAGTCAACAGGTCACAAGTCCACCAAACTACATTGTACGCAAGATACACATACCATCTTAAGGCAAAGACGCGTACTGCTTTTTAATCACTTTTATGTAGATTAAGTAAAACAAAAGGTCAAACACTGCACATATAGTAGTAAAAAACAGTCTTAACATTATTGGGTAAAAATTAGCATACCATCCAATGATGGGCACGGTGCCAACATGAAAAAGAACTGGCTTCCATTTGTATTCGGACCAACATTCGCCACCGATAAGATGCCAGCTCCAATATGCTTCACCTCTTGTTTTATCTCGTCCTCAAACTTTCCCCTGAAACTCATTATACAAAACAAGTTCTTCACTATGGTTCTCAAATCTAATTAAAATCAGGGGTAAAAAAAATAAAGCAAATTTCAATACATTATGGGTAAATTCAAGGGAATTTTTTTTACCCATAAATGGATTCGCCACCCTTTCATGCCCCGGTGGGATCACCACCTTGCCCTATGAAATCCTACCCCAATTCCAATTTAACCGTCAGTTAAAAAAAAAAAATATATATATATATATATATATCTAATATTTATATACACTACAAAAGCAGAAAATATGAAACCTGGATGATTCTGTGAAATTACGTTGTTGTAATATCCTCTGCGAGCAAGCCCGATGAAGTTCCTGCAAGTCCTCGGCGAGTGTTTGTAATAAAGCTACTATTTTTAACGATTTGAAAACACAAATAATGTCAAAGATACAAACTTTATTGATTGAATTGTCCATTTGGTTACTGAGAAAGTGAAAGAAAATTGAAAGGAAAGTTTGGGAAGGAGGATAATTTACCTCGATGGTGAAGATGCCAATGGTGGTTTCTAGGGCGGCCTCCGGCGACCCTCATTTTTTGCTTGCCCACATCCTTCAGACTCGAAGATTCTCCTTCATCAAATCCAGATCAATGTAGCTTGAAGAAGACAATAGTAGGAAAGAAAATCAAATAGATCTATATATTTTTTGAAAATCAAATCAAATAAGAGAGAATTAGAGAGAGACCGAATCTAGGATTTGGGAATGTAGAGAGAGAATAAAGATGGACCGAATATGGGAGTTATGCTTTGGATTGGTTCATAAAAAACCACCAGATCGGGAAAAATGAAGAGAGATGGACAGAATCTGGGAAGGTAGAGAGAGAAAGGGAGTCAGAGAGAGACAGAGGTCAGAGAAAGAGAGTCTGAGGGAGGCAGAGCAGAAGATGAAAGTAGGGAGAAGGATAGATGAGAGAGAAGGAAAGAGAGATGAGAAAGAAAGAAGAGGAAAGAGAGATCATTTTTACCTCATGCATCGAGGTCCAATTCCGGCAGCCTTTGCCGGAAATTGGCAGGAAAGCCCATGATCACCGTTGCTTAGATGTGAAATTGAGAAAATTTGGCTAAGAATTTGGAGAAACAAACTCGGGAGTTGGAAAGAGGACGACAAGAGGATTCTAGAGGTATAATTAGACGGTCGTTGGCGACGGGTGGACAGCGACTTTGTTGCGTGAAAGAGGAGGGAGAGAGAGGATGGGGGAGGGAGGAAGATTGCTGAGGAGGACAAGGAGTAGAGTTTAAGAGAGGGGGGAGAGAGAGGAAAGGCGTGAACTAATAAACAATGGACACGAAAACCTACTTTTAATTTAAATATATTACATCGGAGAGCACGAAAACTTTTATTGTGCTTTCGTAAATTAATAAACAAATCTCATTTCTGACATTTAAAAGTGACACATGCAAGTAGGCACAAATACACTTCATTTTAGGCACAAACCTGTGTTCCTTTTGCTTAGAGAGCACATATAAAATAGTTTTGTGTTCAATGATACTCAAAACGCACATATATGTATTTGTGCTCAATGAAAATGAAAAGGACACAAATCAATTGTGTTCTTAGCCCACTTTTCTTGTAGTGTTCCCAGTGGGTCACCCATCCTAGGAATGCTTTCGCCCGAACTCGCTTAACTTTGAAGTTCCGATGGAACCCGAAACCAGTGAGTTCCCAAAAGGCTTCATGCTATAGGGAGAGGAACATGTACATATAAGGCACATCACCTCCTCTTCGTTGGTCGATATGGGATCTCACAATCCACCCCACTTAAGGGTAACTCGGCGTCCTCGCTGACACATCCGCACCGAACAACAAAGTGGCTTTGATACCAAATTGTTACATCCTAGACTCAGCTCCGCCTTAGCACAATATTGTCCGCTTTGGTCTTACCATTCCCTTACGGTTTTGTTTCTGGGAACTCACACGAGAACTTCTTAGTGGGTCACCCATCATAGGAATGCTCTCGCCCAAACTCGCCTAACTTCAGAGTTCCGATGGAATCCGAAGCCAGTGAGTTCCCAAAAAGCCTCGTGCTATAGGAAGGGGAGCATGTACATATAAGGCACATCACCCTCTCTTCGTTGGTCGATTTGGGATCTCACATGGGGCCTAGGCAGGCGTCTAAGCGAACTAGGCGGATTAATTAAATCTATCATAAACTACAAGATAGAATGACATATATATTATGAAGTATTGGAACAAGCATATAATGTGTGTTCATTTAAGTATTCAACAAGTCTCTTACAATTTATTGAACAAAATAAAATACAAACTGAAAGTTATCTATTTTATGTCTAAGTGAGTTGCAACCTAGGCGGGTCTGGAAGGGCTACGTGGCCTAGGCGGACGCCTCAGCAGGTCTAGACGTCATTTCTTAACATAACGTGACATTGATCAAACTAAGTTACAAAAAATCATACGCTAAAAGTGATTTGGGGTGTATTTAGAAATTTTTATTTTTTTTAAAACCTAATAAGGTCAAAATTGTCATTGCATACTGGGGTAAATAAGTCATTTAATATTAAATTTTAATGTGGGGTGCATTCAATATTTTGTGGGGCTTAATATAAAAAGCCTTATACTTTTTAGTAAGCATTATTTATCTTCTCAACTATCAAAACCCTCTCATCCTTCATTGTTGAACAAAACCCTAACTAGTGAAACTACATACATGTTGATTAAGAAAAATTGTTTTTGACAAATGGAACACAAAATCGATGTTTCAGAAGCTTCACATGAGGTAATACTTCATATTTTTCATTGTTTTAATGATTTCGATGACATCGATAATTATTTAATCTTACGTTTGCTGCGTTATTTAAACTTTTATATTCATATTCATCTTTTAGGGTACAATCTGAGAGCGCGAATAGCATTGGACTTGCTTTGTTAGACTATGTTGAGTTGGAGAAGTAAATTATGACCTAATGTATGTGTTTTTTCCTTTCTTTTTTGTTCGCAGGTTCGTACCGAGGAGGAGCTAACGGAAGCAATTGCAATAGCAACGGGGGAGAAGAAAGACTGCTTGTGCTTCGTTGAAGTGATTGTTCACAAGGATGACACAAGCAAAGAGCTGCTTGAATGGGGATCCAGGGTCTCTTCTGCTAATAGCCGCCTGCCAAATCCTCAATAAAAAAGCCATGCTTTAGAATGATCTCAAAAAATCCAAATTAGAATAAGATCTTAGTACTTCAGTAGATTGAATTATTTTATGGATTTTCTCATTTACTTGGATGTGGGGGTGTATGTACAAAATATAAGATGTATATTGAGAATGTGGGGTGTGGGGGTATTATGGGAAAATATGTGGGGTGGATTAAGATAATTTTTAAGTGAAAAAGCAAATGTGGAGTGTATTAAGTATGTAGAGTTTATGCAACAATTTATGGGGTATTAATATAATAAGCCAAAGTATAAAATTAAAACAATTTCCATGTAATACTACAAAAAACGAAAGGCAATTGTAACCTAAGTAGAAAAATAGAGTAGAAGACCCCCAAATCAAAAGTATTATTCACGTGTTTAATTACTGGGTTCTGATCTTGAATCCACACCCTTCACGTGGCAACATCGGGTAGAAATGGTCCCCACTTTCAGGCTACTGTACAAGCTCAATTAGGTTATAAATAGGGCAGGCATATTGCAAGTGCCGCACTCACACTCACACTCACACACACACAAGCCAAAGGCAATTACACAGAAGCCATCGTTATTCTCTATTTCCCTGCCTTCAAACCTCCCAAAGAATCACCATGCTAGGTCTAGCAAACAATGCGGCTACCAAGGTGGCCTCAGTAGTTACCACTACGCACGAACACCTTGCTGGCGATCATGACCTTAGCATTTTTACCCTGTCTGACCAGAAAATATTGGAAAAGATTTATGGTACTCATGTTCATGCTGATGAATCATTTGACGATGAATCTCTTTTCGCTGTCATTGAAAATATCCTCAAGCATGCTACCCAAATTGTTGACAAAATTGTGCAGGTATATATTTTTACCTTACACTTAATACTTGCACGATTATTAAACTGTCAAATAATTATTAAATAATATCAAATTATGTCATTAAATTTAGGAGAAATTATGTTCACATCCTTCTTTTTGCTACTTCATTGATTAAAATCCTATTCATTTTCAATTTTTGATCAAGGTCCTTGGGTATTAATAACATCATTAATTATTTGAATAATAAAATATTTTTATTTTTAAATATATTCCTTTAGTGTTAAAAATGTTACAATTAGTATATTTATATTTATGGCTAAATTTTTTTATCATATATTTTTATTTTTAGTTTGTACCTATTTTTAATTTGCAAATATTTTTTAATTTGTACCAATTTTCTTTTCATTTTTAATTTGTACCCATATATTAGTTTCTTTTTGTGCCCATATTTTTTTAAGTTTTATTTGTGTTTGTACCCATGTGTATACCGTGACATGACATTGTATATTTAATCAATGATAATAAATTACATATGGTATATTTATGTTTTATGCCTAAACTTTTTATCATATATTTATATTTTTAGTTTTACCCACTTTTAATTTGCAACATTTTTTTAAAATCTGTAGTATTTTCTTTTTAGTTTTATTTTGTACCCACGTATTAATTTCTTTTAGTGCCTATATTTTTTTAAAATTCATTTGTACTCATAATTTTTTAATCTTTTATTTGTACCCTATTTATTTATAATGTACCCATTCTTCTTTATTAATGTACCACTTTGTTATATGTGAAATGTACCAATTTTTTTTGTAAAATGTACCAATTTTTTTAACACTATGGATACATTCTTTTGCCATTTATTATTTCTTATTTTTACATAGTTTTTTATCCATGTATTCAATCAAAATGTTTGAATTTTTTAATTGTAACCGTTTCTAATAGTATTATAATGAGGGATTTTAAATTTATAGGATTATAAATCTCATAAAATATCAAACAATTAATGTCAAAACTATAAAAATATAAATAATAATAGTAATATAATGAGGTGTACAAAGTCAAGGGACTTTGATCAAACTTTGAATACCATTAAGGTTTTAATCAAATTTAATCAAAGAATGTTAAGGATTAGGGACTGCATCCAAAGTATCCCTTAAATTTAAGTGGTAGTGTAGTGTAATAACATAATATATGCTAGGAGACTATTTTTATAACACAACAACATTTTATGTAAGAAAACAGTACTCCTGCACTTATCTCACTTCCATGTTACTTATACCTTGTTTCAGGGTACCCAAGTGCATGTGGAGAACGTAGAGGAGAAGACCCCCAAAGCAGGCTTCAGTACACCACTGTGCACACTTGAGTCCATAGCCAGCGAGGTGATTACCTGGGAAATTATATATACATATATATATATATATATATATATATTTCTATATGTACACATAATGATATGTATATTTGTTGTGATTTTTCATGTATCTTGAATATTGACACTATCATGGTTAATCTGAAAATTTCAGATGCAATGCAAGCCTCCTGGTGAGGAAGTGGCCCACAACACAACCCTGGCAATATTGAACAAGCTGTCAAGCTATTCATGGGAAGCAAAGGGAGTGCTGACTCTAGCAGCTTTTGCCATGGAATTCGGGCAGTTCTGGCTCCTCGCCCAGCTTCAAGAATCAGACCGACTCGCCAAATCAATTGCAATCCTGAAACGAGTCCCTGTGCTCCTCAAGCCGTTAGACCTGCACAAGAAAAGACAAGCAGTGCTTGAACTTAACAATCTGATCAAGGCCACATTGCAAGTGATTGAGTGCATCGACCAGTTCGATAAGCTTTCCAGCTACAACCCAAAAGATGTCCCGGGGTTGGCGATAGCAATGGACCATTTTCCAGTGGATGTGTACTGGGCTATTGTCACTGTTGTTGCTTGTGCAACCAAGATCAGCATCCTCACCAATAATGAGTAATTTCTTCTCCATTAATCTTTAGGAAATCCCTCTTTTGCCAGACCGTGCATATGGTTGAGATTTCATGATCCAAATTCACAGCCTAACAACTTAAGCAATTGTCTGGAAAATAAAATGATATGTTTAGTACTTAATAATATGACCATGGTTGCTTTCGTTTTAGGGACAAGGAGCATGATCTGGCCCCATTTGCTCAAAAAATCCACTATGTCCTAAACAAGCTTAAGATCCAGCTTATTGTTTGCAGAAAACAAATTGGTGGGTTAATTGGAGATATTTCATTAGAATTATATTCTGTTCTTGCATAAATGAAATTCTCAAAAACTTAATTTATTGTTTCATGCATGCAGTGGAGGCCGAGACTTACTGGAGGCTAAGGAAAATCTTCCAAACTCCTACTGAAGTCATGGAGGTTTTCAAGGCCCTGATCTTTACCAAGGACAATGCCCAGCCACTAGTTGATGGTTCTACTAAACAATTGGTTTGTTCTGGTCACAATACGATAATGTATAATTGAATTATTTCTATCACTGGTGCTATGTTGCTTCAAGGCAAATAAAAAAAAGATGGCAGTAAAGTTACTTAGGAGTACTTTTTTGTCATACAAAATTTCCAGCGTAATATTTTTCTTGACGACTAATTTAATTGGAACCCTAACATGTCACGTGGAATATTAGTCCTTAATATGTACTTTCCATGACCACATCTTTATTATAGTTTTGAGGTTTACACACACACACATATCTGTCGTCATAGTGAGCTCATATTAGTCAATCAATATTGCTATTTAGACACGTAAAACTAACATCATAACAAACATATTCTATAAATAAAGCTGAGTGCAACTATTCTATGTGAGACACAACTGCATTAAAGAGTCTTAGCAATGAAGGCAGTTTTTGTGTGACTACATAATGAACATTTCTGTTAGTCAAATTGCTACTTATTAATTTACTTACAACGTGCATAACTGATTTAAACAGGTTAAAATCGATGTCCTGAGGAAGAAGAATCTGATGTTGTTCATTTCAAGCCTAGACATCTCTGATGATGACATCTCACTCCTCAAGCCAATCTATGAGTTTATAAAGAAAGACAATCAGCACAAGATTGTGTGGATTCCGATTGTGGAGCAATGGACTGATGAACTCCGAAAGAAGTTTGAGAGCCTCCGGAATAAGATGCCATGGTACACAGTGCAGATCTCTGCACCTGTAGCAGGCATCAGGTTCATCAAGGAGGAGTGGAGCTTCAAGGGTAAGCCCACACTGGTGGTGATGAACCCACAAGGGAGGGTCGAACATCCCAACGCTTTCCACATGATTAGGGTTTGGGGAGTCAAGGCTTTTCCTTTCACAAAGGCAACTGAAGAAGAACTCTCACATGCGCAAGGCTATAACTTGGTTGTCCCTATTTTCGGACTGATTAACCCACGTGTACGTAATTTCCCTTTTAACTATTTAAATTTGAGGGCTGCTTTTTGGTCACATTTACTTACCACATTCTTAACCACCCCTGTAATACAACTTGATCTCACATATATAAGTGCAAATACAAATAACATCTATTTTAACATTATTTACTGCATCGCCTCTCTAATAGAAGTGTCACCATAAGGAAACATATTTTGGCCAGAAGTGTAAAATAATGGAACATATTATATTTGGTGGGGAAGTGTAAAATTGTATAAGATGCAACCCCTCCCTTTAATATAAATTAGTGTAGTATAGCGGCACTCCTAAAATCTAGCATACATTTCTTAAGTTAATTTTGTGTCGTTGATTTAATTAATTGTCTTCGTCAAGCAGATCAAAGAGGACACGTACACTTTCTTCTATGGAGGCAAAGACAATGGTTGGATTCAAGAGTTCACAAAGAAAGCAACTGCCTTTGCAAATGATCCCTTCTTCAAGGAAGCAAAGATTCACATCGAGTTGTGCTGCGTGGGGAAAGGAAGCAAGGGAGAAGATGACCATGGTATTCTAGGGAAACTCTGGACTGGCATCGAAAGCTTGTTCTTCACCAAGGTTCACAAGCCAGACGACCAAGTCGGTCAAGAAATCCAGAAGCTACTCTCTTACAAAAACGAAAGTGGATGGGCTGTGCTCACCAAAGGGAATTCGGTGGTAGTCACCGGCCACGGTGTCTCAATCTTGAAGGTGGTAGAGGACTTCGACAAATGGAAGGACCATGTGAAAGAGAGAGGCTTTGAGTTTTGCTTCAAGTCATACCATGAGAGGGTTCGTGCTGGGACTCGTCCTTGCAGCCGCCTTGATATTGCGCACTCTACCGGAAAGGTCCCGGACACCATTAAGTGTGGAGAGTGCCACCGGAACATGGAGACTTTTATCAGTTACAAGTGTTGCCACATTGATGGTCCTACTGCACATCACTAAGTTCTGGGTCTCTTTCCCTTGGGTACTTCAAGTATATATGATGTTGGCCAGTCTAATCAGTTCAAAGTAGTATGTTCTAATATCTAGAATAAAGGGCAACTGAGTTGGCTTATGCTTCACGCATGATGATACTTGGATGCTTAATGTGGAGTATATATCACTGGACCTACTGGTAATGTAATAGTCTTCCTAAGTATGTTGTCCTGGTACCTAGCTATCTACTATATGTAATGTTATGTTTTGTTGAATAATTTGAGGTGTTTACATTTCCTTTGGTGTGGATATGAATTATCAATTAATCCCAATTACTCAGATTACTATTCGAGGAAAAATCACTTCAAATCTAATTCCTTAAACATTTTACATGAAAATTCAAGAAATCATCAAATGTCTCCTAATCAAACTGACCGTTGAAGTTCCTTCATTACCCTTTCATTTGTTAATGAGAGTTGAGTGCTCGAGGTTACCAACTTTTCCTAACCTAGCTAAGTCCCACTGCAACCTACATCATAAAACCAATTTACCCCTACATACGAAACTTATAATTTATACAATTACCCTTACAAAATGAAAAAGAAAAGCCTTACAAAATGAAGAAGAAGGAATTTAACTACCACTTTGGCCAGAGGTCTCCAGTAACTTCCTATATATTTTCCATATTTCAGAAAAGACACACTATAAGAGAACTCTAGTAACATAAACATGAGGTGGATACGTTTTTACCCACTAAATTGCAACCATTCGTCAACTACAATTTATGTTAATGACGTTTGTTAAATTTTTTGTATAATAAAAAAACAAAAACGTAATTACGCTCCGAGAGTCGAGAACAATGAATAAATGAAGGTTGCAAAAATACTAAAGATTGAAAACAAAAGTGAAAATGCACATAACACCAATCATCATGTACCCCCAAGGTCAACTTGAGGGTATGCAACTGGTGTCACTACACAAGGTTTCCATATTCCTTTTGACCTAAGCACAAGTGGTATTTTACTTCTTAACTTGTGCACGCCTTTGGTTCCTAGTCCAACTTTGCGTACTTTTGCCTACTTTTCAGTTTTTATGTATTAAAGGCATTCTTACTTACAAATAATGATTTTGTCAGAAACACGTATCATTCTCATTCTTGTATTTACTAACTAAATATCTAAAAGGAATGTGTATAATTTTCATTCATATTTATTAACAACTTAGCATTTGAAAGAAATGTTTATGATTCTTATTCATGTGTTTATTAACAACCAAGGAAGAAAAAAAGAAAGAAAAAAGAAGGTATGTGGGCATGTCACAATACCCAATCCTTTATTTTATCGTTCTGTTCTACAATATTGTTCTTCCAGACCTCATGGAAAATTATAGTCACTTATCGTTCGATCTTAATTCAATGGTAGATGGTCATTTAAGTTTTATTGTAGTACATTCTCCTCCATCGTTGAATTCAGATTGAACTGTGAGTGACCACGATTTTTTGGGATGGAGCATATGATAAAAAGACTCTTCCTTTAGACCCATGTTAAAAGGATAAACCTATGTTAATGAGTTACCTTTATTTTTCATGTATGTCATACCCAAAACCTATGGAATCCACCTACTTTTTCATTCCATTGTTTGCTAGTATACATGATTATGAATGATACAAATTCCTTTAAAATCCATTTAACTATGCCCTAAGTGTATAAAAATGCTAACAATAAGGATTGAACCAAAAGTCCTCTTATGGAAATGGAAAGAAAGACTAACAACCACACCATCATTCTTTTTTATATTATTGATTCTACTACTTAAATTTATAATTAAGCTCAGGTAGAAAATAAAATGAATCAAAATAAGGACAATATTGATGTGATTATGGTGAAACGCAATCTGTCTCTCTAAAATTTTAACATGATATCATAGCGGGTTTCAAATATGGGCCTCAATTATTAAGTTCATTTACAAACATGACTGATGTGGAATTAGTTCCACACGTGGCATTGTATAGTGGTAGCACGTGACAGGATGCGTTGAATAATGTAAAAAGTCTCACATTGGATGTCTCACAAAACAAATCACAACTTGTATCAAATAGTTCCACTTATAATTGCACCGATGCCTTTTGCATAAAAATTCTACACTCATTAATTGCACGGATGTTTAAATGTGAGCAATATCTATGCAAGTAATGATGAATGACCTGTCTCTCTAAAACTTTAAAAAGTTTTACTACTTTTTGTCCAGAAAATTCTTGATAATTAGTGCACATGTTACATAATGATATGCAAACTGGACTTTTATATACAATATGATCAGCTTTCAAAAGTATTGCAAGAATTTGTTTTCACATATATAAAGGCGCGAAAAGACTATACCTAACTTAATCTTCATCATACTGGTAATTAATTCAACAAAACGTGACCGATTTCTCCAATAGTTTTTCTCCAAGTCTTTGCAGCTCTATATAGTTTATCACGAACAATGACTCAGTGAGTAGGCCGATCTATATCGTTGTGGTCCTTGATTCTTGCTTTTTGTAAAGTTGGAATGAAATGCACGAAGCTTGTCAATATGCTTGCGTAAATTTTTATGGACATGGCGATGACCAGTTTGCAACAGAGAACTGGCTAGGCAGCACTCAGTAGGCACTGCTTTTTGACATATAGATTGTTGCGCATTGTTGTCATTGATTCTTGCTTTCCATATTCCACACATGACAATTACTAACAATGTTTGCACGCGAGAGCAATAGCCACTGCGTGATGTACCCAAAAGGAGAAGATATATGTAGTAGCAGAATATGCGTTGATCGAACCCCCCTCTTGTCTGCATTCAAGTAGTAGATGCCCCTAAAATAATAATAATAATAATAAAAAAAATCTAAAAACATTTGAGAGTTCCGATTAACAAAGAGTAATACAAGAAAATAACTATTACACGACAAAAAAATTAAAAAATCTTGGGTCCTCTAGAATATCCGGTACTCTAGCTGTTATAACAGTAAGATCTTCATTTTTATATTTTAAACAAAGTTCTAAACATTAAAGCACCCCGCAATACAAAGTACTCCGGAGTAACCAAGAAAGTCTCCAAATCTATTCTGACAAAAACATGGTTGTCTCACATTGTCTCGAAAGCCATGTCTCACAAGAAAGAGTCAAATAGCTGACAAAAAATTTTCATCGACTGCTTGATGTTAATTTGTCCCAACCAGATAAGGCATTGTGAAAAAAGTGTAATTCTCATGTAATTCTCAATTTACTACTTTGAAAGTATCATGGGTTTCAAACTTTAAGAGCTAGCCCTGGTCTAGTGTGGGCAAGGCAATCGCCCGGGACCTCAAAATATTGGGGGCACAAAAAATATTAGGGTGGTATCACTATTACATTTAACACTTAGCGCGACGAACACAAATTGGTCGTGCAAAGCGTATTTCCATCGCACCAACGTCTACGCGACGGAAATTTCATCGCCCAGAATCCGTCACGCAAAGATCGTGAACAAGACTTTGCGCGACAAATAAACACATTGGTCGCGGAGAAGAAGGCGCGATGGTTTTGCCTTCGTCGCACAAAATTTTATGAATATATTCGTCGCACAAAGTGTCATGATACATACATGGGATGACTAATCTTCGTCTCTAAAAACTTTGAGCGACGACATGTTATTCTTGTGCGACGAAAACGGATTAGTCGCAAAAAATTATGCAAGACGAAGGTACTTGTCGTGCAAAAAGAAAAATATATATATTTTTAAATTTATTTTTTCGTTCTAGTTTTAATTTTGTAATAAAATAATAAAATAAAATTGCAATTAAAAAATGTAATGAAGAGAAAAATAATTTATTTAATATACAAATAAAATGTATGTACAAGGAAAAAGTTTAAAAAGTACGGGAGTAAAAAACTAAGAAAAGAAGGTGGAATAATCTACGGGGTCGTCATTCATAGGCGGCTGGAAAACTTAGGGCAAGAATATCCGGGAGACGAATGCCGGACTCATTGAGGGCCTTTACGATCAGTGACATCTGGCACTTATACGAGGCGAGCTCAGTCCTAAGGCCGGCCACCTCTGCTGTCAAAGCTATCACCTCGCCTTTCGATTGCGAGGATGAAGAGGCTCTAGGTTCCCGTCGTCGGGCATTCCCCATCCCTCTACAATACTTCCCCGGCCTTTTCCTGAGAGTTTGATCCAAGGTGTCTCTAAGGATATGAAACCCTGCATCCCCGGGGGGATCCACGGACTCGATCAGAGTGTCAGGATGAAGCTGGGAGGCGGACTTCTGAAGAACCGACATAACCATGAAATATTAATAATAACATTTAATATTAATAATAACATGAAATATTAATAATAACATTGAAATAATAACCATGATACTTGAATGCGTAAGACATTAATTACAACTGAAGAACACTTACATGAAGGGACCCGACCAACTTATCCCCGGGTTGAACATAAACGTCTGCAAAGACAACGATCTCCGGGAATTTTGAACCCCCTGAATAGAATAAGATAAAGAAAAATGTTAGTACGAAAAAAAATTAATATTACTGACCTACTAAAAATTGAATATGAAAAGGGCCTCCAACCTGAATGGTGGAGAATAGTCTTTTTCTCCTGATTGATCTTGTTGGCTTTCGCCTTCTTCTGTTATACACAAAATGAATGTATTAGTTGTAATTTAAATGAAATTTAAAAAAAAATCAATAAACATTAGTAAGAAACGTATAATACTTTTAGACTTAATAAAAAAAATGTACCACATAACCGGGTTCCTGAAAATGATTGCAGAGCCACACCCAATTTTCTTCCCCGTCCTCAAACTCCTTTGGGCAACCCTTCTCAAGAGCGACCTCTTCCGCCGTCGGTGCAGCGCGATGCCGGTCGTCGTATCCGATCGTGATACGTTCGTTGGTCACCTGGGTGACCTTCGCCGTCTTCAACTGGCAACAAGGTCCCCAAGTATTTTTCTTTGCTTAAAAAAATAAAAGTCAAACAAACACTACAAATTATACGAAATTTCGGCAGAACCTCCCCTAAGGTTATAACATTTCCCAAACCCTGGACATTGTAATGAATAATATATGATATCCAACAACAATTACAACAGTTGAATACGCCAAATTTGGACCAAATGCACAATTGCAGTATGTAACAATTTTGATTAAACTTAATATATGAATAACTAAATTCATAAGGAAATAAAAGGAGTTATTTAACCTTACCTTGTTGTGACCCCGAGGCATTAGTAGTGGATGCCGATGTCGTGTCAGGCGTACGGTGGCGACAGTGACCACATCTGGCACTAACAGGTAGTGCCATTGAAAAGGCTGATGACGCTGGCGCCTGGGAGACCCGGGGACCAACCATATCAACCGGATTAACTGGCCTAGGGTCCATTTCTGCTTAAGCAGTGGCGGCTGAAGTAGGAGGCGGAGGAATCGAACGGGGTGCAGTCGTCACCGCTTTATGACTTCTAATAAGCTCCGACGTTTGCACAATTAGAGAAAAAAATTCAATGCATATATATGTTGTGCCCCACATAAAGATCCATAATACACACACATATATTTTGAAACTGAAACGGCAAACAAAGGCTAATTAGACCATTATTTAAGGTAACATCTTCTCTACACTATTTAGAAGAGCAATGGTTTTTATTTCAAGAGTTTATTTTCACAACTGAATTTGTAATACTACCCTCTCCCTTGTGTGGCAAAACAACTTAGTCGAAGAGGCATTTATTTGCAAGCTTATATCAACTTTTGGTAGTTGATATCACATTTCCTAAAAAGAAGGTCATATAAACATGAAAAGTGAGGACTAACAACAGAGCATCTGAAGAAGACTGAAACATTTATTCCAGTTGAAAGGTTCCTTTTTGTGTTTCTAACTATTCACCATGTTTCACTTTTCCCCTGAAAACAACATAAATAGTGGAAAGGTTGTTTCCTAACTTGAAGAACAAAAGTTGAGATCAAATTCCAACCCTAAATCCCTAACCCAGGATTCCTAATTCCAATCCTAAATCTTAGGATTTCCAATTCCAACCCTAAATTCCTAAATGTTGTAACTAAAACAATTGAAGAAAAAAATTCATAAAATTGTACTTATAAACAATTCAATTAAGGGAGATGAATTAAGGGAGACTAGGTGCTTACCTAGTAAAGTTACGTGCGGTGACGGGGGAGAGAGTGTAGCGTCGGAGTGCGTCGGAAGCGAGACGAAGAGTGACAGAGAGACAGAGAAACCGAGGGAGTGCGAGAGACGGAGAGAGAGAGACACTAAGATTGAGTCTGAGATAAAAAGAGATAAAGTGAGGAGGTTGATAGAATAGAGAGAGAGTAGATCCAGAGAACCGAGAGAGAGAGAGAGAGAGAGAGAGAGAGAGAGAGAGGAGTTTGAATATGAGAGGAGTTCAAAATTGAGTGAGTGAAATGAATTGAAGGCATGAAAATACAAACGCGCCCAATTGTGGGAAAAAAAATCAATTTTTACATGTTTGCACGACGAATATGTTTAAACTTGCGTCGCGCAACCAGTTATATTAAAAAATTATTAATTTTTTAATATTTGCGCGACAAACATTTATAAAAATGTTGTCGCGCATAACTGTAAATTTAATTTATTTTTTGGTTTAAATAAATAAATAATTTTTTTTTAAACTGTAATTATGTTACAAATTTTAAAGGAAACTTGTGTTTGTATACAACATTTTTAAATACCATTGAATACATTTAATTAATATACATCACAATTTTTCATTACTCCTCGTCTGAACTAGATGAATAAAGATCATCGCTATCGTTAGATTGAAACTCTCATTCCTCCTTGTCTGTAGGCACATCAACATCGTCGTTCGCGCGCTAGGGTGCATTGTATTGTGCCGGATCCCCGAGGTCAATCGTAATGGAATCGATCGGTATTTCGATTTCAGGACCTCGAGCTACCTGATACGGTTCTTGTACAATGGTCATATCTCGCAGTGTGTCTGCACCAAGTGTCGTTGAAGTGTCCAATTGTTGGTCAGCAACGTCACCATAATCATCATCAATAGTAAGATCTCGGTCCGTAATATCATACACCCCTCTGTGCTCAATTTTCTAAACTACTTTCCATCCCCTCCCAACCTTAGGGTTGACCGATAGCAAACCATTGTCTCGCATAACACCTCCAACCCGACGTGAGGTTTGTATCAAACCAGCAACACTTAAAGAGGATAACTTGACACCTGTCTTTGTAAAGCAATGTCTGCAATGTCGCCCGCACCTGGTACATGTACCCCACTATTTTGCGTACAAAGCTTGTCATCATGAGCAGCTGCCCAAAACTTGATGCCATTTACATGACAACCGGAGTACAGTTCTGCACTTAGTGGCCCAATCGCCAAGCTGTACAATTCTTCATTGTAAGCGGGCGAATTAATTTCCTTCATTTTCTTCACCTAAATAAAAGAGAAAAAGATGTCGTGTTAGTTCCTTCATTTTCTTCACCTAAATAAAAGAGAAAAAGATGTCGTGTTAGTTTAACATTTACAATTATGCACCAAACCCAAACACGAACAACATACGTTTTCACATAACCATCAGGAAACAATTCATGATGATTTTTGGCATATAAATGTGAAAGATGTTCCTGCTTCATAAACTCTTCATGCTCATCTAGGTATGTAATTATCTCGTCACAATTGTTAAGTACAAGCCAGTGTGCTACCTCCATGTTCTTTTTGTCAAACGCCTCCCCTCTTATTGGTTCGCCAAATGATCGTGCAATTTGGGAAAAAACAGAAAAGTTTTCACTTTTCACACCACCGTCATTATTGCGTTGCTGTCGGTTGAATGTAGTCTCAACGTCTTGTAGGTACATTGCACAAAATTTAAGGGAATCAAAGCTGACCCATGCCTCCACGATTGATCATTCGGGCTTTGCCCTGTTCCGTACACTCTTTTTTAATTCACCCAGTAGTCTGCATCAATAAAAAAAATATCGTATAAAATTAGTGTAATTATACATACATCATGAACTAAAATATTTATGACGTTTATATACCTCTCAATCCAATACATTCATCGATTGTTGACGGGTCCGGCTAGAAGTGCCTCATCCGGCAAGTGAATCATGATGTGGATCATGCTTGTTAAGAAAGCTGGAGGAAGTATTTGTTCAAACTTGCATAACACTTCAATAATATCATCGCACAACTATTTAACATCAGACTTCTGGAAAGTTTTTGCAGTTAATTGAGAAAAAAATCTCGCCAACAACATAATTGGCTTCACCACGTTTTCGGGCAAGAGGTGTCGAATTCCCACTGGGAGAAGCCGTTGAAGTATGACATGACAATCATGACTCTTGAGGCCGGATAATTTTCCTCCATCCACATTTGCGCAATGGCCGATGTTTGAAGCATACCCATTTGGAAACTTTATAGATGATAAAAACTGCAAAAACTCTTTCCTCTTGTCCGGTTTCACCAAAAACGATGCGAGCTTCTTTCTGGCTATGTCTCTGTCCCTCGCCATCCATAAACTTGGCCTAATGCCCATTTTTTCCAGATCGATTTGAGCTTTTATTGTGTCATTTGTTTTTCCCTCGATGTCCAGTATAGTTCCGACGAGTGTATCAAACACATTTTTCTCAACATGCATTACATCGATGTTGTGTCTCAATTTTAATTTGGCCCAGTACAGGAGCTTGAACAACCTCGTCTTGTGTGTCCAGTTTAGATGTGTGTATAGTCTTGTCCTATTTACGAACTTGCCCAACGGAGCAAAATCCAACGAATTCAGCTCAGCCAAAATTTCATCAGCGGACCATTCTCTGGGTCTTGGCCGAAGCTCTGTGCCATTGAAGAAGGTTGTCTCATTCTGACACCACTCATGGTCCCACGACAACCACCTATGATGCCCTAGGTAACAAACTTTTCCCGCGTGCCAACTAGACGTCGTGTCCTCTTTGCAAACCGGGCATGCGTAGTAGCCCTTGGTTCTCTACCCTGACATCATAGCGTATGTTGGAAAATTGTTTATAGTCTACATCACGGCCGCTCTCAAAGTAACCATCTTCCCGGTAGATTTATCGTACGTGGGAACACCGTTTTCCCATAATTCTTTTAGTTCATCAACCAATGGTTGTAAATACACATCAATACACGTGCCCGGATCTTTGGTTATTAACAACGTCATCACCATAAATTCTTTTTTCATGCACTTCCAAGGTGGCAAATTATACGGAATTGCAAAGATTGGCCAAATGTTGTGGTATTGATTTAGAACCCCGAACGGATTAAACCCGTTCGTCGCAAGTCCTAATCTAACATTCCGGGGCTCACAAGCAAATTCGGGGTACAACCGATCAAACTCTTTCCAGGCCTCTCCATTTGCAGGATGTCTCATAACATTGTCATCTACCCGTCTGTCCTTATGCCACCTCATGTCACTTGCAGTGTGCGTCGACATATACAATCGCTGCAACCTGAGCTTTAATGGGAGATAACGCGTAACTTTTTGTGGAATCTTCGTTCTTCTAATCTGAGATGTCAATTTAAACTGCGACTCATTACATACAGGGCATTTATCCAACGCTTTATTCTCTTTGTAGAACAAAATGCAATTATTTTTACATGCGTGAATTTTTTCATATCACAATCCAAGACCACTTAGCAGCTTCTTTGCACTTTTATGATCTTTAGGAAGGCAATTGTCCTTTGGAAGCATCCTCTTGAAAACCCCCAAAAAATAATCAAAACACTAGTTCGACATACAAAACTTTGTTTTTCCATGCATAAACTCAACTATGGCCGTGGCTTCGAAAATCTTTCGCAACCGGGGTATAATTCTTGCTTGGCACCTTTTAATAGTTTTTCGTATTTTTCGAATGCTTTACTGTCCATGGTAGAAGGGACGCCATCTTCTACTTCCACATTCGTATTCGAACTAGCGGTTGGAAAAACATCATTGATAATGTCCATAATTTGATCATTTGGATCTACAACAGAGTCAACTGTATCCACTGCTCGGGTAGTGTGGGAGGATGAAGCATTTTTTATTTCTTCTCCATGATGATTCCACGTAGTATAGGTTTCCATCATCCCATTTCTCACTAAATGGTATCGAACAGTTTCAAAATATTCAATCATTAAGTTGTTACACTTTCTACAAGGACACCAAATTTGAGTTGAACACCGGTTATTTGCAATTGCAAAATCGATGAATTGATTTATTTCATCCAAATAATCATTAGCACATCTGTTAGGATTTTGTATCCACTGTTTGTCCATTTCACCTGCAAAAAAAAAAAAAAAAAAAATTTACAAGGGTGACAACAACTTCAATTATGACATGCCACCTTATGCCTCTGGTATGGGTCCTATCTTATTCGAGAATGCATAGTTACGTGTCGTAATTTACGGTTCCAACACATTTGAGTTCAAGCGTGGGAAAATTTCGGCAACATCTCCCTGTAGTTCTTCAAGCGCATGACGTAGATACAAAAAACTACGAAGCACCCGAAGAACGCAAAGAGATGCTACCACATTTTCCACGTTCAAACTCGAATGTGTGAATCGCAAGCTACAACATGTAAATGTGCATTCTCAAACTGTCCAAAATTTTGGGACAATTCAAGAATTCATTGGACCCCAGTCATGCTTTCGCATCCATTCGCGAAATCCAACTAATTTTCAAACGAGAATCTAAGCTCATATGAACATTGCAAACCATTTTTTGAACATCCATACAAAAATGATTGCATGCAAATACATAAACTCACAACACCTATAAACTACATCCAACACAATTTAAATGAATGGAAAATAAATAAGTTAGTTAAGAAAAATTATACCTCAAATCTGTTGCAAATTGCACCAAGGGAAGGTAGTTGCTGCAATTGTTTTGCAGCTTCTGCCTTCCTGCAAACTAGTGAGGTGTATTAAAGGCAAGAACTTTGTGCGACGACACCATCGTCGCGCAAAACCTTGTGCTTCAGCTTTTTGGGCGCCAAACGAGTACCTTTCCCGGGTTTTTAACCCCTTGAGCAATGAACCATAGATCGTCGCCCATTTAATTTTTATTTATTTATTAAATTTTTTTTTTGGACATTGGCTTGGCCTTCAACTTTGTGCATGTGATCTATTTTAAACCCATTGCGCGACAAAATGATGTTCGTCGCGCATTTTTTTAATATATATTTACAACATTTTTCCATTCCCTCTTCAAATTTTTTCAACCCACATGCATATGTAATAAATAATATGATTTGTACATATTTAATTAAAAACATTAAGTAAAATATTAAGTAAAATGCATTAGTTTCATTCATACTTAATAAAAACATTAAGTACATATTTAATGTGCTCAATTTTCATACTAAAAAAACTTAAAATTCATATCTAATTATTAAATAAGCAATAAAATTAAAATAAGAAACCCTATTCTAGTCATCCGCAAGTAGTTCTAGTTCTTGCTGTAGTGCTGCAACGCGTTCATTATCAAACTTCCATTCCCGAAATCTTGACTTGAACACGTCGTTGATAGCCTTCATCAGATTTGGATCACTTTTGTCAATGTCCCAATTCGGCCGTCATGCAAATTAATAAATTAAAATCTCACTATTACAGTATATTTAACAAACATAATTATTATTTAAATAATGAAATTAACACATACATCTAACTCATCAATCATGTTCATCTTCAACTCCTCGGGGATGGCTCTCCAAGACTCCAATCCACAACACATTTGGTACGCACCATTGCTCCTACGTCGGCCAAGAAGCTGGCACGCTTATCTGACTTCATTACCCCTACTATTTCGTCACCAGTGATTCAGTAACGGCTCCTACCATAAGATTTTCGGACACGTACCTCAACTCTTTTGTTCTTGTCCATCAACATAAAATATTTTCATAATACTAAAACCTAAATACAAACGTTATACAAAATGAAAAAATTTGAACGCAAACCTTTTCTAGAACCTTCGCCATCCGTTGTCTTTGATGAACGCGCACCATTGTCGGCCATCGTACTAACACTCAGAAGGAACTGATTATAATCGTCAGAAGGTGTTTTAGAGCGTTTTTGAAACGAACTATGAAAAATAAGAAGAGCATATGCGCATATTTATAGGAAACTTAGGGACTTTGCGTGACGAAGGCTTTGTCGCGTAAACACTGCACTAAATACGGTATTTATTTCTCTGATCTAGTTGCACCAAACTGTTGACTAAAACTGAACATCACTTGCGCGACGAAAAGTTTGTCGCGCAAGGGTTACCCTTTGTCGCGCAAATTCTTTCGCGACGAAGCAAACTTCATAATTATAAACAAATTTTGAGTTATAATATGTATTCTAAAAATAATTATTACCTCAAATAAATTGATATTATATTCCATTCAATTAATACCTTAAATAGATTGATATTATATTTCATTCAATTAACACTTTAAATAATTAATACTTTAAATCAATTGATATTATATTCCATTCAAATATTTAAATAACCAAACATGAATTAGAACATAATTACGTCCAAATACATAACTTAGAAAAAAACCTTAAATTTCAATATTGTCATATAAAACATAAATTTAAAACTACTTTTTATTTATTTCTCTGATTCATATGCACCAAGTACGTTGACCTATTACTGACTTGCACGACGAAATCTTTGTCGCAAAGAGTTTGTACAGCCACACTTCGGTCGCGCAAAGATTTGAGCGACGAACTTAAGGTAGTAATTTTTTTTAGAATACATATTATAACTGAAAATTTGTTGGTAATTATAAAATTTACATAAGCATAGATATCTATATTTACATAAACTTTATAATTACCAACAAATTTTTAGTTATAATATGTATTCTAAAAATAATTAGTACCTTAAATAAATTGATATTATATTTCATTCAATTAATACATTAAATCATTAATACCTTAAATAAATTATATTATATTTCATTCAGTTAATACCTTAAATAAATTAGTATTATATTCCATTCAATTAATACCTTAAATAAATTGATATTATACTTCAATTAATTATTTAAATAAGCAAACATGAATTAAAACATAATTAAGTCCAAATACATAACTTACAAAAACGTACCTTAAATTTAAATATTGTCATACAAAACATAAATTTAAAACTACTATTTTGATGGTCCTCTATTCTGCTGGACTTCATAACGCCACCTATTGTAACCTCCCTCCAACGCATTCTCGATCAACTTCATCAATTGTTCGTTCATATCATCATCAAGAGTATACTTTCACTGTTACACATATATGGAAATAGTTAATTCTAACATATAACAAAAAAGTTCACAAATTTAATCAACAATATACTTACTAATAATTCATCCGTCACCGCCTTCTTTGCATTCTCCAACACATCTTTCCAACAACACCACTCAACAGTAGGACAATTGTTCCCCATGGCTATAGCAATAGCATGCGCAAATTGAAAATGATGCATCATATTATTCGGGTCGGCTTCGGTCACATTATCATCCTTGTTTTTATTCTCCATCGCAACATGAACAGAATTCTGAAGAATAAGAATTGTGAAGAAAAAAGAGAGCAGAAGCACATATTTATAGGAAGGATAGGGACCACACTAAATACTTTCAGATTCTGTTGATTCACATGCACTGAATGCTCTGACTGAAAACTGACTCTAACTTGCACGACGAAGCCCTTGTCACGCAGTGTTCCTCGGTCTCCAAAGCGTTGAATGTTCTGCCCAAGAAAATGAACAGCCTTTGCGCGACGAAGACTTTGTCGTGCAAAGCTACAACAACTTTTCCACGACGAAGCCTTTGTCGCGCAAAGATATAGCGGGAAAATCTTCATCTTGCGTTAGGGTTCTCGCCAAAAAAAAAAAAACCGCGTTTTTCTTATTGGCTTGGCGCGACGAATATGTTTTCTATCGTCGTGCAAAATGTTTTGTGTGACTAAGTGATCCTTCATGCAAAGTTCACTACCCTTGCGCGACGAAGATCTCTTTATCTTTGCGCAAGGTGTCATTGCGCGACGGAATTTGCTTTGTCGCGCAAGTTGTTTTTTGTACTAGTGGGAAGAGAAAGTACGAGGGGGGCAAGAGGGCGAGAGGGTGAGAGGGCGAGAGGGAGGGTGATAGAGATTTAGTGAGATAGAGGGCTGTCGGAAGGAGAGAGTTTATAGAGAGGAAGAGCTGAGGGGAAAGTGTTTGCGATGTCAATTAAATCCCGAGGTTCTTGCTTGAAGAATAGAACATATTCATCGCGCAAAAAATTCAAATTAACACGAAATTATTTTCGTGCCCGCCCAGAAAGTCAAATTTTCAGCTCATTGCACGACGTACATGAATGTATTCGTCGTGCAAAGAACATTTACGCAGCGAATACATTTATGTTAGCTGCGTAATGAGCTGAAAATTTAATTTCCCCAGATCAATTTTTTTTAAATTTAAATTTATTCAAATAAAAACAATTTATTTATAACATAACATAAATAAATTACAAAAAATATCATCTAATATGTTGTACAAAGCAAGCCTCCAGGTGAGGAAGCGGCCCAGACTCGCGACGACGGTGATGTCGGGGTGGTGGAGGAGATGACTGATGGAGTGACGAAGTGTGGGTGGAACAGTGGAGGGGACGGGACGATGCACACACGACGAGACAACGTGAGAGAATTGAGTTCGAGGACTCGAGTGACAGAGTCGAGCTATTCTGTCCATTGCAATTACAAATAGGCCGGTCGGGGGCCCTGTTTTTCTATACATCTGGAATCGGCCCGCCTCGCCTGGCCCTGCCTCGTTTCTCTAATAAAAAAACTGGAACCTGCTCGTACCCGCCCCAAACCTTGATTACTCGCCCTGACTTGCGGTTCCTATACCCATTTGCCCACCCCTACGACTCACACCTTCGATTTTTCGCCTTTCCAAGACTTAGTTAGCTAAATCCTCTGTGGCGTACAAGGGACCTTTGGCGATTTTGACATTTTTCTAAATAAATGTAGGAGCTTATTTCCGGTTGTGTAATAATTACCTTAACTAGAATCGACTGCTTTACTTTTGTTGTACTGTCATGTATGCTCTGAGTACTTATGTTTTATGGGTTCTTCCCACAACTGCGCACTCTTTTTTTTAGCTTAAATAAATTCTAGCTTTGATTTAAATTTATCCATACTTTATACATCACTTACCTTTGGCTACGTCACCTTTGGGTGTCGACCAGCAGACCTCGACTCTGGTCGGGGTGTGTCAACACCTCCAAAGGACGACAAATCCACTAGCAATTCACGTTTTCAGAATCAAAGAAACTCCAACAATTTAGGTGCTTAGTTCTATCACAGGTGCAATAATCGTCACTACGGTGAATGTAAGAGGGGAAATAAAGGATGTTACACATGTGGCCAGGAGGGGCACATGTCTAATCAATGCCCGCAGAATTAGAAAAAATCAGCTTCCTACACTACCAGTTATAGCTCATTCACAACAAAAATTACTTAAATGACCTAGTGCCTACCAGCAGACAGATTATGAGAGTGCGTTCCACTACCAGGGCAACATATCCCAGTATTCGAGATGAGCGTACCAGTACTCACCTGATGTTCCATATTACTAGGGCGGCTATCAGCTATACCAGGGCGGCTATCAGTAGTACCAGGGAGGTTATACACCGTATCAGGGGATGAGCACAATGGGATACTGGAGGACAGTATCAGAATCTCGATGTAGCTTCTAGCAGTGGCGGCTTGGGCAAGCAAACAAACCAAGCAAACCAAACTAACCAGGATCAAGGTAATCAAGGACGTGGCATCAAAATCAGGCAAATATAGGTCGTCGAGGCAGAGAACAAGTGCAAGGTCGCGTCAACAACATCACTATACAAGATGCTCAGAGTAATCCCAACTTAATCATGGGTACGTTGAATGTTCTAGGCCACTTTGCAAGAATTTTAATTGACTTAGGTGCTACTCACTCGATGATTTCTCATATGTTTGCTCAAAAGACTCAACCTCACCCCACTCCCCTTGGTTATGATTCAGAGTTCTCAATGCTTAGAGGTGAAATTCATTATGTTAGTTGGGAGTATCGAGGATGTCTCGTTTTTATCGAGAATGTAGTAATGCGAGCTAATCTTGTTCCCTTGGATATCATTGACTTCAATGTTATCTTGGGCATGGATTGGTTAGATTACAACTATGCCATGTTGAATTGTCGCCAGAAAATTGTTACTTTCCATCGACCAGACATGCCTTTTGTAACTTTTGTCGGCAAACGTAGTGTTATGAAACACTGAGTAATATATTCCATGAGGGCAAAGCGAATGCTGAGAAAGGGTTGTCAAGGCTACTTAGCTCACGTAGTGATGATTGAAGATATTCCTGTGCGTGTGGAAGATGTTCGAGTAGTCAAACATTTTCCTGATGTTTTTTCCGATGATTTACCTGGCTTACCACCGATCGTGAAGTGCAGTTCACCATCGACCTACTTCCAGGTACTAACCCTATTTCTCTAGCACCATATCGTATGGCTCTTGCAGAGTTGAGAGAATTAAAAACCCAGTTGCAAGAACTTGTTGATAAGGAATTATTACGTTTTGAAAAGATTTTCACATATGTCGTCATTGCGCATTGCATCAGCTTCATATGCCCGACGTTTCACCTGCGTTGGGGTTGCTACGACCAACAACATCGGCGTGCAGACGTCGAAGTCAACATGTTGTTGAGTTGCGACATCAGACCTATCATCCGTACTAAATGCCCTATGAAAGTCCCTACATGGAAGAAGCTCGCCCCTGATGTGAAGGAGGCAATGATGATAGAGCTTTCGGTAAGTTTGCTTTTTTTTTTTTTTTATGAATTTATTAATTTTACTTATTTAGTGTATTTTTTTAAACTAACACTAGTTTTTTGGTCTATTTCAAGTTAGCTTTAAGATCGATATGGAGGAGCCAGGTATGTTCGAGTACATAATCTGGTAGTGGACTCACCGGTTCAAGAAGTAGATGTACCACCTGCACAACAACTATGAGACTTATGCATCTCATCCTGAAGCTCTACCCATCCACCCACAAAGTTTGTGGAAATGCGGTTATTTTCAATGCTTTTAATTTCTAGAGATGTACAAATATTTCAGTTTTCATAATAGGGTAGTGTTATCCACACACCCATTTTACATCTCACAAACCTTTTCTCAATTAGCAGTCGTCAGATAGAATGAAGTGAAGAAGATCAATGACAAAAAATTAACAAGGGTGTGTGAATATCACTATCTTAATAATATTGTGCAAATATTTTAGTTTTAATAATACTGAGCGAATATGTCAATTTTAATATTATTTAATAAATTTGTTTAATATTGTGACTTTTAGATTAATAATTAAAACTAAATAATGTATTGAAATTATATATCGTTAAATTATGAATTTAAAAAAAATAAAGAATTTTCCCGACGAATACTTTGGTACAGCATTTATTTTGTATTTTTTTTCTTTAAATTCCTCACCCGTGGACTGTTTCGTTGGATAAAATAATTTTTGTTTTTTATTTCCTATAACCCGAGCGAACACAATCGTCGGGCAAGTCATATTCGTCGGGTAAGTTGGTCAATGCATTTTGGTCGACTAAATTGTTTAGTTGGGCAAACAGATTTGCCCGACGAAATTTATCAATAATTTGTTGGGCAAAAGTTTCAGCTACGGCCTTTGCCCGACTAATTTTTTCCGATAAATTAATTATGACGAGCAAAAATTTTGGTGACGAAAATCGTATTTCGACCGAAAGGGTTTTTTTTTCTAGTGTTACCTATCTTTGTTCTTCCCCATATCCTTATCAGTAAGCATATAAAAAATTGAAACAGGGTAAAGTATAGCCTTTTATCACTTTCACCTTCTAATTTTAGGTTATAATTATAAATGCATGTGGAGACGAGATGACATTGTCACAAAGGCTACGTAGACCACCTCTAGACCAAAAAGATGGTCCAGGAGAGGTATAACATAATTTCACCAGTTAAGGTAGAGACGAGATGGCAGGGCCAGGTGGCACGAACACAAGGAAGATTAGATATGTGGAAGATGTGCATGCAGCCTTGCGCTTTCTGTCACAACATTTTACGTGCACGAAAACAAATGAATTAAAGTCCTGATTTTACACTGCATGCATTCAGATCCAAACGGGCTGCACAAATTTCATGTCCTCATCGCTAGCTCCTCATAGACATTTAACGACGACACTGATAGGAGGTAGAGCGCTGAGATCCAAGGAAATCAGGAAATGGGCAATTTAGAAATGACCACAAAATCAAAAGAATGAAACGGCTGAACCTTCATGATTTTTCATTCTTGCTTTGCCCTATCCCATTGATATTAACCACTGTTCTAAAAATCGGCCTAGCCGCTAGGTGGTGGAGAATCGATGCAATTTAGGCCAAAACGTGCGAAAAATCAGGAGGGGCTAGGCGGCAGCCTAGGTGGGTTAGTCAGGCTAGGCGGTTCTATTGTTTTTAATTTTTTTTTAATCAACTTAAAAGATTTTCTGGGTAACCTACTAAAAAGAACCTAGATTATGAATTGCATTGCTCATTGATATTAACAAACCAATCATCACCGTGATCGATTGAGTTTACGGGTATATTTGGTTTAGCAGAGTTGTGCAGACCCAGCAAGACTTGTGATTACTAGTTGAAATTTCGAGTTCACACTTGATGAATGGTTGATGGATAATCAACCGACAGCTCCCAGAATTTATATGTGAACATGGCACACCCTATAGAAGGAGAAAATGGATTTGAGTATTAGAGTTAACCCTAGGGCATGTGCAATTAAAGTAGGTTTTTGCTTTTGTTTTTGGTTTTGTATAACCAGCTAGTAGATCCTACTACTACAGGCACATCTAAAAGTGAGGCAATCAAATCAATACAGAAGCACATTTGTTTGGATATAAAAACACCTAGATTTAGTCGTACCGATAATATAATCATAAGGCATAATCAATCGCTTTAGTTAAATTTTTGTATGGACTTTCTTTTAATGAAGGGACTTAATCAAAACTAAAACAAGCTTCCATTATTCAACTCTTTTGTAGAGAGAAATAATTGGGCTTAGTACGAATGACAACTTTTAACTGTATTGGAAAAACACGCAACTTACGTTTCAAATATTGGAAAAAAAAAGTAGTCATGCGTCATTATTTTCTTTGAAGGAAGAGTATTTAGAGTGCGTTTGTTTGCCATCGTTAACTTTTACTTTAGACTGAACTACTTATTATAGTGTAGTTCCGGCATTATTACGCACATGAACTAAGTTTGAATGGATTAAAGGTGACTCGCAACGACTAACTCCCTCGCTAGAAGGTCTTAACAAGACCCCCTGAAAAAGCGGAGGACTGCTAAGACCGTCTTAGAGAGAGAGTTGCTCGCATCCTTGTCCTACTCGCCGACCGCCGCATTTGGGCTCGAAAGCGGTGAAATTTTGAATTTTTAGCGCAAAGGTTGTCAACTTTTGTGGATAGTTTTAGTTTTCTTCAATTTTATGGTTTTGGGTGCTTTTGATTTAGGTTGATAGCTTCTTTGAACATGTTAGGTTCGTTTCATGCTGAAATGTCGAATGGGTTAACAGTGAATATTGAATTAGGCATTTTACGTATAGATAGCATTTTACATGGTTTTTTGGGCATGCTGTATAGTTATTTGGGCATCCTGGTACAGAAAGCACCCCTTACTCTAGCAAGCAGCAGTGGCGAAGCCACGTGAGGGCGAGGAGTGGCTACCGCCACTCCCCTCGCCGGGAAACACCACTGGAGAGCTGGGTTCGCCACTCCCCTCGCCGGAAAACCCACTGGTTCATCTCCTCTGTTTGCTGGGCGATCTGTTTTGCTGCTCGCAGAGGCTCTGACCCTTGTTCAAGCACACTCTCATGATGCAATTTCCAGCTCACAGCAAGGGAAGCACACTCTCATTGTCTCAGATTTCTCTCTCGAATCGGTGGAGTTGGCGGTGGCTCCGAAAGTGGAAATGGTGGAAATGGTGGGAATGAGAAAGGGATTTATGGGAACTGGGATATGTTGATTGGGCCAATTTGAAATTTTGTTTTATTTAATATTTTAATATTCAAATATTTATAATGATAACATATTTTCTTAGTTTTTTGTGCTCAAACTGACATCCATGAAAATATTTTATATTAAAATACAACATTGGTTTATCAATATGAAAATATTTTATAATATAAGAACATTTTTATTATTTTTTATTGAACCAATTAAGTAAATTAATTCTTTTTGACGCGTTTTCATCTTTTGATGATAATAACTATACAATATAATTGTAAAATGTATAATTACAATATTTTTATAATAAAATAATTTATATTCTTTAACGAATTTAGAACGAATCGAACTGAAAACCGTACTGTCTATGTCTACTATCTGACGAATGATACTTTATGTTACTACCGAATCCCATATCCGAACCGAACCGCGAATTCGAATCGTACCCGTATCTGGCAACTATGGGGAAGACATTACTATATTAAAATATTTAGTTGTTACCATTTTTCTTTAACCTTGTATTCTTTTAAGTTCGCCCCTCCTCCCTAAAAATCCTGGCTTCGCCACTGGCAAGCAGGCAAGTCACCGATCCAAAACCATTAAGTATGACAAATATCATATTTTCTGAACGGGTTCTTTAGATGTAGACCCTTACAACTTTTATTTCCTATATAAAAACCCACCTAATTATAAACATCCAAATAAAACCCAAATTTAAAAGTGATTGCCATGTAAGAAAGTAATTGACCTATTAATACAAAATATTTACAACTTGTACCACAATATTCAAAATAAATCAATAAATATCATTACTCACCTTAATTACAATGAATAAATAATTTATTGCATATTATTACCCATAACTCACACATATATATATACATATATACGTTCAAATGTATATAGTACTACCATAAGCTCAATATATATATATATAGTACTACTATACGTTCAAATATATATATATATATATATATATATATATATGTATGTATGTATATGCACAGTACTACATATATGATCAAACATATTATACTAATTAATCTACCTATATGTAAATTTATGATGAGCAAATAACATATATTTTGTAGGTGTCATCATATATATTGGGCACATTTTATTATTATATGTACAAAAGAATAGGTAAAATAGTATTGAATAGAATAATAATAATTTTTTTTATGTAGGTACATTATTTTGCTTGTATTTTGCATACATTGGGTTTGCTTTATTATGTAGGTAAATTATTTTGTATGTATTTTACATATAATGGGGAAATTATTTTGCTTTTTTTAAGCAATCTAACATTTTAAAATTCAAATAGTAGGTGCACTGAATCAAATAATATTTTTTGTAGGTAAATTATTTTGCATGAATTTTTATGTATACCAGACTTTTTTTTTTGTTATATATATGTGTGTGAAATAATTTACCTACATGTATATGTAAAATATAATTTGTTGACTTAACTAAGCATGTATTATTACATATATTAGGCATGTTTTGTTGTTATTATATATTAGGCAATTAATTTTTTATTTTTTATTTTTGTAAAATCATTAATTCTCTCCTACAATCAATATGGAACTAATTATGTACATCAAACATTCAAATAGGGGTGTTTTGGGCATCAAAAATTTTTAAATGTGTAAAGTCAAATATAATTAATGAATTTGCTGATGTGGAATCTAGTTAATGGGTTTTATTTGAGTAAAAAACTTATGATGGGTTTTATGTGGAGAAAATTAAATTTCAAGGGCTAAAGTCATATTTTCAGTAAAAGAAATTAACAATATGGAAAGTAGCCTAACCTCTTATAAGGTCATGCAAGATCCCTCTTTTCATCAATGTGAGATTCATTCTCAACACGTCCCCTCACATGTGGCGAATTTTCAAGCCTAACAAGTGGACATCACAACTGGGTGACATGAAGCGCATGTGGGACAACCTGCTCTGATACCATGAAGAAGTTGAAGTTCCACCATAAAACCAATTGGCAATATGGGGAGTAGCCCACCCTCTTATAAGCCTGCGTAAGGTTCCTCATCTCATCAATGTGAAATTCATTCTAAACAGTTGCTAGATGTAGTTGGATTTTGCAGAATGCATAATATTTTGCAAATTAATATTTTGTTATGTATTATGGGTTCTTTTGTTATATATCATGAGTGCTTTAATTTGTTATTAAAATTGAAGCAAATAACATAAAAAATTTGTTATATATCATGGCTTCATTTTGTGTCGATAATGCCAAAGGCCACAGACATGTTGAAAGGTGCGCTTTGACTAACCGTTCACTTTTTTTTTTTTTTTTTTTTGAGAAAAACCGTTCACTTGTTAAACGGGAGATTAGTTTGTGTTTTCTAGATGGTATAATAGGGAAAAGTGAGACTAAATGTGTCAACAAACTATGAATAGATAAAAAGACTTTTGGTATATTATGTGACTTACTTCGTCAAGATCAGACGGTAACAAATGATGAATTAGTGCCTCTAGAGGAGCATGTGTGTAAGACTTTACAAATACTAGCACATCATGCTAAGAATATTGTATTATTGGTGGTAGATTTTATAGATCAGGAGAGACTATTGGTAGGTATTTCAGTAGTCTATTGCAAGAAATTTTGCGATTACAAGGTATCCTACTAAAAGCCCCTCAGCATTTGCCTAGTGATCCTACGGATTATAGGTGGCGATGTTTATATTCATAATTCTTTTTTATTTTCCCTAAACTCTAACTAGAGATTATTTTTGTATAAATTAATGGAAGCTTATTTTTTTTGTTTAGATCAAATGCTTGGGAGCATTAATGGTACGCACATTGATGTGCATGTACCTAAAATTGACAAACCAAGATACCCAACATGAAAGGAAGTGTTGCAACTGATGTGTTAGGTATGCGTCCAAGGGATATGCAATTTATATATGTCTTTTCGAGGTGGGAGGGCTCTGCATTAGACTCTAGAGTGCTACGTGATGCAGCCTAATGGGTTAAAGGTAGCAGCGGGTAAGACTATTAGTTAGTCTCAAATTTGTAAGTTAGGTCTAGTTTTGTTTGTGAACTGCAAAATACTAATAAGGTCTTTTTTTGTCACTAAGTTATTATTACCTTGTAGATGGTGGTTACACAATTGGTGAAGGATTCCTTGCACCATATAGATGAATACCTTATCAATTATCCAAATAGGAAAGACAAACACCTTCCAATAAGGAAGAATATTTGAACATGAAGCATGGAAGGCGAGGAGTGTAATTGAACGCTATTTTGGCTTGCTAAAAGGAAGATGGGAGATACTAAGGAATCCATCTTTTTATTCGATAAGAACACAAGGTCGAATAATTACCACTTGTTGTGCACTACACAATCTTAGGGTTGATATGTCCATAGATCCAAGGGAGAATTTTTCAATAATAGAAGATGGAGAAAAAACAGAAGAAGGTGAATATATTAGTACCGTTGGAGCATCTGATCAGTGGACTATAAAGAGGACGTCATGGCTCAGGAAATGTATAATTACTGGAAAGCAATTAGGAATCAGCAACAGAACTAGCTATATGTGTTAATGTTAACATTTTATTTTAGTTTTTCTTTTTACTATGAAAATTGATTGAATTGCAAATCATTGAAATTAATTGCATGTATCATACACTATGAAGTTGAATTTAATTGGAAATCATTGAATTTCATTTTATTGTGATTTAGTACCTTCAAATATTTGTTAGTTAGGTGTGTATAGTCACAATAATCAGAATGCTAGACAAGAGCCAAAAGGAAAGAGGCGTAAATGTGAGGCATTTGAAGAAGAAGCATTGATATCCGTTCTTGAGGATTGCTAGGGGTGACATAGGTGCTTTCATACAAGGTACCTTGATTGAAATTGCAAAAGCTATCAGTGTTTTATGTCTTAATGCAAATATAAAGGCAAGTCCACATATTGACCCAAAGTTGAAGAAATGGGGAAAAAATATAGTTTAGTCCATGACACGATGAACACAAGTGAATTTGCATGGAATGATGTCAAAAAGCACTTTGAAGTTGACAGTAATGAAGCATGGCAAACTTATGTGCGGGTTAAAATCCTATTTTATTTACCAATTAGTTATATTCTTGTAGTTATATTTTGGCACATTCTAAATTTAGTATTGGTATGTTGATTTAATCTTAGAAACATAAAGATGATGAGGGATGGAGGTTTCTATGAGGATAGAATATTGAGGTTAATGCAAGTGATATTGAAGCTCAAAATGTTTCTTTAGTGAACAGTAAAGCCAACAAAGCAACCAATTAGTAAGTAGTGTAAGAAAGAGAAAAATAACTATGAGAAGTTCAAGTGATGGAACTGAGGTAATTATCAATGGACTGAAAGACCTTTATGTTGAAAGTGGAAAAAGGATGCAAATGGTAACATAAGTTATAATTCTAGGTATTACAGATCACAGTGACATAGCTAAAGAACTTAAAGCAATGGGTCTTTCTCATGTGGATCAAATGAATCAATTGAGTCTTATTTTAGAAAAACCACAAAATGTGGGAGTGTTCAAGTAATTAGATGTCAAATTTAAAAAAGTGTTCGACCATAAGCTTCTAAGCGACAAAGCACACGGATGATTATTGTGGGACCATGATTTTTCCCAAGATCGAAGTGAGATGGATCGGAATACGCTTACCTCAAAAGTTTGGTCATGAACTTAACGACCTCCATTATAGAGCTGACTAAATGGATCAGTGATACCACCATCATCTTGTTCCGGAATCAGCGGGCGAAGTCTGACTACTTCGCTGAGATAAACCATGTTTGTTCCACAAGATTCGAGAATGTAATCCAGCAAGGAATCAACAAGTTTCCACTAATCTTGAGTCCTTACAATTTAAGGATTGGCATGCATCGCAAATAATCACATTCCTAAAAGGATGCAATATCTACTTCCTAGATATTCTCTAGGATTCTTCTGGTTATATAAGGATCCAACTATTCTAAAATGACCTCTCATGGGCTTGTAACATCCCACATCGACCAATGGAGAGGGGGTGATGTGCCTTATATGTAAATGCTTCCCTCCCTATAGCACGAGGCCTTCTGGGAACTCATTGGCTTCGGGTTCCATCGGAACTCCGAAGTTAAGCGAGTTTGGGCAAGAGCATTCCTAGGATGGGTGTCCCACTAGGAAGTTCTCGTGTGTGTTCCCAGAAACTAAACCGTGAGGGCATGGCCCAAAGTGGAAAATATCATGCTACGATGGAGTCAGGACTGGGATGTGACAGAATGGTATCAGAGTCACTCTGTCGTTCAGTACAGATGTGCCGGTGAGGACGCTGGGTTCTCCTTAAGGGGGTGGATTGTAACATCCCACATCGACCAACGGAGAGGGGGTAATGTGCCTTATATGTACATGCTCCCCTCATTATAACACAGGGCATTTTGGAAACTCATTGGCTTTGGGTTCCATCGGAACTCCGAAGTTAAGCGAGTTTGGGCGAGAGCATTCCTAGCATGAGTGACCTACTGGGAAGCTCTCGTGTGAGTTACCATTAACTAAACTGTGAGGGCGTGGCCCAAAGCGGACAATATCGTGCTACGGCGGAGTCTGGACTGGCTGGTACAAATACACCGTTCTAGGCTTCACCTATGGTAACCCAATCTCTTCGTACTTATTCTCTTGCTCACTGCTTGAGTTTTAATATTGCTTACTAACTTGACCATCGAAGAGTATTTGCCCAGCATACCCCCGGTCTTTGGTTCCAACAATTATTTTGTTAATCGTTCAACATTAGGTCATGGCTTTCAACCTAGCCTTGCACTATGAAATATTTTGGCTAATGTCAACTATCTTTTTGTGAATCATGGCAATCTACTTTTGAATGATAATATTGTAGCTAGCTATTGCAAGTATGTTGCAGATGTAATGTAGCTATTGTAAGTATGTTGCAGAATATTGTGTTATCTGTTATTATCCTACTCTTGAATCATGTTTTTTTTTTTCGTTGGCAAGAAATTTGATTTGTACTTTTGATTGAGTCTCATTCTCATCCAATAATATTAAGTTTGATATCTTTAATAGAAAAGAAATTAAAATAGAACAATAATATAGTCCTTGTTCGAGCAACCGCCATAATAAGGAAAGTACTGTTTTCATTATCATGCTTCTTAATCCGACATTGCACCAAACACTTAACTAAGTCAATCTAGCCTAGTCTATTCTAAACCAGTCTAACATAATCCCTGAAGTTAGTTCAGTCTGAGATAGTCTGGTGCAACAAATGCACATTTAGGGGTTTTCATTGCTGCTCCATCCTTCCCCTTTCTAAAATTCTAGCTATATACAATCCATAACCACCGACCTCTTTTTCCAGCTTAGAGCCGGTGGCAGCCACTCTCTCCCTTCTCCTAACCTTCCTCCTTCCTTTTCTCGTAGATTGTTGCATATATATTTTTCATTTTATATTTGTGTCAATAAGTGTCTTCTTGAGGAGGTTATTTGTAAGTCACTCATAGCGAAAATTTTAATTTTGTGCTCGTATGTTATGAGCTCTTTTTGGGACCACTTTCTTGTTTCTAGTAGCTTCACTGACGGTGTTGTGCCCTAAATTCATGTTAATATCGACGCTAGTTGGTTTATTATCAATTCGTATTTAGAGTCGGTGATGCTCATTGTTAAAGAGTAGCATAATGTTCGTTATATTGTGCGTAGAATTTCTTAGATGTCAATTGGCAAAATGTTTGGCTTTTTATCAGGAATTGAGTTCCTTTTCTTTGGAGAGTCATCTTAATCTTATGCGTTTGGGTATGGAAGATCGCCTTTGACTCTTCTATGGATGGAGGGTATCCTGAGCCTTTATTGTCTGTGTCATGCACGAGGGAATTCAGGTGTGCCTCGCCATTTAACGAGGGTAATCTCATCTTTCTTGTCCAAAAATCCACGTGTCACCTCCATGATTTTTGAAATTATTTTTGCCTCCACATATAGCATCTAAACATACATAAGTACGTAAAATGGATATACATATATAAAATTCACGCACAATGAAAGTAAATGATAATATACGACTTTTCTTATTATGGAAACTTAATAATAATTATTAATGATAAACAACATTTTTGTTGTTTATGATGAGAATCAATATATAACCGACACACAAAAAATCAGTAATCATTACGACCTAATTAATATTCAAAAATTATAATTAAATGGCAAGGACTATAGTTAACTTTTAAATTTGGACAAAGTTTTATTAAAAAAAATTCGTAAAATTAATCTTTTTTGAGAAAGTACAATATTCCATAAATGAGAAAGGAACCGTACAATGATTGAGGATAAGGTGCTTATAATGGGCTTCGATAAAAACCTTGTCGGGCCTTTCAACTCGGTTCAAGGGAAAAAGAGAGTCTGACACCACTAAATTAAGTAATAATACTATCCTCTGAAAGCAAATCAGAAATTACATTGATGACCAAATGTAGCCTTCCAAGTCTGAAAAGACTTTATCATATGCCTTGCATCCTATAAAATATTACCAAACTGACCATGCCCTTGTGCTGCCGTGTCCTTTTGTAATGCCTTGATAAGCACCAATGCGTCTCCTTGCATCTCCACCTGCATGATTCCCAGGTTCTGAGCAAAAGAAACAGACACCCGCGCAGCTAAAGTCTCCGCCTGAATCGCCGAGCTTACCCCTCTGAAGCTCCAAAGCAGTTGCCTCAATAAAAGCCCCATTGTCATCTCGAACTACCACACCAACCCCACCGAAATCACCTAGCTCGTCCCACGCACCATCAAAATTACATTTAAACCAACCCACCTGAGGTTTCTCCCATTTTTGCGTGATTACCTATCTGCTGCCCTTTTGAGGGGCATGTCACTTCCTAAACTCCTGCAGCCATGCCTGGGATTTTCAAATAATATCCATCTGATTCAAAGCCATCCTATTCCATATAAAAGAATTGCGTTCCTTCTAAATGCTCCATAGCAGTACCAAGAGTAATTCAAAACTTTGATGAGAAAGTAATCCCGCCACCTCTACCAGCCACATACGAAATCCACCATGGCAACACCTATCCGTCCTCAAACATAAAGGACTATAGAACCAGATAGACACTGAGCTAGGGCACTCTAATAACGCATGTTCAACACTCTCTGTTTCTCCATCACAAAATGGACATGTAGCATATGCAATCAGCTTTCTTTTCCTTAGTTTCTCTCCAGTTGGTAGGGCATTCAAACAACACCGCCATACACAAATCTTCTTCTTCTCTGGTACACTAGCTCTCCATAAAGCCTTCCACATATGTTTCAGCTCTCCATTCATTTCAGAACTAGCTGTGTCATCCCCACCTATATTTCCTCCCGACCTTGCCACTTTTAGTCCAAAAAAGGCCATCCTTTTCCGCCACCCAAACCAAATGATCTGGAGGTTTGAAATAGCTTAAGGGGATGCTAAAAATTAACCTTGCCTCCTCTGCATAGAATAGAGAAGTAATTAATTCCTCGTTCCATCTAATACACCCCTCATCCACCATTAAACCATCCACCGTAGTCTCGTAGTCCACTCCCATAGGAATGTGACTCAAAACCTTAAAACAATTCTCCCGAGGTAGCGAACTATCCCCCCAAATTTTAATCTTCGTACCATCACCTACCCTCCATCTAACACCTATCCGAATTACCACACGAGCCTCCGTCAAACTTCTCTCCAGCCAAACGACACATTAGACTTCACCGGGGCATGCAAAAAGTCTGTCTTCGAAAAGTACCTAGCCTTTAAAACCCGAGCAGCCAACGAGTCCAGTTGTTGTATTAACCGCCATCCTTGCTTGGCCAGTAATGCAAGGTTAAAAGCATAAAGATCTTTAAACCCTAAACCCTCTTCACTTTTGGGCTTACACATTTTATTCCACTGCATCCAATGGATTCGACGTTTGCCCCCCTCATGGCCCCAGCAAAATTGAGCAACCATTTGACTTAACTCTTCACATACAGTCTTAGGGATCAAGAACATTTGCATAGTGTACAATAGCACGGCATGCGCTACAGTTTTAATCAATATTTCCTTCCCCCCACTACTTAACAAGCTTCCTGTCCACCCATTAAGCTTCTTCCACAGTCGGTCTTTCAAGTAGGCAAAGGTTGCTTTATTAGCCTTACCCACATAGATTGGTAATCCTAGGTAACAGTCATGATACTCCACCCGTGCCATCCCCAAACAATCCGCAAGTAATTGACCATCGTACTCATTAATGTTGTCACTAAATGCCACACAGCTTTTCTGATAAATCACTGCTTGCCCAAAAGCATTCTCATAAATCTTTAATAGGGTTTTAACCTCTAAATATTCTTGTAAGAAGCTCCTCAAGAAAATGAAGCTGTCATCAGCAAATAACAAATAATGTTGACAAACCTTCAACACAGAGCACAAATAAGAACGGCAATAATGGGTCCCCCTGCCGTATACCTCTCTTTAGGTGAACATATCATACAGGCTCTTCATTAAGCTTAAATGCATACGTGACAGTGGTGACACACATCATTACAAGGGAGATCCAACCCTCGCCAAAGCCCAGCTTCCTCATCATTTGTTCCAAAAAACTCCATTAAATACAGTCGTAAGCTTTACTAATATCGAGCTTCAAAGCCATTACCCCATTCCAGCCACTCCGCTTAGTATGCATATGGTGGGTAATTTCAGATGCCATCAGACTATTATCTGAAATTAATCTTCCAGGAACAAAGGCACTTTGAGCAGGAGAAATAATCTCCGGTAGAATATTCTTCAACCTATTAGTAAGAACTTTGGAGCAGATTTTATAAATGACATTACAAAGACTAATAGGTCGAAGTTGGGGCATTACCGTGGGGTCTATGTTCTTCGGAATAAGGGTGACATACGTGAAATTAATTTTACGTAGCATACCTCCCGAAGTTAGTAGGGAACAAACTCCATTTCATACATCCTGACCCACTGTATCCAATGTTTCTGATAAAAACCATGAGACATTCCATCAGGCCCCGGGGCCTTAGTAGGGTGCATTTGGAAAAGCGGAAACTTTATCTCATCATTCATAAATGGCATTAAAAAATCACGGTTCATATCTTTTGTAACTTTAGGCACGACATGCTCAAGGATCAACGACACATCATTCTGCCTGTGGGAATCAAACAATTTATGGAAAGTACTGCACAATAATAGTCTCCATACCTTGCTTATCCTCATGCCAAACATCGGTTTCATCAAATAGACCACATAATGCATTCTTTCTCTGTCTTCTATTGACTTTCTGATGAAAGAACCTAGTATTCTGATCCCCTAATCGCAACCAGTTTTCCCTCGACCTTTGGCGCCAATAGGCCTCCTCCTGAGCAAGTAACAAATGAAGCCGATTATACAGCTCTTGCTTTTGAGCAATGGCAGCTTCAGTGAAAGGTTGACTGAATAAACCGTTTAATTTCTCCTCCGTTTCTACAATTTCCCCCGAGATTGGTCTTGCCGTACTTTTCACCCACTTGAGCAATTGACATCTTGTAGCTTTTATTTTTTCTGTCACCTGGAACATAGTAGAACCTGCAAATGACATCTCCCACCCGACCTTGACTGGGTCGGTACATCTCTCTTGTATTGTCCATCCATCCTCATATCGGAACCCTCTCTTAGACTTTGTACTTCTCGTGACTTCCCACTAAGATACATAGAAGAAAACCTTCACTCAAGCCAAATTAACCAAGCCCATTTGCACACAATGTCCTATGGTGTTCTATTGTTCTATTTGTTCCTACCATCTCGTTGTGAAATAATTTTTATTTATTTATATTTTGGTCCCTTTATCTTTCATTAATTTCATTTCTAGTTCAAGTTTCAAGTTTGAGTTAGGTGTGGGTTCTAAAAGCTGAAAATCGAAAAAAACCAGAACGAACATCGAACCGAAACAGAAAAAACCAAAACCAAAAAAAAAATCGAGCTGAATCGAAATCTTTTGGTTCGGTTTCGGTTTCGAGGGTTCAGAAACCGAACTGAATCGAATTATTATATATTAATTTTTTATTTTTTATATTTTATTTTTTAAACCCAATTCCATCCCCAATTCCAACCCCAATTTCCAAGCCCAATTCCAATCTAATTTATAAGCCCAATTATAAATCCTAGCACTGCCCTTTTTTTTGCTCAAAGAGCTGCATGCCTTCCCTTCTCCTCCTCTCCATCTTTCTTTCTTTTTCTTGTCCCTATTTCTTCTTCTTTTGTTTCTCCCTAGACCTCAGCCGCATCGTCTTCTCTCCCACTTATTTCATTTTTTTCTTCCTCTTCTTTCTTTTTTTCCCTAGACCCCACATCTTCTTTCTTCTCATCCCAATTTCAAATCTCACCCACCAACTCTATCCTCCCCGAAATTCCAGAGCTTTATTTATACGCTTCTTGCTTGATCTCCAGCAGATTAACTCCATCTGTGGCTCCCGACGCCCCCACCATAGCTGAGTCTGCCAAGCCCGCCATAGCCGATTCTACCAAGTGGTGCCTTGCAAATTTATTCAAAGATTTATATGTGGAATTTGAATTTAGATTTCTAAAATTTTCATATGATTTTAGGTCTTTCTAATTGAAAATTATGCATGCATGCTTAGATTTGTGAAAAATTAAATTTCTGGGACTTGTGTTTTGGTTGATTAGATAGAGAACACTTGTTTAAATTTGAAAATTTGTTTACTTAATGATAGGGTCAGTTTATTGATTTTGTTCTGCAATCCATGTATTTGGAAACAAACTGATTTATTCTTCACGCTAAAAAAGTTGCATAAGGAAAAAAAAAGAAAGAAAAAAAAAACCGAACCGGATATAACCGAAAAAACCGAAAGGAAACCGAATCGAATAGTAATTTCAGTTTAGTTTTCGATTTCTGCCAAAAACCGAACGGAACTGAACCGAACCCACCCTAGTTTGAGTTACTTCATCCGGAGTGATAATGTAGGTAATAATTTAATTTCATTAATTTCATCTGGATCTATTCAATCCAGACGCTTCATGTGCCAACACAATGAACAAATGTGGTCTTGTCTTTCAATAGTACGATTCTATGTGGAACCACTCCACTGTGATAATTTTATGTGTTTTCAGTTTTCTGGGATGACCAGTGTGATTGTTGGTATAAGTCTACAGTGTCTGTCGTTTTGTGATGAATATGTATTGGTGGTGTTTTATAAGTTTGTACTTGTGGTAGCCGCATAAGGGTTTACTGTAATTTGTTTGATTGTGTAAATTCACTTTAGATCAATTACTTGATCACTAGAGCTATGAGCACGATTGGCACCATTTTCAATTGTTTGTGATGTTCAATGAAAATTATTCTCTCTCTTCTTGAAAAAAAAAAAAATAGGGTAGGATCTCTGCTTGAGAAATACTAGCAACCTCCTCACTTACTTTTTTATTTCAATTTTTTTTTCAGTTCTTCTCATGTCACGTGTACTTCATTAACACTCAAAACTAAAATTTATAACTATATTAAAATCCCACTATTTTTCTTCCTTTGTTAGTATAATTGAAAATTTAATTTGTCAACCAAGAAGGAATTAAATTGTTAGTTTTACATGCTAGTGAAATATACATGGCATGAGTAGAAGTGAGAATGTTAAAATGAAAATGTTGCTAGCACTCCCCTTCGCGTGCACGATCACAACACATGCCATTTTGTTGTAAGGAAGAAATTTCCACTCGAATTCTAATCAAATTATTCTCAAACTTGTTACAATTATTTAATTAACAAATCATCACTCTTAAGTGATGTTTGATTGTTAGAACGGAAATGAGAGTAAAAATAAAAAAGAAATCAAGTGAGAGGATTTGCAAATTGACGTAGAGGGTCTACTGTGGTGATGAGTGGCCACTGTTTCACAATCTTCAAGGTCCTCGACGAGTTCAAGACATGGAAGAGCGACAAAAAAAAAAGGTTTTTGAATTAGCTTTCAAAGTAGAGCATGAGAAGTTGACTATCAAAATATTAAGCATTGCTTCCGCCTCAACATCCCATGTGTTACCTAAAGGTGCTGGAGATTATGAAAATTGTCCTCGCACCGTGGAGACATTCATGAGCTATAAGTGCTGCCACACTGATGGTCCTCTCAATGCGGTTCTCTTTGCTGAATAATACGTGTACCCACCATTTATGCCAATTAGGGTATCTAGAGCATGAAGTGCTCTGCTATTTGGTTTGTTTGTCCGGGGTCTTGTCACATAATGGGCATCAATTATCACTCCGTCGCTAAAGTGATGCCCACACAAATGCGTGTTTCTCAAGCATCCTAACAATGTGATGTTCACTTTTTAATTATTGTTAATTATATGATGATCCACAACTTAGCCACCATCAGTTTTGAGAGATTTTTCAGTGTAATCGATACACGGAGTGGTACACCACGTGTCACTATATAAATGATTGGATATGTGTGATGAAAAGTTAATAACTTAAAAAAATAAATTTCCCGTCACATATATAAAAACACATGATGTACCACCCATGTTCTAGTCACAATGAAAATTTTGTCCACCAGTTATAGGTGCATGGTTTCTTCCATGTAATCACCGTCGTTACATCACAACTATATACAAATCAATGAGTACTAGTCAACAAGTAACTAGTCAGCAAGTATAGGCTGGTGATGATATTTTTCATTACTTGTAAGTGAAAAACTCGACTCTCATAAATCACATGTTCGATACCATCTTACTTGGGAGGTTTTTCCCACAAGTTTCATTCTCTTGATGGTTGCGCAATTGAGTTATGTGGCATGATGGAGGTGGGTGGAACCTTCTTGATTTCTGATTTGGAGGCTTCCTTTGGGTGGACTGCTGTGCCTGCAAGAGGCGGTGGTTCGTGGTCGGCGGTGTTGATGGCGGCTGTGTACTTAGGGTTTTTTTGCTTTTGTTTTGTTTGTTCTGGCTCAATCTTTTGGTTGGGCCTGTTGTTGTGGGATTCATGTCTTAGTTTTGAGCTTTATTTGTAATTGGATCCCAGTTTGGAAATGTTTTCTGTTGTGGTAATGAAAATTTACCTTTGGACCAAAAATGAAAAAGAAAAAGTCGGCACGTGTATAGTTGATCCTTTCAAGAGTGTTCCCACAGAAAAATGTAGGTTTATTCAAAAACATGTAATTCAACCCAAACGTCTTATCTTATCTTATCTTATCCTATGCAGCTCAATAATAACCAGACATTTTTCTTCATTGGCTATTGGTGCCTTACTGTACCCCTAATTATCATCCATTTTTTCTTTTCACTTTTATATTTGTTCTTTCGTTGTACGTTGTCCAGACTGATAACAAATTTTTCAAAAATTTTCAAAACTCATATTTTTCAAAATTTTCTCGTTGCTTCAAGCGAGGAAAATAAGCTTGTCACTGAATTTCCTTAGTCAATAAAATCATAAATATCGTGTTACATGATGCCAAGCTATGATGAACAGACGTCAAACGCTTGGTTGAAAGCCAAGCTAACCAAACCGCAAAATTTCTTTAATCAATAAAATCATAATTGTTGTGTTACACGATGCCGGTGAAAACAAAATTTTAGAAGATATGGCTTTAATTTTCATGACATTATTTCTTAGAAAACACATGCGCATCAATCAAGGAAAGAACTAGGGTTTCCTGGTTATAGGGGACCCCACAAACTCTGAAAAGCTGACAGAGTTTGAACGAACTTTGGTTCACATTCCACACATTGTTGTACAGTTGGCCAGATTTTTGATATTCAATACCTTATCCCTTTTAACAGATGCATGTGAATCACGAGGGAATCAGATCGCCTATCTGCTTTCAACCATTTGAATTATTGTAGTTTTTAAATTTAAGTTAATATTATTTTTAAATTTAAGTTAATATTATTTTTAAGTTTAATTTGTAGTTTTAAATTTAATTTATAGTTTTTAAATTTAATTTATCGTTTTTAAATTTAAGTTGTAGTTTTTAAATATAGGTTGTAGTTTTTAAATTTAAGTTGTTGTTTTTAAATTTAAGTTGTTGTAGTTTTTAAATTTAAATAATAAATTATGTTTGACCCTCGGTTGGAGATGGAGGCAAATATGATCATGTATTGTTCATTAAAATATTAATATCTTGAAGGACCAGAAGGCTAAAACGAGCTCTCTAGCCAACCTTCGGTTGAAGATTGCATTATCCCCTTTAACAGATGCATGTGAAGCACGATCTGCTTTCAACAATTGGACCAAATTTAATCACCACATGGGTTTCAAACCAAAAGGGAAAAGCTTCTCTCTACATGTTTCTCGCTCCTTTATATTTATTAATTTATACTTTTAATTTTAAGGTACTGAATTCCAAAACCAAATTGACAAATTGTATATATGTGCAGTGCAGAGAGCAGTAAATGTTAAAAGATGTTATTTGTCTTGCTCAATTGATTTTGTTGGGTGCTTGCCGGTTCTTGTATATGAACTGTTGATGCTACAGCTTATTTAACTCGCAAATCACTAATTAATCTTTCACATATTTTACGTGTTCGTTTGAGTTTTGCTTGGACAAACAATGGTAATCAGTGTCATATTCATTCAGGGTAAGTACATTTCACAGGAAGCTCACTAGAAGTAAAATGATTTTTATTGACATATATTAGTGGCGTTTAACCCAAAAACGTCATTAAAATGTACAAATATGACGTCTTTGATATTTGCGTCATGCAAAATATATATGATGGCGTTGATTTTGGTGCCATTAGAAATGTACTACTTCGTGATGTTTTTATAACACAATTAAGGAAAAGAAAAACTAACGAAAAGTTCAAAAAAAAACTTTAAATTTAATGAAAAATGACAAATGAAGGTGTAGTGAATAGTACCAAGGAAAGGTAAAAATGTGGTTTCTCGTTAAAAGTGAACAGTACCAGGAGTGTTTCGTTAAAACTCCCTTATGGAAAATGATGTTTCTGAAATGTCATGGAAGCTGAAACAACCGCGCTCAACAGATATATTCCCATTTAAGAGAACAACATACGGAAAATCATTTTCAGTGCAGACAATGAAGGATGGTTTGAGAGGAAAAGATTGGGAAATTTAACTCTCTAGAGAATAGGTTTTTAGACTTAAGTTGACTAAAGATTAGGAAAATCATTTTGTTTTGTAACTCGATGTTTTTGGGTTAATATTTAACATTGGGCTTTGCATTAGGGAAAGCCCAAAGGTGTTAAAACAAGTCGAACTTGCCCAAAGCCCAACAATGAGGCCTTAAGCAAACTGAAGCTTTTTCAAGCCAAGGCATAGACCATGTGCTTATGATGGAAGTGACAAATGACAGAGACCAACTCATTATCAGCCAAAAAGCACTTTCTAGTTGCATTACAAGTAAATAGATGATGATTTAGTGCCCTCCGAGAGCCATCGACCAAGAGTAAAGCTAAAGCAGTCAGGCCAAATTGTCTATAAAAGGAGAAAAAGACAACAGAGATAAGGACACTTAACCAACCAATCAAAAAAACATACAAACTCTACTCTCAAGCCAGTTCGTACCCAGAAAGCTGAAACTTGTACAGATTCAGTCATTTTAAAGCTATAATTCCCTTAGAAAAGCTATCTTTTGTCTACTGTAAAAGCTCTGCTACCTTCCCTTAGTGTTCTAGTATCGATTCCCTCATGTAAAACCTATTTACCATCCATCCTTTTTAGCATACAACCTCTGTAAACTCAAAGAAAAGTGGTTGCAAGAAGTTTGACCTTGCCCGACAAGGTGAAATCTTGCCCGAGTCTCTTTGTTTGTACTTTAATTTAGTAGATCTATTGCTTAATGTACTTTTTAGCATGTATACAAGCTATTTCCAACTGTTTTCCATCTAAGAGTCTTATTTGCATTCGAATCTGTTTAACTTAATAAACCTGTTTTCATTAAAAACAAACTGCGTTCGAGGAAATGATTAAAAGGGCACTGAACTCCCTTCGTTTTGAACGTAAAAGATTATGAACTAAAAGTCCTTGTTCACAAATCAAAGAAAAATAACTTAATGCAGACTTAACCCATCTGCGACAATCCTTTGATAACAAGAAGTTTAAAATAACTTGGGGGCAAGTAATCAACTTAAATCACATCTATTCAACGTCTGTTATACTAAGATAATAGTGGCACGCCAAGATCCTAGTTAGTTTTGATTGAGAGCCTCAAGGTCTACACCTAAGGCCCAACAAAGGCACCTTTCAAACTAACTTTAAACTCTTCTTATAGCACACCAAACAGCAAGAGCTCGCCCGACAACACACCAAGTGCCAAACCCCTGGGGAGCTGTGCAAGGGGAAGTCATAGCCCGAATATAGTTTTGGCACGCCCGGTGGGACCTACATATTATATGCTAAGAAAAAGGAAGAAGCGAACTTTCAAGTGGAAAATAGAGTTTGGACAAACCCATTGTCTAACAGAAGCAAGTATGACAGACCACCCAAAAGATTTCCCCTTTCTACGAGGTCCTACAATCTTAGAGAGCCCAACTTCTTCTGAGAAGTCAGGCAAAAAAAATACTAGTGAGGATTTGCAAGCTACTATGGTACAAGTTTTAAGAAGTATCGAGAAGATAACTCTGGAGACTAGAGGAAAAGTGAGCAGACTTTGTTCCTTAACAGGAACTTTACGGAGAAGGATGGAGTTAGAGTACTCCACACCAAGAGATGGTTTTGCCAGAGAGGAGATCAGAGAAGCGTGCCCTGAGAAAGAACCAGTGATTCCCCTATTTCCTTTGCTAAAAGAAAATAAGGATAAGGGGAAGAATAAGTGTAGACATGTAAATTTCGTTGCATACAAATGATGCATCACAAAGTTTCATGTTGTTGGAAGTATGCCCACAAAGCCACTCATTTGATGTAATAGCTTTTTGGAATACTTATTGTGTTAAACTATTATATGTTTAATGTAGGGCAAAACTTATTGTTGATCACTATTTATTGTATTGTGTGTTTAAGCAATAAGGGAATCCAAGGAATGTATTTAACCTAAGAGAGAAGTGATCTAAGTAAGTTAGATTAACGAGACCTTTCTCTTATGTTCGTTCCTATAACGTTCCTAGCCATAGGATTGCCAATTGGGCATTGACAATCCGCTAAGGTTAGTATATCTTATGTTAACTCAAGCGTGAGTATGACTAGTCTCAAGTCATTTAGTGTTGGACACTGAGACAAACACATAGGTGCTCAAAAGGTAATCGAGTACACTGAACCACGATCAAAATAGAGTTCGAGCATACATGTCATGTAAGAACTCGTAAGTTGCAATATGCAAAGTAGTCTTTTGACCCGAGACATCATAGATGTCTAATGGTTAGGTCCTTGATCTTTGATCATGTCAAAGGCATTCCATCGAGAGTGTCCATGGCATTGTTGGGGTCAAGCTATCTAGTCATGTAGGCATATGAATGCACAATAAGGGATCTCTAACCTTCCATGGTGGAGGGAGAATACTCTGAGATATGATTCGGGAGTCTTTGGCGAAAGAAAACGAATATGACCTAGGAAGTTTTTTCCAAATCATATTCAATTGAATCATATAGAGAAGGATAAATTAGAATTAGATGCCTCATTTTAGATTTTTCTAAATTAAACATCTATTACTTTTCAACTTTTGATTAAAGTGCTTTTACTTTTAATTAAACTTTATATTCCAGGTATATGTTTGGTTTATGTATTTAAAAATTCTTTTAAATCCATTTCTCTGTTCTCCCTAAGTTCTCCCTAAGTTCTCCCATGGACGAATTAGGACATAAATCAAAGCCAAATCCACCCAAAGGCAAGCATTGAAAAGCCTATAAATACAAGGTCCTCCCATAACCATAGGGGTCGGAAAATTACACATTGAGAAGAACCTCTGCACAAATCTTTGAAGACTAATACGCTGCCAAACTCTCTTCGAAGAACGTACAACCAAAGCCGAAGCTTTCTTTCGACCAAAGCCGAATCACTCCCCTTGAAGAATCAACAAGCACTCGTGTCGATTTCTTCAAGACTTTGTTGCAAGCTCAAAACTTGTAACGACATTCGTTTCAAGATCAAGTCGCCAAGACCCTTGAATCAACGACGTCCTACATCAACACTCCATTTGCCGCAGCCCTAAATTTGAGGTGAAGACCATCAACGTGTTGTTTCAAGCTCAAAACTTGAAATAATCGTTCAATCGTTCTTTCGAGATCAAGTCATCGCGACCCTTGGATCAATAACTTACACATCTACATCAAATTTGAAGACTAAATCAGAGGAAAATTGTAAATAGGGATTGTGACCTACAAATTCGAATCAATACAAATCTACTTTGTACACGTTTTCTCGTTTCATTCGTTACAGAATTTTCGTGTTTACAAATTTAGCACGCCCAGTGGGATATCTCTGTCTCTCATCTCTAACTTCAAATTCACAAGAAGCACAAATGGCATCAAGAAACGATCAAGCTGTTCTCACAACCAACGTGAGGAACAAGAACATCCTTGTCGCAAGTGGTGGCACTTTGGGCGTCACACTCCGCAGTAAGGAAGAAGCTCTCTTTGTGGTGCCTTCCTTTACATGAACTCTGCCGAAGGAGCATGAGCACCTGAGGCATAAGCCCGTGATCACCCTAGCCTCGCTAAAAGTGCCAAGGAAGAAAGCCTGATGAGGTACTCCGAGTTGTTGACTTTTGATGCCGACTTAAGCAGAACCTTGTATCCTGTAGCCCTGCAAGTTATGACTACTAGTGCAATGTCCATCGAAGAGTAGCTAGCCCAAATGAACGAAGCAATTTCAAAGCTGACGAGGACTGTGGAGGAAAAGGACTTGCAGATTGCTACACTCATCAACCGTCTAGAGGCACGGCACGACGAGAAAGCTGACCCAAAGGTTGATCCGCCAAAAGAGGAAACCGACGAGAAATATGAGCCTCTGGTGGAGAAAGCTGAGGAGAAGCTAGAGGTGGACCGAGTTGCGACGCTCATGGGATCTCTCTCTATCCAACCGCTGCAAGAGATGATCACAAGCACGATCAAGGCATAGTACGAAGGAAGCTCACATGACCCTGTGTTGTACTCAAAGTTATACTCTAAGAAGATTGACGTTTTCAGGATGCCAAGGGGTTATCAACTGCCAAAATTCATGTAATTCGATGGGAATGGCAATCCCAAATAACATATTGCCCATTTCATTGAAACTTGCAACAATGCTGGGAAGGAGGGAGACAACCTCGTCAAACAGTTCGTTCGCTCGCTAAAAGGTAACGTTTTTTGCTGGTATACCAACCTCGGGCCCGAGTTTATCAACATCTAGAACCAGCTTGAAAGGGAATTCCTCAACCACTTCTACAGCAAGCATGCAGGAGCTGACGAGTACGAAATAGTGGAAGGATGAACCTGTCGTCGACTGCATCAATAGGTGGCCTTCATTAAGTCTGGATTGCAAATATCGACTTTCTGAAACCTCCGCCATTGAGATGTGTGTTCAAGGCATGCACTGAGGGTTACATTACATCCTCCAAGGCATAAAATCGAAAACATTTGAGGAGCTGGCAACTTGTTCCCACGACATGGACTAGAGTATCGCCAATCATGGGAAGAATGAGCCAGTCACCGACTTCAAAAAGGAAAAGGTGTTTGCCCCAAAGGTAGACAAGACCGGACAAAAGCTTGCCAATGAAGCTTTTGACGTCCATACTAGCACCATTAAGACCTCTTCTGCACTCATCAAGATCTCCTTCAAAAACAAAACGAAGGATATGAAGAGAGGTGAGCCTTCTCACACCCAGGACAGGTACAAAAACACCTTGAGGGAACTAGAGCAAAAGACGTACCCTTTTTCGGACTCTGACGTGATTGGAATGTTAGATGACTTGCTAGAAAAAAAGGTGATCGAGCTACCCGAATGCCAACGCCCTGAAGAGATGAATCGCGTTAACGATCCTAGATATTGCAAGTACCATCGTATCGTGAGCCATCCTGTTGGCAAGTGCTTCGTCCTCAAAGAGCTCATCATGAAGCTGGAACAATAAGGGCAAATTGAACTCGACTTGGAAGACACGATCGCAACACACACTTCAACGATTGCGTTTAGATCCTTCGATCCCGTGCCTCTCGAAATGACGCATAACCACTTTCGTCAATGCTTCAGCCATATGGCATCTTTTGCATAACCATCGCTAGGGGCAAACGACTAAGAGGCACCTACCGACGATGAATAAGGATGGACCTTGGTGACCTACAAAAGGACAAGGAAACCATGACCACAAGCCACACGACGAAAAGTGGAACAAGAGAAAATACACCGCCGCCGCAACAATAGAAAGCCCAAACGAAGCGTACTTCCCGAAGGACTCCTTCCAAAAATGCACTGCCACTGCATGTCACATGGTTGAAATAAAGATATAAGAGTCCTTAAAAGGAAAAGCTATCATTGTCGAGGAAGAGAAGACCTGTACGCCCAAAGAAGGCCTGCCAACATACTTTAGCATCGAGGAAGCGCTATGATTGCCCAAGGAGAAGCGAAAAGCACTAATAGCAGTCTTGGCGAGCCCCGATGACCATAAAGTGTGAGAAAGCAAGGACGAAGGCTTGAAGCTTTGACCACATGAATATGCCGTGTGTTGTGTCGCCCATAGCGCAATCAACTTCACTGAAGAAGACTTGCTGCTGGGATCAAAGCCTCACAACCGTCATCTCTTCGTCCATAAACATCATCCCAAAGTCAACGATGACCATAATTGGCATCAAGGTGGATGAACTGTCCCGAAGCCGTCTGCTAATCCAAGGTTTTAACAAAGGATGACAAAGAGAAATTGGCATGATCGGAGTGGAAATGACCATTGGTGAACTCAAATCAAGCATGCTATTCCATGTGATTGATGCAAGAACTTCCTACAACTTTCTCTTAGGAAGTCCTTGGATCCACGAGAATGGAGTGGTATCGTCCACCCTTCATCAATGCTTGAAGTTCTACCAAGAATGAGTAAAGGTGATAAAAAGTGACACCAAGCCATTCACTGAAGCCGAATCATACTTCGTGAATGCCAAGTTCTACATAGATGAAGACATGGTGCCCGAAGCTCTTCCGTAAGAGATCAAATCCACAGGCAAAGCTACATCTAAGAAAAAAGAGTTGCAAGCCTTGCCCAAGAAACAAGAAAGGGAAGCCATGCCATCTTCAAGCAAAGACGATGATGAGCCTGCCAAGCCAGCAAAAATCAAAGGGAGTGTAACGCCCTTAAAAGAATCAAACACACCCGTCTTCTGATACATCCATATGTCAAGAAGAAGGAATAGGTAATCCCCATTCGAAACTGGAATAAGCAAAACAACCACACAACTGCAGAAGGACAATGTAAAACTGCTCAAGACAAATGTTGTTTTACCCCTGACACAGCTATGCAACTCTAAAGTTTCAAAACCACTTTAAGGTTTCGTAAAACCCTTACCAAAGGGGGTGGAACCAAGCTCTCTTCCAACCAAGAGGACCGAAGAAGGTTTCGATACAAACGCCTATAAACTCATGTCAAAGGTTGGGTACGATTTCGCCTTCCCTTCAAATCATGGAAAGAAGGTTTCAAACATCGTCAAAGAAAAAGAATGTGACCTCACCGAGACTCGGAAGAAGTTAAAGAAGCATGGTTAAGGAGTTGACAACAACAAAGGTGGACTTGGCTTCACACCAAATACAAGCCAAAAGCGCGAACACTCAACACATCAGCATGAGCTTTGAACAAAATCAAGAGGAGCCTAGACCCGCCCCTCGAACATCAGTCTTTGATAGGCTAAATCGTTCAAAACCCAAAATTTCGGCACTGGATCGCATTGGTGGTCAAGATCGAACTTCTATCTTCAAGCGTCTTAACATGCCAACAGCCCAAAGCTCTCTTTTCGAAAGGTTGTCAAAACCTAAGAAACAACGCAACACGGCTAGCTCTACTCCACGACGGTCGGCCTCGGAAAGACTTGAAGAAACCAAGAAGCCTTTTAGAAAGAGGAAGAAAAAGCCCAAAGAAGAAAAGCTTGATTGTTTGGCATAAAAGGATGACGTTCGAAACTTGATTCCTTTAGGGATGAAACCCCAAAAATCCTTGGAAGTTGACACAAAAGAACTGCTAAAGGTAAGGAGGTGCATTATCATCCACACTGACCAATCTTCATGCCAACAAGTCCAAAGGGGCTGCATTGAAGAGGAGGTCCATGACGTCTTCCACATCATGATCCAAGAAGACAAAGGAGATGAAATCCCCAAGGAGGACATCATCGATGTGCCACCACAGCTCGAGGATGGAAGCAAGCCACGGTTGATGATCTCAAAAAGCTCAAATTAGGCACAAGTGAGGAACCGAAGCCTATCTTCATAACTACATTACTAAGTGCGTATGAGATCGAGGATTACTACCAACTGCTCTTGAAGTACAAATACGTCTTTGCTTGGACTTACAAAGAAATGTCCACCCTTGACCATACCATCGCTGGGCATCGTCTTGCAGTCAAGCCCAGAACGCGACCGATAAAGCAAACTCAAAGACGCTATCGATCTGAGCTCATCCCACAAATGAAAAGCTAATCGAAGCAGGCTTCATCCGAGAGGTGCAATACCTTAAATGGATCTCCAACATCGTCATTGTCCTTAAAAAATCTGGACAAATACGTGTTTGCGTAGACTTCCGAGACCTCAACAATGCTTGCCCGAATGATGACTTTTCCTTGCCAATCATCGAAATCATGATGGACGTAACCACTGGCCACGAGGCGCTGTCATTCATGGATGGCTCATCTGGATACAATCAAATTCGTATGGCTCCCGAAGACGAGGAATTAATAGCCTTCCGCACTCCGAAAGGTATCTACTACTACAAGGTAATGCCATTTGGTCTAAAGAACACTGGAGCTACATATCAAAGAGCAATGCAGAAAATCTTCAATGCCATGCTACATAAAAGCGTAGAATGTTACGTAGACGATGTAGTTGTTAAGACCAAGAAGAGATCCGATCACTTGAAGGATTTACGAATGGTGTTCGACAAACTACGACACTACAACCTCAAAATGAACCCGTTGAAATGTGCATTTGGCGTCACTTCTGGGAAGTTCCTTGGCTTCATTATCAAGCATCGTGGCATTGAAGTGGACAAGTCAAAGGTCAAGGCCATTTAAAGTATGCCCGAGCCAAGGAATATACACGAGTTGAAAAGTCTACAAGGGTAGCTTGCCTTTTTCAGACGTTTCATCTCCAACCTCGCTAGACGCTATCAGAACTTCAGTCGACTCATGAAGAATGACGCTCCATTCATATGGGATGACGCATGCCGCAATGCTTTCGAGAGCATAAAACGGTACCTAGCAAGCCCACCTATCTTAGAAGCTCATGTGCCTAGAAAACTGTCTATCCTATACATTGCTGCAGAAGAGGGTTCCATTGGAGCACTATTGGCACAATAAAATGAAGACCAAAAGGAAAGAGCACTCTACTACCTAAGTAAAACTCTCACTGGTGTCGAGCTTAACTACTCATTGATCGAGAAGATGTGCATTGCTTTAGTCTTTGTCGTCCAAAAGTTTAGACACTACATGCATGCTTACACCATCCGCTTGGTTGCTAAAGCTAACCCGGTCAAGGACATTATGTCCAAACCGGTTCTGACAGGGCGATTAGCTAAATGGGTGTTGCTTCTCAACCAACACGAGATCATCTATGTCTTAGCTAAAGTCGTTAAGGAACAAGCCCTAGCGGACTTCCTTGCTGATCATCCAATCCTAGTCGATTGGAAAATATTGGACGACTTGCCTGACGAGGAGGTGTTCTACATTGACATCTTCCCGACGTGGACAATGTTCTTTGACGGATCCGCACGAGCAAACGGAACGGGAGCATGAGTAGTATTGATGTCACCACAAAGACAAGTACTACTCTATTCCTTCCGATTAAGCGAGTTGTGCCCCAACAACGTCGCCGAGTACCAAGCACTGGTTATTGGACTCCAAATGGCGATTGACATGGAAATCACAACGCTAGAAGTGTATGGCGACTCCAAGCTTATAATCAATCAACTCTAGATTGAATATGAAGTAAGGAAATATGATCTTGTCCCATACTTCTGGCTAGCAACTCGACTGCTACAAAAGTTCGAGGCTGTGAAGCTAGAACATATGCCAAGAAAAGAAAATCAAATGGCGGACACTCTCGCTAACTTAGCCGCAAGTATAGTGCTAGGAGAAGACAAAGCTTCGGACGTGCCAGTTTGCCAAAGATGGGTGATCCAGCTCGTCACTGAAATACTATTAGATGACACAAACGTCATCTCAGTACTTCATGTCGACACTGAAGATTGGAGACAGCCGCTGATCGACTACTTGGAGCATGAAAAGCTTCCAGAAGATCCTAAACACCACTCTAAAATACGTCGACTAGCACCTCGCTTCCTCTACTACAAAGGAACACTCTACCGATGCTCTTTTGATGGAGTACTTCTAAGATGCCTAGGTGAGGTAGAAGCAAATCAAGCCATGGAAGAAGCACACTCATGAGTATACAGGGCGAATCAGTCTAAATCAAAGCTACATTTCCAGCTCAAAAGAATGGGTTACTACTTGCCAAGCATGGTGAAGGATTGCCCGGAGTATGCCAAAAGATGCAAAGCTGCCAATTCCACGCCAACTTCATACATCAACCTCCTGAACCATTACACCCTACAGTTGCTTCATGGCCATTTGATGCATGGGGAATGGATGTTGTAGGACAAATCACACCAAAATCACCTGCAGGAGAAGCCTACATCCTAGCCACAACGAATTACTTCTCCAAGTGGGTTGAAGTCGTACCTCTAAGGGAAGTCAAGAAGGAAACTGTTGTCTGTTTCATCAAAGAACATATCATCCATCGATATGGTGTGCCTCGCTGCATCATCACCGACAACGAAAAACAGTTCCCCAACCGACTCATGGACGAGCTCTGCGAGAAATACAAGTTTAAGCAGAACAAGTCTTCCATGTATCATGCTTCGGCCAATGGTCTTGTAGAAGCATTCAACAAAACGCTATGCAACCTTCTGAAGAAGGTGATCGGCTAAACAAAGAGAGACTGGCATGAAAGGATAAGCAAAACACTTTTGGCATATAGGATGACATATAAGACTTATACCCAAGCTACGCCTTATTCTCTCGTATATGGCGTAAAATTTGTTCTGCCGCTCGAAAGTCAAATCCCCTCACTAAGGATGGTTGTACAAGAAGGCTTGACTGAAGAGGAAAATGCAAATCTATGACTTCAATAGTTGGAAGCACTCGACGAAAGAAGGCTTGTCAACAACACTTGGAATGCTACCAAGCACGGCTATCCAAGGCATTCAACAAGAAGGTCCGCCCAAGGTCTTTCCAAACTAGAGATCTTGTCTTGGCATTACAAAGGCCTATCATCACAACTCACAAGACAAAAAGCAAGTTCACATCAAAGTGGGATGGACCTTACGTAATACATGAGGTCTACACCAACGACACCTACTTAATCATGGCGGAAGATGGCTTAAAGATTGGCCCCATCAATGGCTGATTCTTGAAGTGTTACTACCCTTAAACCAAACAAACAAGGCTCCTCGCCTGCACAAGCCTAAACTATGCGGCACAATGCTCCTTGTTCGTACGAGCTTAAAAAGGGACACTCAATGCTCCTTGTTCGCACGAGCTTAAAGGCTGACACTCAATGCTCTTTGCCCGCAAGAACATAAACTGTGTACAGGAAAATCACCATCAAAACCGTCAAAACCATCAAAGCAACCTGTCACTCCTTTAAACTACGTCATGACTTGATCCCTCTTCAACCAAAGGTACGTAGGCAACTTGAAGTTCAAAACTTGAAGTACAGTCACATCATCAACAAAAACACAACCACTTTGAAGAATAAAGAGTAAATTCAAGAATGTGAATACTTTTTTTCCTTAAATGAAGAATTCGGCTACAAAGTCGTATTACAGAATGAGCAAAAACAAAGACGGCTTCTTCAGTAGTCGACAAAGTACTATTCCAAGTCCCACCTCGACTATAAACACGATCGCCAAGAAGCTCAAACGAAGCCGGTGAATTGTCATGAGCATGGTGCGAAGAATTCAAAATAAGAATCCTCGACGTACACGCCTTATTCTTCGTATTTGGTCGACCAAAATCTGTCACCTCCCAAGATGCATTAGAAGACCACGACTTGATATGCATCAAGTTATCTTTTGAAGGAAGAACAAGCGCCTTAGGGCCAGTCAACAGCTCGCAAAACTTCAATGTCGTCCCCTATCTTGCGGATCGTCTTCCTTGGCAAAAATAGTTATGGTATTGCTTTTAAAGCACTTAACAAATACCATGGCTGCAACAAAATAAATAAAGCAACATAAGCACAAAAGTGGGGCGGCAAAGAAAGAAAAATTGTTACACTAAAGCAAAAGACATGCGAGACAAACCTCGTGAACGTTGAAGAGTGACGATGACAACATCAAACGACAAGAGGAAATTAGCCATGAAGCTTGATCAAGCACGGCAAAGAGGGCAGCTATAAGATGGTCCTTCCAAGCACGCTACAGTATTAAAGAAAACCAAAACACCACGTAATCGCACTACACAACCATGCAGCGATTACGCAAACAGTTTCTTGCACTGCACAACAACATCACCATCGAGGAAAACTGTGACCAAAAGACACTACAGAACAAAAACTCACTGCAGTATTTTGCACAGCCCCACATGGTAAAAGTGACACACTGCAACAAGCTTCACGTAGCTACAACTCGCACTAAACAGCAAAAAGGGCATTGCAGTAGCAGTAACAGATGCGTACGACAACGTCACTACTAAGAGAATACTGTGATGAAAACGCACTACACAGCATAAACACGCTGTAGTCTTTTGCACAACACCACGTGGTAAACAATGACGCACTGCAATAAGCTCTAAGCAGCAACAGCAAGCAAAACCTGGGGAAAAAGCTCCAAGCAAGCCCACGGCAAGAATTATGTGTTGTGAAAAAACACACACAATTGTCTTAGAAATAAGGGTCAATTGCTTCCTAATGCTATAAGGGAAATACATATCCAAATAGAAAAAGAAAAATCAAAACAAGGAAGCACATTCCAACCAAAAGAAGGAAGCTAACTCCACAAATGGCAGGTTTCAGCCAATTTGTGCAAGCAAGACGTTTTCGGTGATAATTCAACTTTCCAAATGAGTTTTGATGCAAGGCCAATTGGATAAGGAAGCTAAGTGGCTGAGGATCATTGTGTCTTTCCCTAAAGCCAAACATTCCAGTTTTCAAAGTTATTCCCGTAGAAGTTGTTTTCTTGTCAAGATTGCGCAGCTGTAGTAAAATGCAAAGTTGAAGGCTTTCTCGATTTTTCCTACTGGCATGCGATATATGCTTGAAAAGATAAGGGATAAAGCTACATTTCCCATATTTTTATAGAATTTTAGAACAGAGAAATCAACCTCAAACTGGGTGTGCAAGTCAGATGACATGTTTCCCAAAACAAAAAAAACAAAAAGACAAAAAAGGAAAGGAAAAATACCTCATTGCCGAGGGGAATCAAAAGAAAAAAAAATACCCTTCCTTTCTTGCCATGGGAATAAAAAAGAGGAAAGGAAGTTGTCCTTCTTGCCATGGAAATCAAAACAAGAAACAAACAAATCTCCTCCTTGTTGTGGGGAATCAAAAGGGGAAAGGACAAAACACCCTCCTTGTTGCAGGAAATCAAAAAAGGAAAGAAAAAAAGACACCTCCTTGCCGTGGGAAACGAAAAAAAAAAAAGGAAAGTGAAAAAAATGCACATCATACTTACCTTTCCAAAACCTTGAAGGAAGTCACAAAAGGTCTCCAACACTTTCAAGGAAGTTATTCTTGTTACCAAAATTGTAGAGGATTTCGACCACAAGGAAAAACATATGTTTCAAACGACCACAAGGAAAAAACATTTGTTTCCTACACCCACAAGGAAAGGAAAAATCCAAGTATCAAAATGCACCAAATGTATTTTGTCAAAAAAAATTATGGAAAATCAATACGTACATTAAGTATGTGCCGATTTATCCATTTCCAAAATTTCTTTCAAGATCAAGCCTCTACACCCTTGAAGAAAAAAAATTTCCTTGCTTTCAAGATCAAGCTTCTACGGCGCTTGAAGAAAAAAATAAAATTTCCTTCAAGATCAAGCCTCTACGGCCCTTGAAGAAAAAGTTTCATTTCATTCAAGATCAAGCCTCTATGGCCCTTGAAGAAAAGTTTCATTTCATTCAAGATCAAGCCTCAACGACCCTTGAAGAAATGTTTCTTTCAAGAATACAGCCCTTGAAGAAAACTTTTATTTCAACTTAAGACCAAGCCTCAATGGCACTTGACGCAATTCATCACCTCAATTCAAGACCAAGCATTAACGGCCCTACAAGAAATGTTTCGTTCAAGAAATATGCCTCAACGGCCCTTGACAAAATTCATCATGTCAATTCTAGAAATACGCCTCTACGGCCCTTGAAGAGGCGAACTAATTCAAGATCAAGTCTCGACGACCCTTGAGTTAGAACATTCACATTGCAGAACTTCAAAACACATTTCCTACATGTGGCAAGCACATGCTTACAACGCGCCTTGAAGTGGGGGCCTTTGTAGACATGTAAATTTTGTTGCATACAAATGATGCACCACAAAGTTCCACGTGGCATATGACTCATCACAAATGGACAAGTCATCAATGACATGTGGCATAAATCAAGCAAAGGAAGCTTTAAACTTCCCAGAATTCGATCAAAGAGAGAAAACCTCTCTTAAAAAAAGGGCAAGGGTTCAAAGTGTTCTCAAAACATGAAAGAAAGTTAAGGCATCTTCATAAAACAAGCAAAAATTGAAGATTGCTCACAAAATAGGCAACAAAGGCCCTATAATTCGGCCAAGGGAGTAAAGATGGCTGAAATTAAGACACAAAACATCCCTAACTTCTCCCATGGACTAATTAGGACATAAATCAAAGCTAAATCCACCCAAAGGCAAGCTTTGAAAAGCCTATAAATACAAGGTCCTCCCAAAAGCATAGCGGTCAGAAAATTACACATTGATTAGAACCTCTGCACAAATCTTTGAAGACTAATATGCTGCCAAAGCTCTCCTCAAAAAATGTACAACCAAAACCGAAGCACTCCCCTTGAAGAATCAACAAGCACTCGTGCTGACTCCTTCAAGACTTTATTGCAAGCTCAAAACTTGTAACGACGTTCGTTTCAAGATCAAGTCACCAAGACCCTTGAATCAACGAAATCCTAAATAAACACTCTCTTTGTCGCAACCCTAAACATGAGGTGAAGACCATCCTCAAGCTTAAAACTTGAAACAATCGTTCAATCGTTCGTCTGAGATCAAGTCATCGCGACCCTTAGATCAAAAACCTACGCATCTACATCAAATTTGAAGACTGAATTAGAGGAAAATTGTAAATAGAGATTGGAACCTACAAATTCAAATCAATACAAATCTACTTTGTACATGTGTTCTCGTTTCATTCGTTACAGAATTTTCGTGTTTACAATTAGGTAGAACCCGGGACCAGTCGACCAGAAAAAGAAGAGATCCTGGAAACAAGTGATGTGATAAAAGTTAAGCACTCAAATTAAACCCTCTTGTTGTCAATTGTAGTAAGTATGCAAGTAGGGATCGTTCTGGACCGGGGATTAGGAGGGATTGCTAATCGACTCTAAAAACACAAAAACAAAAGTTAAAAACGTTTGAAAAGGTTCACAAGACTCAAAACAAGTGAAAAACACTTAAAACGGCTTAAAAACACTTTGTGGACAGATTTAAAATACTAGGGATGGTTTTGGACGAAAATTGGTTTTGGTTTGACTCAAAACACTTGAAAACACAAAGAAAACAGATTTTAGACACTTTAAAACAAGAAAGTAAAAGGGGGGGGTTTTGAATTGGACGAATTTGAAAGTAAAACAAAGACTTTGTAAAGTAAAACAGATTTTGAAAACGAATTTGAAAACTTTGATGGTTGATGGGCTAGCTAGAGGGTCCTTCTCCACACATGATACACTTGTACATAAATCGATCTCCAATTGCTTTTCAATGAACCATGAACCTCAACACCCCAGATTAACCGTACGTGCACAAATTAACTCTCAGATTTTCCTTATGTCATTGAATTGGAAGAAGAGCATACAACAACCCAAATTATTCTCCAACGGTCCCCTACATGAGTGCATAGAAGAGATACAGTTAGAGATCATTAAGTTCCATGAAAATCATAAGTGTTGACAAGGCATTCGTAACTATGAGTGCATGATACGTTTGCCAGGAATCCAATTAACGCGATTGTGACAAGCAACCTTCACTACTTGTGAATATAAGTTCATAACGATTAGGTGAAACTCCCTTATATTCTAGCATCAAATTCCTGCATGAAAACTAAGTAGGCCTCCTTAATCAACATACAAAAACAAGTTATGAATAAAACAGTTAATTGAATTGCATTCACGATTCATCAAATCACAATTGGAAGAAATCAATTCATATCTCAAGCATGTTCATGGCTTCGAATTTCCCCCTAGCTAAGTAGGGGTTTAGCCACTCATAGTCACAACAAAATTAGAGAATAATAAAGTAAACATTGAAAGTAAGAACGAAGTACACCTAGAATGATCCAATCTTCAAGCTTGAAATGTCCAAGGCTTCTTTCTTCTCCACCTTGCTGCGGCACAAGTGTCTAAGGTTGTGTATGGATGTGTTTTGGATGGAAGGATGGGAGGATTGGTGCGGCAAAGGGGTTAGAGTGGCTGAATGTGTTTGTGGGAATGTATGGATGAGTGAATGATCAATTGTGGTGCGGCACTACCTCTTATTTATAGAGGATTGGGCATTTAAGGCTAGGACATAATTTAGGTAACATAAATTTAACCAAAACCTAAAGGGAAATAGGAATTAAAGCCAAAACTTAAGGGGAAAAGGTAAAGGACTTGCGGCAAAGAGGAAAACAAAGGGGAAAGGTACTATCCTATGCGGCAAGGGAAGAAAATAAAAGGGAAAGGTCTTTTGAGGCAAGGAAAAGGGTTTCCTTGCTGTTTTAGGTCCTAGATTAAAAGGGAAAGTGGCTGGAGTGAGCGGCAAGAAAGGGAAATGTAAGGTAAGTTGCGGCTAAGTCCTAGAAGGCAAGGGATTGTGTATTTCTTGTGAAGCAAGGAAGGAAAGGTGGAGGAAAATTGCGGCAACCTTGCTGAGCAAGGAATTAGGAGTCCCAAATTGTCTAGGATTCCTTCTTTGTAGTTGAAACCTTGAATAAATAGGCTTTAGGAAAGTCAAAGGTCAAAGTAAGGAAACTTTGACTTAGTCAAACCTTCTTCTTCTTGGATTCCTTTTCCTTCTTTGACTTGAATTAATTTTTCCTCTTCTTTTAGCTGATTCCTAGCATGCCTTGGTCTTCAATTTCGTCCATCAACATTGCTCCAAGCATATGCTATCCAAAACATGCCCAAAAATGCTCCAAAAGGCTCCAAAACGCACTTTCTTGATACTTTACCCCTTGGGACCTACAAACATACGAAAATAGCTTAAAATACTAAATTAAATACGAATAATCAACATAAATGCATGAGAGCAAGCTAACTAAATCGCATAAATATGCTCATATCACCAAGTTTGCCCGATCTTCTACTATTCACACTAGATAGTAGGGGCAGATCGGGCTGGAAGGTACGAAGTTTGGAATGAATTAGCAAGTTGGAGAGTCAAGTAAAAAAGGTGTGCCTACAGCTGCGGGCAAGCCCCCTTGTAGGCCACCACCGTTAGCGAATAAGGGAGGGGAGGCTAGGTGAGGACAGCCAGAAGCACAAATGAAGGCTTTTTCTGGCAATGAGCGTAGCCCGAAGTGGGGACCTCCTTACACCCCACACAACAATGTAGCTTACCAGCAACTTAGAAATAAGTTGGCCGAGCAGAGAAGAATGGTGGTCCAATATGCCCAACCACAGGGTCACCCGCTATTCAGGATCATATATCAGAAGCCCTACCTGGAGTATATTGATGAGCAAAAACTCTTTTCCCCTCAACTTCAAGATATCCACGTTCCTAATCTTTAGTGGAGAGGACTGTAATGTGTCTTCTAGAGACCACATTTTCGAGTTTTCCAACTACTGCGTGGCATTTGAAGACAATCCTAACTACAAGTTGAGGTTGTTTTGGAATTCGTTGGTTGGCCTAGCTTCTCAGTGGTACTCTCTATTACCTCCTAATTTTGTTGGTAACTGGGGGCAAATGGAGATGGCTTTCCACGAGCAGTTTTATAGGATGGAGCTCGACATGACCATCAATGATCTAGTAGAGGTGAAACAATATGAGCATGAGTCTACTAAGGACTTCATGATGAGGTTTAGAAGGACAAGGATGAGATGCCAATTTCCTATCAATCATGCGCAGCTCACAGCTATTGCCAAAAAGCTTTAAAGTTACCCTTGAGGAAAAAGTTTTATGATGTTCAATTTAATGAACTTCAAGAGTTGGTGATTGCTGCCCCCTTTCAACAAGAACAAAGCCCCAATACATCAGTTGGAGTTTGAAGGCCTAAAACCTGGAGAAAATGACAGCAATTTAGGTAAAGGAATTAAGTTGTGCTTAACAGAGATGACCACTCCTTCAAACCTTTGATGGTGAAAGGGTCGATCCAGCCAGTTAAGGATCAAAAGATTGTGATGAATGACAGAGGATTTATGCTTGTGAAGCCCCCGAAGTGCCAGACTTATTCTTTTGATTTGACCAAGGCTGCTGATATCTATGAAGAGTTAGTGAGGGCTAGAGTGATTGTGCCCGACAACACCAAAAAGATGCCTAAACCAAAATTGTTGAGAGTGAAAAGTATTGCAAGCTTCACTATACTTTCAACCATTCCATAGCCAATTGTGTCCAGTTCAGATATTGGATCCAGGATCTCATAGTCAAAGGGAATCTATTGTCAGAAAAACCCTAACCTAACATGATGATTAACACATATCCCTTCCCAGAAGCCCCCATCAACATGATCAACCTTAACTAGGTTGAAAAGGGAGAGGGAAGGGCTACTTGGGAAGAGAAAGGTAAGAGAAGACAAGCTGTTAAACCTTCTCAATATGTTAGAAGATTGCCTGACAGACCATAAGCAACTGTAATCAAGGGAGTGGTCTTATGCAGTAAATGCCAATGTGAATGTGAATTGGAGGTGCCAGCATTGGGTGCCCTTATTGACTGAGAGTTAGTTAGAAGAAAAGAAATAGAAGAACAAGATGCCCGAAGAAGTGTTATTCGGGCAGTAGAGAAGGAAACCTCCAAGAATGTGTTCTAAAGATTAGGATGGGATTATGAACCTAAAGGTCTTTATGAGGTATTCAGGAATTATGAGGCCTCAGAATAAGCTGAGGACAAGGAAGCCAAGATGCCAAGGTGGATAGAAGTCAAACCTCCCCAGCCAAGTCATCACGGTGGTACAAGGCAAGGATGGAGAAAGATAACCATAAACCTAGTTCCCCCAGTTACTAAGAAAGATTCTGCCCAACTCGACCGAAAATGGTTTGTGGTTGGCAAAGATGGAAGGTCTCTTAAAAAAATGGAGGCATCTATGATCAGAAGATTCCAAAGACAACATACGGCTCACATGAACTCAATGAAAATCCCTACCATTTTAAAAGCTTCGGGCAATGTAAAGTTTAAGGAGGCCACACAAGATGGAAGAAGACAACTCCAATAGAGGAGCAAGAAAAAGGTTGAAAGAGCTAATAGTAAGATGGAGGGTGAGGGAAATCATGTACCTCATAATCCTCATCCAAGAAAGTACAGAGTGTTAAGAAGAGCTCATGAGAGTGTAGTGATGATGCCTACACCAAGTTGGAGACCGGAACCTTTCTGTTTTGGGACCATTTCCCCTTAGAGAGTGATACCTTCACCTATACTGGAAGATGCACCCTGTGAAACCCCAAGAAAGTTGTTTAAGTTTGATATAACAGTAGATGAGGAAGTGCTCGAGTTGATGTTAACCAAGGATGCCCAGGCTTAGATGGACGAGTTTGTGTATCAGATTGGAGGAAAGAAAGAAGACGTACCTGGACCCAACAACTTCCACGTAAACATGACTTATGTTTTATCAGCCATGTTTTGGGCTGAACCAAATCAACCAGCCATAATGGAGGGTGATTATTTGGCACCAAAACCAATTATGGCACTTGTTAGTGTTGAAAAAACTGGGAAAAAAGGATCAAGCGTGGCAGACTGGCTCGAACCTGCACGAAAGAAGCCCGAATGGTGTTCAGCAACCCAAGTCTAGCCATAACCAACCATCTTAAGCCCATATACGTAAACGCTCATCTATAAGAAGTACCCTTCAAGAGGGTGTTGATATATAGTGGAGTTGCGGTCAATGTGCTTCCACTTAAGCAAATGAAGAGATTAGGTAGAAATGAGGAATATCTTATTCCCACTGATCTAACAGCTTCTAGTTTCTCTAGAGCCATCACCAGAACATACGGGATATTGACTTTGGAAGTTGACTTGGGGTCCAAGAAAATCATGTTGGCATTTTTTGTGGTGAATAGCAGTTCTACCTATGGAGCACCGCTTGGTAGAGATTGGATTCACCAAAGTTTGTCTGTGTCATCCACTCTACATCAACAAGTTGCTGTTTACCACGAGTCTAGAGCTTAGGAACCAGGATTTTGGGAGATTGTGGAGGCTGAGTCACAGCCATTTTTCCCCATAGCTAATGTTGCAAAGGCAAACTTCTACAACCCGAGTATTGGAATCTTGCAGTGTTTAAGAGCTGATGAGAACGGCCGCCCTACAAAGGTGACGGCCCAAAAGCTCCTAGAACAAGAAATGTCTTTCACTAGGGAGGAATGGGATAGGCCTCACATTGTCCAAGCCCACCAACACCAATGATGTCAGAACAAAGGATAAAGGACCAAGTGATTGCAGTCAGGTCCTTAATCAAGAAACTATTGGTGTATGAGAGAAAGAGAAAAGAAGTGAGAGAGAGCTCGGCCAAGGGGGAGGCAGAGTGGGAAACAGAAACTTCAAGAACCAAGGACAGAGAAGAAGAAGAGCTTTTGGGAGAGAAGATAGGGGCAGCCATTCACATGGCTGAGTGTATATATGACTTAGACTGGCCAGGTGATGTGCCCGAAGGTCCAAAGTTAGTTGAATTTTTGTGTACAGAGCCTGATAAGCCAGCACCAGAAGTACAAGACCACTTGGAAACCATTAATTTGGGAACTGAGGAGGATCCAAAGAAAATGCAACTCAGTGGCTTGTTGAAAGCTAAAGATCGAGCAAAGATAGTAGACCTTCTGCATGAGTTCAAGGATTGCTTTGCATGGCATTACACTGAGATGCCTGAATTGGACCCTAGCTTAGTAGAGCATAGAATTCCTGTCAAGGAATAGTACAAACCTGTGAAGCAAGCTCTAAGGAGAATGTCGAAGGAATTAGAAGAAAAGGTCAAAGAAGAGATCGAGAGGCTGGTAAAAATCGGATTTATCAGGCCTGTCAAGTATGTCGAGTGGTTGGCCAACATTGTACCTGTATTAGAAGCTGTAACTAATGTCATCCGATGTTGTGTCGACTATAGAAACATTAATGAAGCCACGCCTAAAGATGAATACCCCATGCCTGTGGATGACATGTCCATAGATGCAGTTACAAAACACACAGTTCTATTTTTCATAGATGGGAATACTGGTTATAATTAAATAAAAATTGCTAAAGAAGATATTTATAAGACAGCATTTCGGTGCTCGGGATATGTAGAGGCATATGAATATGTTGTCATGTCGTTCAGGCTCAAAAATGATGGTGCTATCTATCAGACGGCAATGAACGCCATTTTTCACGATTTAATTGGTCATAGCATAGAGGTATACATTGATGATATAGTAGTAAAGTCAAAAACTAAAGAGCAACTCTTAGAAGACCTCAGACAAGCCTTAATGAGAATGAGGACCCATAAGTTAAAAATTAATCCGAAGAAATGTGCTTCTGGAGTCAAATCGGGCAACTTTTTTGGGATTCCTTGGTCATCAAAGAGGAGTGGAGGTAGTCGAAAACAAAGCTCGGGCCATAATTGAATCACCTTCCCCGCCCAACAAAGTACAATTACAAAGGCTACTGGGGAAGAGATTCATTGCTAACTTGGCAAGCAAGACCCAACCATTGACTCTTTTACTAAGACTAAAAAATCAAGAAGAGTTTGAGTAGTGCCCAGAACACCAAGAGGCTTTTGACAAAGTAAAGGCTTATATAGCCTATCCACCATTGCTTATGCCTCCTCAGAGGGGGAAACCTTTGAAGCTCTATATATTTGCCTCGGAAAAGTCAATAGGAAGCTTATTGGCTCAAAACAATGAAGGAGGGAAGGAACAAGCAATAAACTACCTCAAAATGATCTTTACTGAGGTAGAAACAAGATATACCCCAATTGAGAAGCTATGTTTTGCTTTATACTTCACTGTCTGCATGCTAAGGCATTACATGTTGCATTGCCACATCCATATCATTGCCAGGATTGATGTGATCAAGTATATGCTGTCAAAACCAATGCTGACTGGAAGAATTGGGAAATGGATTCTAGCATTATTAGAGTTCAATTCCATTATGTACCCTTAAGGGCAATAAAGGAGCAAGCAATTGCATACTTCTTGACCGAGCACTAAGAGTCGCAAGATAAACTTGTCAACATCCCAAGAACTCTGTCAGTAGCTAGTCTTTGGATCCCTCCAAGTAAAGATCATTCAGGCAAGGAAGAGTGGACTCAGCAAGAAGTAAAGAGAATAGCCAACCTATGGATCACTCCTTGGAAGTTGTATGATGGGTCATGTACTCAGCGTGCTGCTGGAGCCGAGATTGTCATCATTGATCCTAAGGGATTTCAGCACTGCTACTCATTCCTTCTTGATGATCAAGATACTACCAACAATCAGGTAGAGCACGAGGCATTGATCATTGGCTTGGAAATCCTGATAGAGTTGGGGGCAACTGAAGTTGAGTTGTTTGGTGATTCAGAATTGGTGATTAATCAGCTGAATGAAGACTACAAGTGTAGACACATCACAATGGCTGGTTATTATTTGGCAGCCACTCAATTATTGAGTTATTGGGGCACTGAAGTGTCAGTCAATCATATTCCCAGATAAGCAAATTTAATTGCTAATGAGATGGCACAGTTGGCTTCTGAAGCACAGATCCAAGAAAGAAGGTTCGAGGTGGATGTGGAAGTACAAAGAAGAAATATCCCTTCTATCTTTGAAAGAGGATTCAACTTAGATGTAATGACTAAAGAAGCTGAGATAGAAGATTGGAAAACACCCATCATCCAGTACTTGAAAGACTTTTCGCCTCCTACAAGTAAGAAAATTAGGCAGCAAGCAACTAAGTTTGTCATGTGGGATAGAACTTTGCTAACAAAAACTCCAGATGGACTCCTATTAAAATGTTTAGGCTTGGAAGAGTCAATGAGAGTGATGGCTGAGGTGCATGAAAGCATTTGTGGAGCACATCAAGCTGGAACGAAGATAAGGCGGTTGTTGAGAAAATATGGCTACTTTTAGCCCGATATGGAGAAGGATTGTAAGGCTTATGCCCGAGGGTGTGAAGAATACCAAAGGCATGGACTTCTCCAACACATACCCTTAGTACCCTTGAATCCAGTGGTGAAGCCTTGGCCTTTCAGAGGGTGGGCAATGGACTTTATCGGGCAGATTTACCCAGCTTCTGGCAAGAAGCATACCTTCATAATTGTGGCAATAGACTACTTCACCAAATGGGTAGAAGCTTCAGTTGTGAAGACTATCACTTCAACTGTTGTGAAGAAACTCATTGAAACCAAGATCTTACATAGATATGGGGCCCGAGATAATTGTTACAGACCGAGGGCCATCTTTTATCTCGAAAGAAGTAGAAGAATTTGCAAACAAGTTCAAGATAAAGATGATTCAATCTAGCCCTTACTACCCCCAATCAAATGGTCAAGCAGAAGCTAGCAAAAAGATCTTGGTAAATATTATTAAGAGAATGGTAACAGATAGCCTGGAGAAATGGCATGAGAATATAGGAAACACTCTGTGGGCTTACTGAACAGCAAAGCGGGCAGGAACTGGAACTACCCTCTATGCCTTAACCTTCAGGCAAGATGTTGTACTCCCTATGGAAATCAATGTAAGTTTTGTCAAGCTTCAAAACCAATTTGGCCTACACAGTGAAGAATACATTCAGGCTATGTGTCAAGGGATTGAAGATTTGGATGTAGCCTAAATTCAAGCCTTGAATAAAATCCAAGAAGGGAAAAAGGCTATTGCTCGAGCATACAACAAGAGAGTGAAGTTAAAGGCCTTCAAGGAGGGAGAGTTAGTATGGAAGGCAGTTATACCCTTAGGAGCTCAAGTTAGAGGTTTTGGGAAGTGGAGTCTCACTTGGGAAGGTCCTTTCATTATCAATTAAGTGTTGGATAGAGGAGGATATTACTTGGAAGATTTAGAAGGAAACTTGCAAAGGCATCCAGTCAATGCTAAGTTTTTGAAAAGATATCACCCAACTTTGTGGGATGTTAGAGATTGTTATATTGAAGAACTCTAAGCATTTTGAGGGTTGAAGTTAGTTTATGCATCTACCACAATTAAGCTTTAAAGTAAAAATAAGACACGTTGGAAGTGAAGAACGAAGTTTCATTTTATTGCATCGAAGAAAGAAGTTACAAAGTCCTAGCCTAACAATTTTACATCTTTAACGAATGCAGCTATCCTAGAGTGATAGGTCTTCATGACCATGAAAATTTGGCCTGGCACTTCTAAGGCAATGTTACTGTTGGCTAATTGGGCTTTGGCATCCTCTACTTCCAGATTAGCTTTCTTTACTTCTTCAATTTTCTGGTAAAGTTGGCTTGAAAGGGTCATCTACTCGGCCTTTGGTGCAGATAACTGCTCCTTCAACTTCTGAATCTCAGAGGCCACCACTAGGATCCTATCCTCTATGGTCGAGCTCTCCTCCACCAGCTACTGCATAGAAGTAAAAGTCTTGAGATGTTTCTCTTTAAAGCACTTGATTATATTTGATTGTCTCTCTTCCTGCTAATGTTGGTCCCTCAGTGCCATCAAGTTCTCGAAGAAGAAGAAGAATGACTCGTATTGAACCTTCAACATTTGCTGACTCATATTGAACCTTCAACAGTTGCTGAACCTTGAACAGCTCAGTCAAAGTCTTCTCAGCATCTTGGAGAGCCTTGAGGCTGAAAGAGGCCATGAAGTCCCTTTGCATCCACTCTCTGAAGACTCAGGATGCCTTGGAGACCTCAGCCTTGTCTGAATCTACTCGAACTCTCTGACCAGTTCGGGCAATGAGGATGTGGCTGGAATGGATGCAAGAGGAGAGGGCATCACTCCAGCACCCCCGGAGGCAACTTTAGTTGGAAGTGAGGGAAGAGGCCTAGAAGTGGAGGTGGTAGCGGCATCAGTCTTCTCCAAAGGCCTTAGGAGGCCTAGGAATGACCACTTTCCGTGCTGGGGGAAGATGATACTTGCCCGAGCCCTCACTAGAAGCCTGCTTTTAGAACAAGAAAAAAATGGGTTAATGAACCAGTTTGCACTTAAACCAAAATAAGTTCAGAAGAGATATGACTTTTATACCTGAGCTAAACCTTAAGTAGTGGGAGGGGGCACCTCTGTGGTCGTAGTTGCCTTGGGAGAAGAAGGTGGGCTGGCCCGAGAAGCAGCCTGAGGAGCCCCCAGGCTAGTCACATCTGAGACCATGGGAATCTCAGGGACTATTGGCTACCCAAAAGTTTTTGCTTGGTGGCCTTGTGCACTGGAGATGACTGACAAAAGAAGAATACAGAGTAAGTTAAGGAAAATTCAAAAGAAAGCCTTGAAGAACTCAAGAAGAAGAGTGTTTACTGAAGTACTATCATCTTCAACGTAGTGCAGCATCTCCCTAGTCTTTGGGTTGAACTCGAAAGTAGGAGTCACCACTATGGGATGAGGAAAAGTTGAAGAAGTAGAAGCCGAAGTTTGCCCGACCAGAGAAGCAGATGCCCCAAATTTAGCCTGAGGAAAAGAATAAAGATGATGGTTAATCTTGAAACTTGAAAAATCATAAACCAGGATTGGGAAATATGATACCTTTGAGGGCTCGGCCCGACGAGGGGAAAGATGCACTGCTCGAGCTGGGATATCCATTCGCCTCTGGTATCCTATTTCAAGTAAACAAAGAGTTAGCACGAGCATTAAAGAAAATGAATTTCAAGAGTAACCTAGTACTTAAGAAAATGAAGGCTATACCTTAAACTCCTCAAGGATTGTGTGGAGGACTGCCTTATCCTCTTGCTGGACTTCTCCACCCGACTACCTCTCTGTAGGAATATGGGCAGGTTTCTTAGTTGCTGGAGGCCTTGGTTACAAGAAAAGAAGGGGGTGTTAGTTCATGCCCCAAGATAAACTGAAAACTAAAACTAAGAAAAGAAGATTGAGGCTAAGATCACTTATTGGAGGATTTTTGTTTCTTCCTGCCCACTTCAGCTGGATAGACAGATAAGGGCTTTGAGGATTTTGAGGCTTGAGAAGTCTGGGACCTGGTCTTCTTCCTGGTAGGAGTTGCCCTCGGGTCAGGCAAAGTAAGACGAGGGCCCGGACTCTGATGACTCTACCACGGTTACCTTTGCCCGCCGAGGTACCCGAGTCTCCACTTTAGGCCTAGCATCCGCCTTTGAGTCTCCAAAGAGCTCAAAGATGTCTCTAGTGTCTCCAGAAGTTTGGTTGGACCCCACATCTTGCCTTGCTACCTTGGTGGCGGCCTCTTGAAAGACATGTGCGTCTACAACTTCTTTTTCTAGCCCGACATTGACTTTTTCAGCTTTGCCTTGGGCTGCGAGATCAGAATAAGAGTTAATAAATTATAAACTATAAAAGCATCACAAAAGAAAAGACAAAAGTAATAATGTATACCTATAAGAAGAAACTGGTTCTTCTGGTTGATCGTCTTTTTCCAGTTCTCAAGTTCATCCTTCTTTGGGTAAGATTTGAAGAATAGCTACCCGAAGAGATGATTTTGGGCTTCCATAACATCTCCCTCATACTTCTTTTGCCATTTGGCCTCTCACCAAGCGGCAAAATAAAAAGTGCATTCAAAATTTAGAGCCACATGCTTATGAGCAATGCGGCTCATCACTTCTAAGCTGCGCCGAGCTACCCAAAATGTCACATCGATGGGAGAGCTAAGGCAGAAGGAGGTTCCACAATGCATGGAGTCAAAGTAGGGCACTGGGATCGACTGCCTAAATCCTAACTACTTACCACAGAAATTGAGATGGTAGACCTCTAGCCCGCGCTCGTAGCCCATACGATCGCTCCGCACTCCCCAAGGTCTCGCTGCTAGATGCAACTTACAAATTTCTCCTTGCAGAGGCTGTTGGCATCTTGCCCAAATGCGTCTTGGAAAATCTGGTCCGAGAACCATAGGTACTTCCTGAGCATAGAGGCACCACACTCCAAGTCTGCCCGAGTTCAATAGAATCTGAATAAATATAGGCAAGCTAAAGTTCATTGGTTTATAGGAGAAGCCTCAGCCAAGATACGAGCTGGAGCCACTCCTTCAGGGAACTCCAAGTTGGGCGCCCGAAACTCGGGGAAGTACCACTAGAGCCATAACTGGACCATCCAGGTTGGCCTGTTAAGATTAGTCTCAAAGGGCTCCCCTCTGGTCATCTTTATATAGGAGGTGATAGAGGTGTGTAAGGAGGAAGGGCCCCGTGGCCACTTCATTGAAGGAATGAAGGGATCCACTACAGCTTCACTCATTTGGATTTGTTTGGGAACATATGTTTGTTCAACCAATATAGAAGGAAGTACATGTGTTCGTAGATATGTTGAATGTCTTCTTTGCGAATGGTATGAAGCCCGTGAAGGACGTCTCATAGCTTTTGAAGGTGGAATGAGTGTACTCTAGACGGGTAATGGACTCAGAGGCGCTCGAGCTTTCAACAGTGAAGCTAGAGGGTGAAAACCAATCGTGCGTGATGTCCACGCACCTGCCCTAGGGCCTTAGCCCGAAAACCTCAGCCATATCAATAACCATGGAGACATAGAACCCATTCTAAAATCGAATGTGTTGGTTCCATTGTTCCAGAAGAGAATAGTTGTGGTTAGGAGCTCAGGCTTGGCTATCACCATGACCTTGGAGAGCATGATAAGCTCATAGATTTCATTGGCCATCCACTTTTCCTTCCAGATGGGCTCGAGCTCGTCCACCCACTAAGACCAGGCCTTATCTCTCATCAGTAGGAAGCCCCTTCGAAAGTTAGACCACTTGAAGGCCGAGATGCCAACCTCAACGGAGTAAGGATTGGGAGTAAACCAGTTAGCCGAGGGCATGTTATTCTTCACCCCAATTGGGACTTGGGCAGTCTAAGCTGGTCACAAAGAATGCACTCCTCCTTCCTCAAAGATGAGGAATTCAGGCCAACCCGAGGGCAATGATGGTCGTTGAGTCGGCGGCACATGGTGGCAATGCCGTCACCAGACTCACATGCAGGACGAGTTTTAGGTGCCATTGATTGATTGAGTTTTGGGAAGAAAGTGGATAGGGCTAAAGCTAGAAAGAAAAAAGGAACTGCGAGGGCAAGAGAACTCTGGAAAATCTAGGAAGTTTGGAAGCTTAGAAAATACGATTGCTAGAGGTATTTGGCCTAGAAATTTAAATGAAGAATATATAATGGGCAATTAGTTAACATTGGAAATTGTGGGTTATTTCAAAGGTTATTCGAAAACGGCTGTTTAACTGGTGCAAGTCCCGAGTTAAAAGCATACGGCTGGTATTTAATCATTATTAAGGTCTTGGTTTGTAGACTTAATAAATGATTAAAGGGGGCACTATTTGGGTTAATATTTAACATTGAGCTTTGCATTAGGGAAAAGCCTAAAGGCGCCAAAACAAGTCGAACTTGCCCAAAGCCCAACAATGAGGCCTGAAGCAAACTGAAGCCTTTTCAAGCCAAGGCATAGTTCATGTGCTTATGATGGAAGTGACAAATGACAGAGACCAACTCACTATCAGCCAAAAAACACTTTCTAGTGGCATTACAAGTAAATAGATAATGATTCACTACCCTCCGAGAGCCATCGGCCAAGAGTAAAGCTAAAGCAGTCTAGCCAAATTGTCTATAAAAGGAGAAAGAGACAACAGAGATACAGACACTCAACCAACCAATCAAAAAAACATACAAACTCTGCTCTCAAGGCAATTCGTTTCCAGAAAGCTGAAACTTGTCCAGATTCAGTCCTTTTAAAGCTATAATTCCCCTAGAAAAGCTATCTTTTGTCTAATGTAAAAGCTTTGCTACCTTCCCTTAGTGTTGTAGTATTGATTCCCTCGTGTAAAACCTATTTACCATCCATCCTTTTTAGCATACAACCTCTGTAAACTCAAAGATAAGTGGTTGCAAGAAGTTCGACCTTGCCCAACAAGGTGAAATCTTGCCCTGAGTTTCTTTTTTGCACTTTAATTTAGTAGATCTGTCGCTTAATGTACTTTTTAGCATGTATTCAAGCTATTCCCAACTGTTTTCCATCTAAGAGTCTCATTTGCATTCAAATATGTTTAACTTAATAAACCTGTTTTCATTAAAAACAAACTGCGTTCATGGAAATGGTTAAAAGGGCCCTGAACTCCCTTTGTTTTAAACGTAAAAGATTAAGAATTAAAAGTCCTTGCTCACAAAGCAAGAAAAAGAACTTAATGCAGACTTAACCCATATGTGACAATCCATTGATAACAAGATGTTTAAGAAACTTGGGGCGCAAGTAATCAACTTAAATCACATTTATTCAACGTCTGTTATACTAAGATAACAGTGGCACGCCGAGATCATTGTTAGTTTTGATTGCGAGCCTCAAGGCCTACACCTCAGGCCCTACAAAGGTACCTTTCAAACTAACTTTAAACTCTTCTTACAACACACCAAGCAGCAAGAGCTCGCCCGACAACACACCAAGTGCTAAACCCCTAAGGACCTATGCAAGGGAAAATCATAGCCCAAACAGGATGACAGTGAATAACCTAGTTACGAATGGTATATGCTAATTTCCCATTTCCATGTCAGTAAAAGCTTAAATTGGTTGAATGTCAAGATTGTCGTAGTGTAATATTAAAAATTTGAAACTGACTTCAAACCTTAATTAATAGTATAAAATGTACTTATCTCATTCATCTGAGTGCAAAATATACCTAGGGGTTGTATCGAGTTTAATGAATTTTGTTTGACTATCAAATCTAAATGTAGTCAATATACACTATATACACGAAAATCATGTGACAAATGAGACAAGAACACGTGTACAAAGAATATTATTTGTATTAATGAATTTGTAGGGTTACATTCTCTTTACAACTTGATCCTCTTATTCGATCTTCGAAATGTGTAGATGTGTAATTTGTTGATCTAAGGGTTGCGATGACTTGATCTTGGATGAACGAATGCTGTAAGGTTTTGGCTCTTGGCAATGGAGGAACCGGCACATGTAGGGGTGCTTGGTGGTTCTTTACGGGACTTGACAAAGAACATGAAGGATTTTCCGAGTCTTCTTGAGTGTTTGGGGGGTTTGAGTGCTTGAGAGCTTCAAAATTTCAAAGCTTCAACGTCTGGGCGTGAAATGATTTCTCTACCCTTTTCTTTGTCTTGGAGCCTCCTATTTATAGACTTTCCAAGCCTTGACTACGGATGGCTTTGGCCTTGATTGTGGGCTTGATTAATTGACGAAAAAACCAAGACTTGATTTGTGGGCCGGTTCGTGATTTGACTCCATCAATTAACATTTGATTTAATTAAATTAAAATCAAATAATTCTTTTCCGCCAACTGTTGACACGTGTCATTCTTGATGACTCGTTCGATTTTGTTGAGTCACACGTCATGTGTACAATTTGTGCGACACGTGGCACATGCCACGTATGCCCTGGCACGTCGAAACTTTAATGCATTAGTAAACATTTCGTTCACTGAAATTTCGATGTCTACATGCACTTTGAATAAGAACTTTTCTGGAGTTCTAAAAAGTCTATAATAATTTAGTGGTATTCAATTATGATTTCTTGTGAGTCTACAAAATTTCACATGTTTTAAAATATTTTAAAAACTCATGGATTTTGAGTGCTTTAATAGTAACTTTTTTGTCATAGCAAATCTAACATATCCCCTTAAGATTTTGATGGATTTCATTTCTAATGATATTTTCTACCATTCACGATTATGCAATTATCGTTATCACCACCATGTCGCCACCCCAAGACCACCACCCTCATCTCCTCCACCAACCCAACACCACCCTGCCATCACAATCACCACTCCTACTATTATCGCTACCACATAGACACCAACTTTACTAACACCATCTTTCAAACAATCATCACGTGTTATTCCACCATAATCGCTGCAACCACCACCTCATAAGACTACTATATCATGGTCATGGTCATGGTCACTATTTCATTAATGAAAACTCATATATAATAAGGCTCATTTAAATTGGTTAGTAAAAAGTCCATGACAATCCACAAAATTAAAAAAAAAAAAAAAAATCTGTGAACTCTCTAAAATTAAGCAAAACTCTGTCATTTAACTCCTTTATTTTCCGAAAGTATATAATTAAAACTCTACGAAATTTTGGAGTTTGTAGTCAGCAAAAATATACTAAATTTGTAAAGACTTGTTACTTTAAAAACTCAACAAAAATCCATATGAATATTAATACACTAAACTCTTGTTAGCCTATTCCCCCCTTTTTTTTCAATGTATGATATTATCTACACTAAAGAAAGGTGGGTAGGCTTAAGCTCATAATGAACTAGTAGTAATGTGGTTCGACTTCGACTTTGGTAAGAATCAAGCCTAAAACTTCTCACTTATAAGTTGAGAGAAATACCATTAGACCGTAGTACTAATTGGCTCATTCCTGTTTTTAATCCAACTACTGTCATTTGGAGTGCATTATGTGGTCCAATTTTTATTTTATTTTTAATTTTTGTTACAAGCACAGAAACATTAAGGAAAGAAGGTTTGAACTCATAACGTAATGAGTTTGAAATACCCTATTTACCAGTTCAATTCACTACTTACCTATATGATCCAAATTAAAAACTTCATACAGTTTTCTCTTTCTGAATTTTCGACTTGTTAATCTTCTTAAAAAGCTTTTTATATTAATCTATATCTATGGACAAAATCTGCTCCGAATTAATTTTATTGTCATGTGTTGTCAGTCTTGCCTTCAGTCAAGAAAATAGTGCTTTGCTTTCCAACGGAGCTAGAAATTTATGGCACTAGGACACAACAAAATTATCAAAAATTGTACCTTTCATTTATAGTTCTACATAGATGTTTGCCTTTCTTCGCATGAACATATGTTTGGGGTCAGCACCGAGAGGAAGAAATTCACACCGTTGGTGTCATAGTCACCTATCGACCCCACCCTCCCTCCGGTGCTGCTGCTTTCTTTCTTTCTTATCTTCAAGAGCCTGTTATCCTTTATTTTGGAATCTATTTTCAGCTAGGCGATGCTATTATGTTGATCCCGTCTTTGTAGAACATGGTTAATTTTGTGTTCTCATTAGCCCTTATGAACGCATTCATACATCACACTAATTACGTCACAAACATATCATAACACTAATTAATGTGAATCACTGAATATAAAGGACAAAATATAAGGAAAACTAATGAAAATAATTTTAAAACTTTGAGTTTTAACGATAAGGACAAAATAAAGGGTAAAGTGAATAAAACCAGGATTGATTTTTTAGTGTAAAAATGTGATTTTTCGTTAAAGTGAACAGTACATGTAACTTTTCGTTAAAGTTCCCAATATAAGAAATATAACCTTCAAAACAAGAACTCTTAGCCCTGAAGAAAAACCCTACCTGCGTCCCCGTCTTTGGCCTCGTGGTCGGAGGTAATCTTTCTTGATCTCTTACTTCTTTTTCTCTCTCCAATTCCATTCGAGCAGAATCTTTCTGGTTGTAATCGCTCTCTCGCTTTGTCGATGAGAATTTCATGATTGTGATTGTGATCATAACTTTGAAATGTGTGATCTCTTGAATTGCTTTAAGGATCACATTTTTTATATGTGTTCTTGATTATATTCTTAATGAAATTTCTTTTGATCTAAAAAAATGTGAATCGCGAAATAAATTGTCATCATTTACGAACTGTCACTTTTTATAAATTAATTTGAGCCTAGGAAGAATCTGGCATAATTATTTTTGATAAGCAATGCATGTTGGTACATTTATATTTGCATCCAGGATTGTGATTCACACACCCATTTATGTTCATATGCAACAGTCAAAAATATAAATTTTCATTTTACACAAAACACCTATCTAATCTTCAAAACATGCTGATGTGGCATTTTAGAAGACTTGAAATAGGGAATTTCATGCCCATATCCAGGTACCAGGGTTGGACTTTGGTACATGGCGCTCTGGGTAAGACGATTCTGGTAGTGGTGCCAAGATGTTAGCACCAGCTTCTCCTTGAATTTTGCTTCTGGTCAAAATATCTTGGCGGTGGCGAGTTGCCTGATAATTGGAGGCTCGGAGAAGGTGTTATATTTGGTGGCTAGAACGGGCTTTGCACTGGAAGATGCTAGAAGAAAATCAGAGGTACCTGTCCGAATATTCACGTTCCTAGCGCTTCTTACAAAAGCCTGCCATCATCGGAAAATAGGCATTTTAGCAAAATGTTCATTAAGATTAGCACAACTTCTCACTTTGATCCTTGATAATAAAAAACGATATAAGTGGTCCATGAGTTTGCTCACCGTCAATATCCTCGTTAATTGGAAGCTTGGTTTGACAAAAATACTTTAAAAATGTGATCATGTGGTTTTTTATGTGCCAATTTAACAAGAATATTAACAGATTTTTCATAGAATGACTAAAATAATTTACGGTGGACCAACTCATGGACCACTCATATCGATTTTCATTATCATTTACCAAAATGAAGAGTTATGTGAATCTTAAAGATTATTTTGGCTAAAAAGTCTCAGAAATTATTCACGTACCTCTTAAAACATAACGATCCTAGAAGTGTCGTTTTTCTATAGAGCTGGGCCACACTTATCTGCTACATTCCGAGATGAACATGGTTATAAATAGAGGCACTGGGCAGCAATGAACTGCACGGAACAGCCCACTAGTCCTTGTTCATAAGCCATCCTTCTGTGTTCTTCCTTCAACTTCTTTCCCCAGAGTTAAGCCAGTAAGCCATTTTCCATCAACCATGCTAGGCATAGCACAAAATGTGGTGAGCAAGGTGACCTCAGCGGTCGCCACCACCGCTCAGCACATTGAGGGTGAGCTCAGCCTCTTCACTATGTCCGACAACAAAATCTTAGAGCTCATTTATGCAACCCACGTCCATGAGGACGACTCCTTTGATGTTGATTCTCTCTTCCTTGTCACTGAAAACATCATCAAGCGTTCGACCCAGATCGTTGATAGCATTGTGCAGGTATGAGATTGTGTAACATCCCTATGTTCTTCCGCTAATTAAAAGAGAAATGTTAACTACAGTCGCTTAAACGCTTAATAAACGAGGTAGCACTTGCTCGAGAAGCTCAGAATAGTCTGTGTGTTTATATTGGGAAGACTGTTAGTTAGAGTGAGACGTAAGCCAGGGTCTGTTAACTTCAATTGCCTACCCGACAATAACTAGCATTGCTATTAATTGCGATGGCTGTGCTAGATTCCCTTGCATTTATTAAAAATAATACTATGGCACTTGATATTTCAGTTGGTTTTGTCCTGAAAATTGGAAGAGATGAAGTGGGTAAGGGACATTTTGTTTGAGTACTTGACAAATACATCCAACGATTAAGTAGTCGTTTTCAGTCCGATCTGAGGCAGCAAATTAACCTAAAGGGGCCCTGGTTCCCAACACTAACGATTTGCAATTTGACAGCTTTTTTGTGGACATGCTCGAAAAATACAAAAATTCTATTGAAAACAGGATAGTTCTGGATTTTTAACTGTTAGGTCTTAGTTTTTGTCCAAATATCTTATGGTTAAAAATTGAGAATATCCGATACTCTGGAGCAGCATCGAAGATCCCCTAAAAGCATTGTCGAATCGGGAGTTGTTGCACTAAACCAAAAGAAGGAAATAATTAACTGGATCTAGAGTCATAGTTCTAAAATATGTTACTGCAAAATATGTAGAATGAGAGTACCATTCAATACTTATAGCCTGTTTTATTAGCACCTCAAGTTTTGTTCAAATTATTAGAACACTGATTTTTTGCATCATTAAAAAAAATTTGAAAACTATTTTATGTCTCTAACTTTTTATTAGAAATATTCCTTTTCCGTTAATGAAATGTAGAGAATTTTTTGTAATAATTTTATCAGAACACTTTTCTTATAATTAAACTTAACTTTTTACCTTAGGAAAAAATTAATTTGGGAATGTTGAGACTGTTCTTAGAAATTTGTTTTAGATAAAAACATGGTAAATGTTCCACCTCATAACTTCAAACGAGCTAAATTTTTCCAAAACAGAATGAGTTATTTAGAGCCTTTTAGTACGTTAAGGTAAACGACTACAAGATTTACAGTACTAAGAACACAAAGGTTCATATGTTCTATTTTTAAGATACCCAGTCTACCACAAAAGTACTCATCAGAGTAGACATTATTGAGCTGGACAAGTTGTTTCACCTTGATGTTTTCTTTTGATTTATCTTCTTTGGCACCTTTATCTCCTTAGGTTACAATACAGCTCTTGAACGCTGACTTCTGGACGTTTCCTTCTCCTATTGATATTGATAATGCTGTTGCCTCTGGACATCTTTAATTTTGTATTTGACAGAAGGGCCTCATACAATTTTCTTTGTTGGTAAATCGGACACGTATAAATTAGAAGCTTGAAAATGATTTTATTAATAATAATCTTCACTAAAATTAGAAGTTTTAAAGATTTGGAATCCAAATCATTATCAAAAAATAAAAAACCAACTGTATAATATTACTTCTTTCTCCAACAATATCTGGTTTCTTTTTTGGGACTAATCCAACAATATCTGAATAATGAAGTGATTAGAAGTAAGAAATATCTTGCAATTATATTACTGAGCTGAGTTTAATTTTAAGTATCAGCAAACTTCCAAATGGTGAATAATTACTAGTTACTTGTTGCAGGGTACCCAAGTACATGTTGAAACCATTGATGAGAAGCCCCCCAAAGCCACCTTCAGTTCTCCATTGTGCACTCTCAAGTCCATTGGCTGTGAGGTCATTATATTGATTAATTCTTAATTTTCCTTTTATTTTTCCAAAAAACAAAAAAAACAATTCTTATAGTGCCTATAAAAAAATCACGGGTTTAATTATCTGCAATTTCTTTCAGATGTCATGCAAGCCACCAGGTGAAGAAATTGCCCACAAATCAACCTTGGCAATACTCAACAAGCTCTCAACTTATTCATGGGAAGCCAAGGCAGTGCTGGCCTTTGCAGCATTTGCTTTGGAATATGGAGAGTTCTGGCTCCTTGCCCAAACTCAACAAAGTGACCTACTTGCCAAGTCCGTCGCAATCCTCAAGAGAGTGCCGGTCCTTCTCAAGCCGGCGGACCTCCAGAAGCGCAGGCAAGCTGTTGTCGAGCTCAACGTCCTGATCAAGACCACATTGCAAGTGATTGAGTGCATCTTTGAGCTTGAGAAGCTTTCTGCTTATGATCCAAAGGATGTGCCAGCATTGGCAATTGCAATGGATCACATACCGGTGGATGTCTATTGGTCTATCATAACTATTTTTTCTTGTGCAACTAAGATCACCCTTCTAACCAGTGATGAGTAAGTTCTTTATTTCCAAATCAATTACCCTCTAAAATTATATATTTATGATTACTACAATTTTAAAACAAGTCATATTTCTCTGACTTGGTTTCCTGCATTGTAGAGAGAAGCCATATGATTTGTCCCAATTTGCTCAAAAAATCCACTACATCCTCAACAAGCTTAAGATACAATTGTTAATCTGCAAAAAACAGATAGGTGAGTACTTGTACTGTTGTACACGTACATGTTACACTTGATATGCATTGCTGAAAATTAAGTGTTTTCTATGTAAAACAGAGGAGGCGGAGACCTACCGGAAGCTGAGGAAACTTTTTCAGACCCCTGCCGAAGTTATGGAGGTTTTCAAGGCCTTGATTTTCACTAAGGATACCGTGCAGCCAATTATTGATGGTTCTACTAACAAAACGGTTTGCTCTCATAGCACGTTACAACTTTTTGATAAATTTTACTATTACCGTTTGTAGTGTATGTAGCTAATTAATGTAATCATTGTCCGTAATTTTTCAAACAGGTTAGCATTGATGTGCTGAGGAGGAAGTATGTGCTTTTGTTCATTTCCACCCTTGACATTTCTGATGATGACATTTCGGTTATCAAACCAGTTTATGAGGGGACAAAGAAAGACGATAAGTATAAGATTGTGTGGATCCCTGTTGTGGAGCAATGGACTGATGACCTACGAAAGAAGTTCGAGGTCTTGAGGGCCAAGATGCCATGGTACACTGTGCAGTATTTTGCGCCTGTAGCCGGCATCAGATTCATCAAGGAGGAGTGGCACTTCAAGGGCAAGCCCGCTGTGGTAGTGATGAACCCGCAAGGCAAGGTGGAAAATACGAATGCTCTCCACTTGATTCGGATTCATGGAATGAAGGCATTTCCTTTTCATAAGGGAATAGAAGATACTATCACAAATGACAAAGAATGGATCACTCCCATTGTGAATGATATTCACCCAACCATACAGACCTGGGTAATTAATTCAATTCATTTTTCACAATTCCACAACATTACAGCACCAATTTTAATTCAAATTTGTGGGTATAATTTTTATTTCTTTGTTCGAACAGATGAAAGAGGAGAAGTACATCTTCTTCTATGGAGGCAAAGACAATGACTGGATCCAGCAGTTCACAAAGAAAGCAACTACCATTGCCAATGACCCCTTCATCAAGGAATTGAAGATCAATATTGAGCTATTTTGTGTTGGCAAGAGCCCGAAAGGCGGAGAAGACCTTGGAATTCTAGGGAGATTTTGGAATGGAATTGAGAGCTTGTTCTTCACCAAAGTCAACAAGCAAACTGACACTGTGACCAAAGAAGTCCAGAAGCTGCTTTCCTACAAAAATGAGGGTGGATGGGCTGTGCTTACTAAAGGGTCCACTGTGGTGATGAGTGGCCATGGCTTCACAATCTTGAAGGTCCTAGACGACTTCGACACATGGAAGAACTTCATAAAGGAGAAGGGATTTGAATTCTCGTTCAAAGCATACTACGAGAAGGTGATTCAGACTATGAGGCACTGCTGCCGCCTTGACATCCCGAGCGTTGTTGGAAAGGTCCCAGAGACCATGAAATGCCCAGAGTGTCCTCGCACCATGGAGACATTCGTGAGCTACAAGTGCTGCCACACTGATTCTCCCATCAACGCGCATCATTGAAGGGTTTGCTGTTTTGAGTCTATGAGGTCATCTTATGACTATAGTACGAGGTTATGAACTTATGCGTTGTGTTTGTGTGGTACGTAGTGTCGTCCTTGGGACTTGAATAATGGGCATTTTCATTATTATGTAATCTGATGATGCCTACCAATCTGAGTGGTGAGTGTTGTGTGATGTGTACGTGTGTCTTATGATGCAATGTTATGTTTTAAGTTTAATATTTTCATAGCACTTTTCGCCTTCGATATCATGGATATTTCTTTGAATTTATTATATTAATATGAACAATCGACCTGGTAAATTCAAGCATGATTTTATTTGGTGGTTTTCATTTTTTAGATATGAATGTAAATATAACATAGAATTGGGTTCTATTATTGTTTGGGCCCAAAATAACGGTTGGGCCGAGCTCGGCCTTTCTCGGCCCAGGATTCGCGCAAGGGAGTGAATTGACTCCATGGGCCGCGGATTGAAGGAGCAGATAGGCTTAACGCGTGATAGAGGCCGAGACCCATTAGGAGAAGGAGTCCCGAGAAGGAATGAATTGAACTCGCAATGGGGGTCAGATTCAGAGTCCTAGTTGGATTGGGATCGGCCGAGATAAGATGGGATGAGTATCGGCCGAAGTAGAGTTGGACTAGGACTGGGAGTTCTATCCAAGGATGACTCGGAGGGTCTGCACTACTATAAATAGGGAGAGGGAGCATAACATTAAGCCTCTCCAATTCAACACACAAATCTGCCCTGCGCAAACTCTCTCAACCTTTTGAGATTTTTATTTTCTTGTCCGCCAACACATCTTCAGTTTGGATAAACAGCACTGTGAAGGCAACTGGTAAACATCTTCAGTTTGGATAAACAGCACTGCGTCGAGGCCGGTTGGTTATCTATCCAAGTCTCGGTCGAGAAGGACTTCCGGGTTCTTATTGGCAGAGGTTATCTCATCAGCCTTCTCGGCAAAGTGAGGTATTACGAGTTACTAAGCTCGGCACATCGAACGCCGAGTTGTTTTATGATCGGATACTCGCAGGTTGGTTTCAGAGTTCGGCATTCAGACGGCCGAACCACTTTCACTGTCAAGACCTACATCAGTTTCGAGTACCTGTGCCCTTACACGTTGGTGTCGATTCGGCGTGCTTATACTTTCACAAATATAATCACCGTGACCGAATCCGGCGCCGACGAGTCGTGAACTTCGCAAGACTAGTAGCCTTGTCTTCAGGCTCTAGAATCCAAAGGCCGAGGCACGTTCCTTACTCGGCCGCAGTCGCAAGATCAAGAAGTCAGCCGCGCAACACAACGCAACATCCACATTTTACTCACCGGCCGAGCTTGGCCGTCGAGTTGGCATGCCCCGCATTCAACCGAAGGACGTAGTTAGCTCATAGATTATTCGGCCTGCGCGCCACGTAGGCTTGGTAGTTTTTAGGGTCAACATTTTGGCACGCCCAGTGGGACCAAGTGCTAAAACTACGAAGTTCACATGATAGATCAAGATCTCAATCGAGTTCCATTGGATGAGATTTGGAGCCTATTCAAAGAAAGTTCCGAGAGGTATGCCAAATTCCTCGAGGAGCACATTAGAGTTATTGACAAAAGGCTAGGGGCCAGGGGGCAATTTTTCGCTCCAGCCACAATTAAAATTCGGCCTCAGAAGATTGACGAGACGGCCGAAGAAGAACCTAAGCCACCTGCTGTCTCGGTCGAGACTAAAAGTGTGGTAGGCCTAGCAGAAGGAGTTCAAGTCTTTGAGCCAGAAATTGACTTGGAAAACGGTTTGTCAGAGGAATGTTCCAATGACGAACAAGACCAATTCACGGTTTTAGACGCTGAAACCAGCCCAATCGATATGATTATTGGCGATAAAGCCGATATAAAGAAATCTCATTCGGCTAAGTTGTCCGAGTTAAAGGCCGAAATTGGTGAAATTATTATGCCTGGGGGGCATAATAATTGTTCAACACATTCGGCGGTCAAAAATGAAAAATATTTCTCCAAGTCAGAAATATTTGGGGAAAATTCTTTATTCAGCCTAGAGCGAAATCAAGTTGAGAATTTTAATATTAAAATATCTCAACTCGGAATTAAACATCGTTGGCCTCCTCCTGATTATGATTTGATCTCTTTTATCTTCTTTTGTTTTTTTTTTTTTTAAAAAAAAAAAAAAAAAAAAAAATCGGCTGTCTAGGCCGAAGGTAAGCAAGCAAGGCGGCGGGTTTCACAAGCCGAGAATCAGGGAATTGCTATGGTTTAGTTATGCTTTTGCAATTCGGCAGAGCACCCCAGTTCTTTGGCCGAATAAAAGGAAATTTGGTCGAATGCCATTCTTCGGTCGAATAAGACAATTTCGCCGAATACAATTCATTGGCTGAATAAGAGAAATTTGGCGCGCTCGGTGAGAAGCATTTCGGGACATTTTGTGGGCCGGGGTTGGTTTGTCATAATTCGGGCCAAGCAGGCCGAGCTGCCAAAACAGAGTCTTCTCGAACTCGGCCCACTTTACTCTCGACCCCACTTTACTCTCGACCCCACTTTTCTCTACCCCTAACGATGTTTGCCGAGCCTGGTATGAATCATGGCAGCTGAGGACGCCACAATGTTGACAGATCATACATGTTATTGCCAAGGGGAACAAATTTTTTTTTTTTTTCGGCGATACGACGGGGTTTACTTGTAACAAAATTAATTTCCTTAACCATTCGGCTTATGAGCCGGAGCTCAAGGAAACTAAGGGGCATACCGTCTCAAGGACCGAACGGGTTTAATTCATAAGTTACCGATTGACGGGAAGTGCAAGAGTGATGAACAAGTTCTCGGCAATGGGACAGGTCCTGTCAAGAACAACAATATCCAAAGATCCAACAAATGCAAGGTTTGATAAAGTTTTTATTAATATTTGCAAAAAGGAGCACAAGATTACAATTAAAGCCCTAAGGCGAAGAAGGGAGGACAGTCTCGAGAAAAGCTTTCAGCTCCAACCACCTCACTTCGCCCATGATGATCTCCGCATGCCGAATCCCCTTATCCATCTTCAGCTGTTCGACTCGCTTCTCATTGGCAGCATATTCGGTCAAACAAGATTTGTTCGACTCAAATTCCTTCGCGAGTTCAGAAGCGAATGCCGACCGCCGATCTTGAAGTTCGGCGATTTGGCGATCAAGTTCGGCCAGCTCCTCCTTTTTGGCTACCAGCACCTCAACCTTCGGACGGAGGGTTTCTTTTATAGCCGAGACGGCCTTCCATTCGCTCTCGGCTCGGACAGCTCTTGCAAAAACTCTGAAGTGCTCCCGGGCTCGTTCTAGAAGGGTAGACGCTCGAGTGACGATAGCATTGTCTAAACGACCATCGGCCGCAAGATCATTCAGACATGCCCCGACAGAGTCAAGGCCTTTACGTTCCAAGATTTGAGAGGCCGACAGCGGCAGCAGTTCTTGCAACTTGATGAGTGCGTCTGGATCGACCGAGTCGTGCGTCGCAGCATTCGAAGACCCGGCCGTTCTCTTAGCCGTACCAGCAACAAGGGCGTCGAACTCGGCCTCCTAGGAAGGCTGCATGAAGGATTGAGTGTTAGCACAAGTTTAAGCCAAAAAGATAAAGGCAAGAGAAGATGATAGACCTGACGCGACGAGACCTCGGCCATATCCCCTGGGTCGGTGCTCGAACCCAATGAGCTTAGAGGCCGAGCCCAATGTTTGAGACAGCTTCTCAATTCACGCGGCCGATGAAGGTTATCTACATTCGATGGCCACTGAGGCGGCCAAGAAATATAAACAACGCCCATCGGCGCGTAAAACTTTCGGTGAAAAGAATTGGGGGGCACCTAGCAGTTGGTACATCCTTGATTTAGAGCTCTAAAAGGAAGGCATAACTAAGAATTAAGGAAAGTAGAAGTCCTTACATAAGCCGACAAAACCTCTTGAGGTGGAATGCCGAGGTCGACGTCTTGTGGATGTATCGGAGTCTCCGCCGTCGCCTCTGGCTCGGCAGGAGGAACAATTTCCAGAGCAGTGACCCCCACTCCAACCGGAGCAGAGATGTCGTCCTCGGCTGGGGCAGTAGTTTTTACCTTGGCTGAAGCGATAACCGGAAGAACTTCGACTGCAGCCGGAGGGGATACAACCGCCTCGACCACGGCAGGCCCGGATGTTTGAATAACCTTCCTCGATGGCTGGGGAGAGGCGACCACAGGCTTAGATGGCCGAGCGCGACGAGGGCGATAGGCTAGTGGAATCTCCTCACCAGCATCATCCTGCAACAATAAAATGATGGCGTCAGCATCGGGTTGAAATAAGCAAATACTTGTATCTGTTCTAAAATATTCATACCTCCTCCAAAACAATCGCTGGCCATTTTGGGTGTTGCGTAGATTGTCTCTCGACCACCAACTCCGGAATGGTCGCAGCATGTTGAACCGGGACAGCAGGTTCCCCGACCGGCTCAGCAGCGGAAGGTTCGACCGCATCAGGAAGGATCGAGACAGTGGTTGGTTCGACCGTTTCCAAAGCAGGCGACGCTCGAGGTGATCGGCTGGCGGGGATTTGCCGTTCAACTAGTAGTTCCTGAACAACGGGAACAGTGGGGAGGTTGTCAGAGACAGTCGCCTCAGTCGTTCGGCTCGAGATCACGTGAATCTCTCGTTCCCCCTTCTTTGCCAAAGTCTTGACGCATTTTTGGGGTCGGGGAGCTTCACGTACCGATTCATCCTCCTGGCGCGGCCGTTTGCTCGGCGAAGCTCGCACAACGGGAGCCGAAAGGGTTGATTTTTTCTTGGCAGCAGCCGCGGCAATCATGACAGCTTGTTTCAGGACTCGACCGCCTGGGTTCTTCTCCTTAACATGGGGAGCGGCAATTTTGAGGGGACGGTCGCCAAAGATCTTGGTGATAATGTCCTCGACCGATTTCCCGAAGAATTCTTCGGTGTACACCTCCCACCAATCTCCGAAGGTGTCAGTGCTCAGAGCTTCAGGCACAACTGGCCGAAGGCGGAATTTTGAACACCGCTCTTGAAATTCTTTCTCGGCATCTCGGCATTCCCTATCCGAAGAACCAGAAAGTCGTCCTCGGCCAAGAAGGGATTGGGAGGTGATCAAAGGCACGGGGCAACCTTGAGGAAAGCCGAATTGCCTGGCTGTGAAGTGAGGATGGTAGACCTCCCAACTTGCCCGCCAAGCATCGTACTCAAGAGGAAGGTCACTTGTCAACATAAATGACCCCCAGTTCTGGCGAAGGGTCGCATCCTCGTCGTCACTCCAGGATGAGGACGGAAGCTTGATAGAGGCAGGGTATTCTCGACGACGGCATACCAGAAACTCGTTGTCAGAGAAGTCCTCAAGACCGAAGAAAAATTTGAACACTTCTTCAGCTCGGTGTGGGGGCACTGATCGAGGAGCCAGCTGAAAACCGAGTACTTCAGTCGGTGAGAAGTCGAGAATTTCCGGCCGGAGTGTAGCAAAGTACGTCTGCAACCACAGCTGAAAGACCCAGAGGGGCCCACTCTGGTGTGGATCAATCTTTTCAGTGGTGGCCTCGGCGAGACAGCGCAGCAAGTGAGCAGAACAGCCGAACTAAGCGCCAAAACGTGACCACTGGCTAAGGCTTCGGCCACGGGCATGTTCTCGACCAAACATTTATTCGACTTGGTACAACAGATAAATTTGTTGTACCAGTAGAATAAGAAGGCTTCGTGCTCTCCCTTACGAAGGTCTGCCTCCCCTCGACCAGCAAAGTGGACGATAAGGGTGTTGTAGTTGAAGAAGTTCTTGTGCAACTTCTGAACTTCGTCCTTAGAGGGTTCGTGGCTGTCTCGACTCAAGGTCTCGACGGCCCGGGCGTCAAAAAGCGCCTTAAGGTCGAGGTTCGACGAACACCCAAACAGAGCAGCGTCGACGGGAAGACCAGAAGGGGAACACCAGAATAGCAGAGATATCAAGGACGGTGGGGCCAATAGGACCAAGAGGCAGAGCCATGGTGTTGGTTGCCGAACACCAGAAACTGAGGGCTGCTATCAGGAGCTCTTTGTCCATAGCAATCTCTATGGTCGAGAGCCTAATGGCATCATAAATACCAAGAGCCTTCCACTCCTGGCCGAAGAACTTCTCCATTCGATCAACCCAGGCTGCCCAAGTAGTAGTGCTCGAGGGCCAAGCTCCTTGGGGCTTCGACGCGTCCCACTTCGACCATTCGAATCCTTGTCGCAAGGGGGTTAAGCAATTCTCTCTCATCAGGTCAGTGATGGAGGAGGGAATAGATTTTTTGAATAGAGGACCCAGAATCTGGTAGGTAGCACTTGAATCGCTATCAAAGCGTAGAGCCTTGATGGCGCAATAGTCTATGATGCCCTTGTTTTTGGTGCACTCCTCAGAGATCCGAGAGATAAAGGATGCCATCGCTGGGGAAGAAAAGGCTGAAGATGAATTTCTGGGTTGAGAATGCTTAAGAAAGAAGTTCTGGATTTCTGAAGATGCGAGAGAAATGAGCAAGGCAATTTCAGAGATCTGGAAGCGTAAAATCGAAATGGAAGAAAATGGGGTATTTATAGATACTTCGCAGGAAGATCGATCGTTTAGCTTTTTGAAATTTGAAATGGGCCAATCAATGTGACTGCGCGCCATGATTTGTTTCAGAAAATCCAGGTGAAAGGACCGAGAATCTCGCACTGACGGCGATAATTAATGCAACAGGACGCTTCGACGGTTGCGTGCGAACTGTTGGGGTGATCGAGGACTGACGCGTGGCGAGTTCGGGGAGGATTCGAGAGAAACATAATTGCTCATAAATGAGCGTGGCGTTGTCCTCTGAGACAGCTCATCAGGCGTTTCGAGAAGAGTATTGTCGTTTCGCTTCTTCAAGGTCGAGGCTCGACCATAGGTCAATGACCTCAGAAGCGAGGGGGCAGTGTTTAGGCCCAAAATAACGGTTGGGCCGAGCTCGGCCTTTCTCGGCCCAGGATTCGCGCAAGGGAGTGAATTGACTCCATGGGCCGCGGATTGAAGAAGCAGATAGGCTTAACGCGTGATAGAGGCCGAGACCCATTAGGAGAAGGAGTCCCGAGAAGGAATGAATTGAACTCGCAATGGGGGTCAGATTCAGAGTCCTAGTTGGATTGGGATCGGCCGAGATAAGATGGGATGAGTATCGGCCGAAGTAGAGTTGGACTAGGACTGGGAGTTCTATCCAAGGATGACTCGGAGGGTCTGCACTACTATAAATAGGGAGAGGGAGCATAACATTAAGCCTCTCCAATTCAACACACAAATCTGCCCTGCGCAAACTCTCTCAACCTTTTGAGATTTTTATTTTCTTGTCCGCCAACACATCTTCAGTTTGGATAAACAACACTGTGAAGGCAACCGGTAAACATCTTCAGTTTGGATAAACAGCACTGTTGCCGTAGAACCAGTCGATCGCGAAGTATTTTCAGTTTGGATAAACAGCACTGCGTCGAGGCCGGTTGGTTATCTATCAAAGTCTCGGTCGAGAAGGACTTCCAGGTTCTTATTGGCAGAGGTTATCTCATCAGCCTTCTCGGCAAAGTGAGGTATTACGAGTTACTAAGCTCGGCACATCGAACGCCGAGTTGTTTTATGATCGAATACTCGCAGGTTGGTTTCAGAGTTCAGCATTCAGACAGCCGAACCACTTTCACTGTCAAGACCTACATCAGTTTTGAGTACCTGTGCCCTTACACGTTGGTGTCGATTCGGCGTGCTTATACTTTCACAAATATAATCACCGCGACCGAATCCGGCGCCGACGAGTCGTGAACTTCGCAAGACTAGTAGCCTTGTCTTCAGGCTCTAGAATCCAAAGGCCGAGGCACGTTCCTTACTCGGCCGCAGTCGCAAGATCAAGAAGTCAGCTGCGCAACACAACGCAACATCCACATTTTACTCACCGGCCGAGCTCGGCCGTCGAGTTGGCACGCCCCGCATTCAACCGAAGGACGTAGTTAGCTCATAGATTATTCGGCCTGCGCGCCACGTAGGCTTGGTAGTTTTTAGGGTCAACAATTATATAGCAAAATGGGTGCAATCTTTACTTATAGAGAACAACTGAAAAAGGTCATAAGACCGACAATCAGTCCTCCTAATTAAGAACAAAACTCATCTAACCCAATAGCAATTAGCTAAGATTGAGTAACCTTCTCATGCGTCAGCCTTGAGCCATATTTAATTGATCATCACCTCTTTAATACAGGTATACAGGTAGAGTATCTCGGACATAAATGGGAAAAGAATGACAAATAGAAAACGTTGTTGGATTTATTTTAATCAAACGATTGTAAGAGGTAGTCTTTAACATGGAGTCGTGTAGGAAAGTCTGTGACCTTATCTGCAACTCTAGAGAGACATTAGTTGCTCGCTTGGGCGCCCTACGACTTGAGCTGCGGCAGGGTAGTCGGCCACTCCCTCTGAGAGGGGAGTGGTGGTTTGCTGATGGCCCTAGTGTTATACTAAGGTCCTTGGTTGATAAATTGGTCGTTGACCTTGATTGTTGTGAGCTTTTGTTATTTTTTGTTGGGCTAATCTACTGTGCCTATTAAGTTTAGATAATGATATGCTCATGCTATCTAGGTAGTTTTGTCATTCTAATGTTACGATTTACATGACACGCTCTGATTAGACGTGATTATTTATGCTTCCACTTATATCATTGGTGATGTTTTAAGACTTTTGAGGCCATATCTTCAATTGTGAAGTACTAGTCCACAAACTTGACCCAATTTCTTTAGTGGTTAACGTTTCAGATACGAAGTTTCGATCCATGTAAAACAAGAGACTTTCAATTGTCAATTCCTATTGGTGCACAATGGATATATCAAGGATAATGTTAGGGATACCAAATTTTTAAATCAAATTTGTAAACTAAATGGCGTGTCACTAGTAAGAAATAAGCACATTAGTCGGCACTTAATTACTAATCCAGTCATCCACAACCACATCATTCGGTTTGCAAAATTGGTTTAAAAAATTTGATCTCCCTAGAATTACCGATAAATCAATGCGAATATGATAAAGGCTTGGCGGTAAATTGGCAATATAAACATCGAATTATTGCTTTTTAATTTCTATCTTTTGATATCATTCAATTCATTCAATTCAACGGCCGAAAATTGAGAGAAGTGTGTGGAAAATAAAAAAAAATAAAAAAAATGTGTGGATAGCACACCCCAAAATAAAAAAGCCCAAGACGTGTCTATTGGGTCTTGTCCACGTGACTTTTGTCCGTTTAAAATACTCAACCAAATGTTTTTGTCATTTTCAATGGGTTTTATCCTTAGAGTTAAGAATCAATAGGTGTTGGATAAATTAAAATCCAATGAAGCCATTTTTCATTAATTTCCTAATATAAGGACTAATTAAGGTGGACCCAGAAGACTAGGCCACCACAAAACAAAGAAAAGAGGGGGTACCATACCTTATCTTACCTGATTAGATTTGATCATTTGACCAACATCAACAGCAACAACAACAAAGCCTTATCTCATTAAGTGGGATTAGCTTTATGAATCTTAGAACGCCATTGTGTTCGGTTTTGTGCTTGTCTTCTGTTAGATTCAAGTGGTCCAAATCTTTTTGTAGAGTCTCTTTCCAAGTCTTCGATCATATGACCAAACAAAAAAAAAAAAAAAGAAGAAGCCATGTTTGAATGATCATGGAAAGCCTGCCTGAAAATGCAGTGATGACCAAGGAGTTTTCTGTCTAACTAGTTATTACCGATGATGAGCAAGAGAAACACATGGAGATGGAGGATAGGGATGAGGGTGAGGATGAGGGTGAGGGTAGTGAACGGACCAGCCTTTTCGCCAGGTCTCAATCATGAAGCTCATTTTTGCAGTTAATTACCTTGTTCCTGAGAGACGCCAGATTTGATGTTCATGCTCTATTCATAGTCAAAAAATAAATGACAATATTATTGGGCAAGTATTTTTTTTCTCTTTGAGTCAAGCGATAACATTAGTGGGTTAAATAGTTAACTTAATTATTAAAGATAAGGAAAATTGATAAGGACCGAACCCGTATTAAGTGCATTGACATGATTTCTTTCCGGCCCTACAATAAATAACCCTTTGTAGTTGCCATTGCCTCCCTCCAACAGTAATATTCTATTCCTAGTTCTTCTTTCATCTGTAGCAAGAGGGAAAAACATGATATTCGCACCACCATCTTTGAGCCAAGAGACTCGATCTTTGCTTCCAATATTACTCTTCCTTCTTCCAAAGATCCAATCGACAAAAGGAGGGGATGTTCTTCTCTCTAATAGGAATTATATATTTAATATTAAATCATGCAAGTTATATATTTTTATCATAAACGATATTACTATATATTATAAGCTATAATCTAAGAGGAGTCCCGGGAAAAGTTGAACTCGAAATACATTGGATTGAAAAAAAATACATCATCCATCGAGGCAATCCACCATTTGCATCAAGTATTTGTATATTACTAGTATAAAACTTTGGTTCCTCTCTCTTACTGAAACTTACATTTTTTTTCTTCGGAATATTCACTTCAACTAAGAAAAAAAAGAGTAGATACTATTGGAAATGTGCCATAAAATCAATCATATGATGATACTTTACGGACATTTCACATGTTAAACTAATCTAGTTTAATATGAAGGGAAAATATTATTGTTCTAAGCCGTCTGATATAAATGTTATATGCTTAAACAATAAGTCCAAGGAATATGCAATTGGGAGAATGTGATCTAAAGAAGTTAGATTCATGAGACCATTCTCTTTCGTATACATATCCTAAACGTTCATGATCATAGGATTGCCAATTGGGCATTGATAGTCCATTAAGATCAGTACGTGCTATGTCTTTTCTTAGGGAGAGTGACTGGTCTCGAGTCATTGGTGTGACTGACACCAAGACAAGCATGTAGGTGCTCAATAGAGAATGAGTCCACTGAACACGATCAACAAAGAGTTCTTATACTCATGTCACATGAGAACTCATGGTTGGGATAATGCAAAGTAGTCCTTTGACCTGAGGCATCGTAGTTGTCTTGTGGTTAGGTCCTTGATCTTTGACTATGTCAAAGGCACTCCGTCAGAGGGTGTCCACGACATGGTTGGGGTTAAGCCACTTAGCCATGGAGACAGGTGAATGCACAAAGAGATCTCTAACCTTCAAACCGTTTGGGGGAGAATACTCTATGATATGATTAAGAATCTCTGGCCAGCGTATGAATGAGATTTATGAAGTCGTTCCAAATCACATTCAAGGTAATCATATAAGTAAGAGAATCGCATTGGATAGTAGACATGAATAAACTATCAAACCAAACAATGTGGTCAAGAGTATTGTATTAGAGAAATATCGTATTGCATTGTAATCCTAAACTGAATAGTTTCTCCACCTCTTCTGATTAGCTTGGGTAACCATGACATACTGCTAGGTGTCACTCATGGTTTGTGGAAGCCCTAAACGTGTATAATCACTAAAGGGAGAATTGAAAGTAAGTTTCAATTCACAATCGATTTGAAGAGTTCTAATCGCCCACTGCCTCGCTAAAAGGAACCTAATGGATCGTACACCGAGTAAGGTAGAGATTGAAGAAACAACGAACTTGAGTAAGAATAATTAAATGGTTTAATTATTTATGGCTAGGATTAATTAATATGTTAATTAATCAAACGAATAAGTTCACGATAGACCTTGGGTTAGTTTTGGGCCTCAAGGCCCAATGGGATTTGAATGTCAAGCCCAATAACTCAAGTTGTATGACAACTTGAAAACACAAAGGGCTTGAAAGCCCAATGAACCCTTGATGGCCGGCCATATAGAGAAAGGAGTGGGTTTTGGACTTATTACAAGTTTGCCACTTCAATGAAGATAGGTATAAATGTGACTTTATAGCCTTTTCTTCATTAGGGTTTCTTTTGGAGAAAAGATGAGAACACAATGCTCTCCTTTCTCTCTCTAAGAGGCAGGCCACCCTAGAGGAACATAGCTAGCAATCTTACTTCCTCTAGGTCACTTATCTCTTCATCAATGCTCTCCTTGGTGTGGAAAATTAGAGGTTCTCTATTTTGGGAACTTGGAGAATCCTTTCAACCATCCTCCTCCAAGACATCCATGGAGCTAAGAAGTAAGGAATGAAGGCCCTCTCCTTGGGTGATTAGCCTTTGCTTATGCAAAGAGGAATCAACAAAGGTATAAGATTTCTCAACTCACTTTGTTCTTGAGTTGAGTCTTGGTTCACCACAACTACTAGGTTTTGAATTTCATGGGTAATGTCTTGCTTTGAGTGCATACTAGCATGATTCCACCTTTAACTGCTAATTGCATGCCATAGATGTTGCTCAAATGAACATGTTTTTAACAAATTTTCCTTCAAGTGGTATCAAGAGCCTAGGTCTAGTAGTTGGTGAATCCTTTTGGGTTTTGTAGTTCATAGTCTTTGATTTGAATGTTGTAATTGTTACAAGCTTTATTCTTGCTTCTTTGAATGTAAATTTTGCTAGAAAATTTGTCATCTCAAATGTTGTAGATGTAGTTCATATGAGCATGAATTTTGGAGCTAAAATTTGGTGCCATGTTTTTTGGAAAATTCGGCCAAATCCAAAGGATGGATTTTTGGGTTCATGTTTGTCTTGTTAAAAGTGTTTTAAAGTGACGTTAGGATCCCCCTAAGTAGCCTAGTATGGTAATATGTTATTTCCCTTAAGTTTGAGAGTTTTTGGGATGTCTTTGGGTGAAAAATGTTCATGGAGCTTTTATGGGTTTTCATGGATGGTCTTCAATGTTCTTGTTATGTTCTTGGCAAGAATAAAAAGGTTGGGAATTTTGATTCAAAAAGGTGTTTGGTTGTTTACTTGTTTTTTGTTAGTGATGGATGATGTGAATTTCAAACTTCACCATACCTTTTCCACTATTCACACCATACCAATCACTTACACCTTTCCATTACCTTTCAAATCTACAAATCAACTCACACACATCACTCACACTCTCACCATGACCGGCCACCCTATTAAAGTAAGGTACTTTTGGGGTTTTTATGCAATTACATAAAGTTTTGATACTTTTGCGTATTTGCACTTTGACCTGAAAGTTTACGTTTTTACGTTAAGGCCCAAAATCACTAAAGGGCAAATTGTATTGCTCCTTTAATGAAGTTTTTGCATATGTTGAAATTTTTTGGGTTCTAGTTGTAATTACATGAAGTAGTGGACTTTTGTGTTTTTACAAAGTGACCTCAAAAGTTTGTGTTTTGCAATATAGCCCAATGGTTGAAATTATTGCTTTTTGGCCCAAATTAGTTGAGAACAAAATAATTTTGTATCTTTAAATGAGAATTCGATTTTCATTTCATTTCATTTAGCTCCATCTAAATCAATTCTATGGATACAAAAACCAAATGACAATGTTGCATTCAAGTTTAATTAGTTAAAGCGTTAATTAATTAAAGAAAGGGTGATTATGAACCTAAGCCTACGATAATTGAGCTATGTGAATGGCCGTCTTTCAAATTTGTTTGAACCATGGGAATGTGTAGATTAGATTTTGGTTGAAATTTGATATGATCAAATGTTGTAAAAGAGCATAAGCTCTTCTTTACTTTAAAGTAATTTGTTTTGATCAAATGTTGCAAAAGAGCATAAGCTCTTCTTTACTTTGAAGTACTCTTTTCTTGTTTTATTTGATATGCATGAAATTAGAGTAGAGGGTCCAATGCCCAATAAGAAAACACGCCTTAATGTGATTAAACGCGTAACTAAAATCAATCACCATCCCTAGACCGAGATCCAACACTAGGCTAGTGTTGGATCAAATCAAAGGTTCATAGTCATCCTAAGGCCCTAAGGCAACTATATAGTCCTGATAGGAACATATTTATGGGAATTAGTTAGCTTGTTTTCTTGTATTTATGTAGTTAGTTTTTAGTTATTATAGTGTTTTAAGCTATTTTCGTGTGGTTGTAGGTACAAAGGGCTAAAGTGGCAAGAAAGTGCATTTTGGAGCAGTTTTGGGCTGGAATGGATAGCACGTGCATGGAGCAAGGCGGATGGACGAAATTGAAGACCAAAAGAGGCTAGGAATGTGCTAAAGAGATGAAAGAAATAAATTCAAGAAGAAGAAGGCAAGGAAGCTCAGCAAGAAAGAAGGAAAGTTAGCCAAGTTTCCTTATTTTGTCTTAAACCTTTCCTAATCCTAAACCACCTAAGTTCCAGCTGCAAGGAGAATCCCTAATTATATTAGGACACTTAAATACCTGATTCTAAAAGGTCTAAACCCATTCCTACCTTGTGCCGCACCAAATCCCTCTAGAAGTCCATTTCCTTGCCTTGCAAGGCAATGGCTTTCCGTTTAAGTTCATGTCGCACCCTCGTTTCCCTTTCCCTCTTGGATTTTGAATTTACTTTGCCCTTTTCCATGTGGATTTGGAGATCAAATCTGTTTCCCAAAATTAATTAGGGATGTGCCTTCCTCTCCCTATAAATTTAAGTCCTTGCCGCACAACACACGTCCATCCCTCACCATAACCATCGACCACCACAGTACACAAACCACCATTCAGCCATCACACACACATTTTGTTGCAGCTTTGCAAGGAGAAGAAGGAGAAGCCTTGAGCCGTGTCTGCCATTCAAGCTTGGATTGCTGGAACGTTTCTAGGTGTAATCCATATTTTATTTTCAATGTTTAAATTTAATTATCTTTGTTTAATTACGAACATGAGGAGCTAAACTCGTTTTAGCTAGAGGAGAATTCAAAGCCGTGAACATATATGTGATATGAGTTGATTACTTCCAGTTATTATTTCATGAATCGTGAATGCAATTTGCTTAACTGCTTGATTGATAACTTATTATTGTATGTTGATTAAGAGGGCCCGCTTAGTTTGCATGCATGAATTTGATGCTAAAATATAAGGGATTTTCACCAAATCGTTAAGAACTTATATTTGCAAGTAGTGGAGGTCGCTAGTCACGATCGTGTTAAGTAAATTCCTGGTAGGAGTATCATGTTGTCATAGTTACGAATGCCTTGTCAATGCTTATGATTTTCACAGAGCGTAATGATCTTTGATATGTATCTCTATTATGCTGTTCATGTAGGGAACTTGAGAAGAATAATTTGGTTGCGATGCGATGTCCAATTCAATGAATTTAGGAAAATCTGAGGGTTAATTAGTGTTGTTCACGGTTAATCTGCGGCATTGTCATTCATGGTTTATCGGAAGAGTAACTGGAAATCGATTCGTATGCATATGTGTCATGTGTGGAGAAGGACCCTCTAGCTAGCCTATCACCCATCAATTCACCCAATTTCGTGCCAATCTTGTTTAGTGTTTAGAATCTGATTGTTTAACTTTAAATTTGTCAAAAACCAATTCCCTCTTTACTTTGTCGTTTCAACTTAGTTAGAATATGTCTAAACTTGTTTCCTTTAGTGTTTTGAGTCAAAATAAAATCAATTTTCGTCCAAAGTAATCCCTAGTGTCTAGTTTGAGTCAATTTGTTTGTTTTGTGCTGTTTTGAGTCTTTCTAGTTTGTTTTGAGTCATTAGAGTCTAGTTTTCTGTTTTTAAGTTTAGTTTTGTGTTTTTGAGTCAGTTTTGAGTAGATTAGCAATCCCTCCTAATCCCCGGCCTAGAACGATCCCTACTTACATATATACTACAATTGTCAACAAGAGGGTTTAATTTGTGTGCTAACCTTTTATCACATCAAGTCTATCAATGAATGCAAAGCTTATGTTAGTAGTACCATATACTCTTGCTTTAAAAACCGTTTTACAAGCGTAGTGGGAGTATCATATACTACTAAATCAATCACATGGACCAATAGTTGTAATAATGGATCAATAGTTGTAATAGGACCAAATTGTTTTAATAAGATTAAAATGTATGCTTATATGTGATGAGACCTAAAACCCTCAACCAAACCATTATTAAGTTCACAAGCGTGAGAGTGCTTTGAACACTCTTTCGTGGCCTTCCACCTTGGTAGACTCCAATATTTGTGACTCATACACCGACTTCACCCTATCATGGGGGAGTACAAAGTATGTGCTTGCACTCAGGAGGAGTTCTATACACATACATGATGTTGTGAAGGTAGGCAACGAGAATAATCAACATCATATCATTGTGAGGTTGTTCTTGAACCCCTACCCGAACTTGCAAGGTGGGAATGACTTAACTAAGTGTAATGGAGCCAACATCATATCATTGTGAGGCTTCATTCTCTAGAGGCCAAATAAGATCGGTACTTGCAAGAGATGCAAATGAGTAAGCGTACTCTCTCATTATTATTAATGTTAGCCGACATCATATCATTGTGAGGTGGGCTTGGTAATAGTGAGGCTCCCATACCCTACTAAAAGTTTCCTCCAAAACTCTCGAATTCCAATGAGGGATATGAAATTTGCCGAAAATAGTGGGTGGTGCTATTTGATTTAAAGACCCGGATCAAATGGCTTAAAATCAATCATTTTTTATTCCTTATGTATTTATTTACCGATATATTTTCAAACGTTATCCAAAACTTGACAAAGAAAAGCCGAAGGCTTTAGTTTCCGGACTTGGTACCACAATCTCATAGATTGTCTTGAATGGCTTGTATATGTACCTAAGTAGTCTCATCCTCACAATCTTCCTATTGATAATGTATCATTGGAAGAATATGTTAGATAAGTCTATCATAAAGAGGACAACACTTTTAATGTCATAATTCTTCACTTACAAATCATTGTATCAAGAAATAAGAGTTGCTTTGAACAACCCTTAGTTAACACAAACACTAGTGCTTGTTTCTTTGTTACATGAACAAGGAACTTGAGAAGTAAGCACAAGGGCATGGACACTTTATGTGCCATGATTCTTCACTTACAAATTGTTGTATGAAGAAATGAGAGTTGCCTTGAACAACTCTTGAAAGTTTGTAATTATGTTTAGAACATAGTTGTGACAGCCCGTCCCGAATTTGTAATTATTTTTTCCCTCGAAGTTGTGAAATTATGAGATTACCCTTGAGCGTTGAGTTGTGTTTTATTTTGGACTAAGGTAAGAGGCCCAAAATTAATGGTTTTGGATCAATTAAAAAGGTTCCAAGTTAGTTGGAACCCATTTGTGTAAGTGTTTGAAGGTTAGGGTTTAGTTGGTTAGGTTAGTTAGTTTTGGACCAATTAGAAACTAGAGTTAGATTTTTGTGTGGTGTGATTGGTGAATGAAGACCACACACACACACCCAACTGAAATCCTTCTCTCTCTCTTCTCTCTCTCTTACTCTCGGACACTCTCTCACTCTCCCTCTCCCTCTCTGTACATGCTACGGTAACACCCAAATCACCCCAAAACCTTGCAGATCGAACCTGCAGAGACAATATTTGAGATCCTTGAAGGTCCACGAGCACAACCATAGAGCTGGTTGTGGCTCCTTCGAGAACCCTGTAAACCCGAGAGCTCAGTCGAGGGTACAATGACCTCGACGTGATTACAGAAGTTTCAAGACGTTTTGAGACTCAAAAAGGTATTCCCTCCTTTTTCCTAGTGTTTTGGATTACTTTTGGTTGAGTTTGAACGTCGGAAAACCCAGAAAAATGAAGTTCCGATTCTAGCACTGTTCACTAACTTCTAAACCCGTGATTTTCTTTCAATTTCAAGCTCACAGGGAGCTTTAGGAGGTCCTCACGAACCTCAGAGTGGTTCATTGGTAGAAATTCGACGTCGGGAAGTCGAGTTCTGCAAGTTTCAATTTTTGGAGCTCGAGACAGGTATGGTTGTGTTCGTCTTGTTGAGATCTTTCATTTGGTACTAATTACGTGAAAAATGGTTGAAAAACGAGAGAGTTATGAAGTTTGGAAAATTTCCCAGTTTCCGGCGACGGCGACGGTAGCCGGAGATCGAAGGTAGGAGACAACGGAATATTCCGTCTAAATTGACGGAATATTCCTAACAGCGTTGGTTAAGTTTGACAGTATATGCTAGTTTTAACGGAATATTCCTGACGGCGTTAACTGTTGCCGTCAGTGTGCCAGGCACGTGCCTGCGCGTGGGGGGCGAGTCTGGCCGTGCCTTGGCCGACGCGTGAAGAGTCAGAAAATTATTCTAAAAATTTGGGAATGTTCCTGAGGTTGTGTAGATCATTTTGGTATTTTCACACACCTCATTTGAGTATTGTATGAGAAGTTATTTCCTAGTTTCGTTTATGTGCTTTAAAATAACGTTAAAACAGTTGTTTCTCACATAGGCGAGACTTATCCAGAGGACGAGCGTAGCCAGGCTAGGCACGAGGGCTACGATCCATCTACTTACCAGTGAGTGGGCTTTTGGTTTTCCGTATATACCTATATACTAAGTATTTTCCCAGAATATGCATGTTAAATGATTTTATAAATGAATTGCCATGCCAATGCATACATACTTGTGATTATGCATTATGAATTGTATGCGCATGATTGTTGGTGATGTGGGCGCTCAGGTAAGTTCCAGGTAAGTTATTGTGTGGGTAATAAGAAGTTGAATTATGAAAAGTATGATGAGATGCATCGAGAGCTCATTAACCTGCACCCCGGTGTTAGTGCTCCCGCCCAGAGTTAGTGGCATAGTCTTTCACGTGATGTTCACCTCCCGCACCACACGCTCATCTTGGATCCAAGTTTGGTGCACAGGCCTGTCGTATAGACCACTTTCAGTGGGTTCGACTCGTAAGTGACCCGCGATCATTCGCACAGTCTTCACGTGATTGTAGCACTAGAGTGTATTGTTTACACCCAGTCCTGTCGTATAGACCACTATAAGTGGGTTCGACTCGTGTGCAGGCATGATTTATAAGCTAGAGTTCAGCTGACGAGCTGTTGCAGTTATTATTGCATTTGAAATACTTACCTGATGATTTGATTAGTATGGCATGGCATATTCATGATTTGTTGCATTATTGACGATGATGATTTTCAGATGAGATTTAGTATATGTATATACTATTTTCTAGGAAAGTATACAGGTTTTACGGCGAGGGGATATAAAGGCTGTTTATGAAATGAATTTTGAAAAACTTTGTTTTTGCCCACTCACGTTTTTTGTTTTGCGCCCCTCCAGATATTAGCTAGCTTTGCTGGTGGCTCACGAGGACATATCGAAGATTCTGACAGACATCACCTATGTAGGACCACCTTCGGGTGTTGTTTAATTAAGTACTTCTTATGCTTGACTGCACCTAGACTTTTATGCTCTGAATGTGTATTCACACTTATTTCTGTTCTAACACTCTTGAAGTTGGTTCTTATTCATTCGTAAATCTTTCTTTATAATGCTTCCGCACTGTGCACATGGCTACGTCACCCTCACGTGACGGCCAGCATGCCTCGATCTCGGTCGGGGCGTGTCAATAGTGGTTGATTGACAAAAATAGTCCATCAACATGGACATATGATGATTTTGAATCATTGAGTGTTGAAGTGTTAAACCACTTCATGAGATGGAAACTAGGCAAGGACTTCACCTTTGTGTCTCTATCCAAATGGTTCACTAAGTTTATTGTAAACTATATAGTGAACAATAACCGCATGCTCTCCAAATCGTTTGATGTGTATAACACAATTGAAATAAGTTTCAAGAGAGATAGTGGGAGTTTAGGGACCATGACTATTGTAGTCAATGGAGAAGTCAAATGAAGAAAGCTAAAAACTCCAAGGAACAAACTTTCTTTATGAAATGATGGACATTGGAAGGGGTATTTGCAAGATATTTCTTGCAAGTGTCAAGAACACATTTCGAAGGTGTTGTAAAATGTTCTTGAATAGTTCAAAACAGTTGGTTCTTCTATTTGAATCTTTGATTCCGTATTAGTAACTATGTTTTACAATGGTTGTAAAAGTGTGGCTAACAAGAAGTAGAAGAATAATGAGAGAATAGAAAGTACATCACATTCGGAACGTGAATCAAATATTGATCTCTGCGAAAGCAGATAGTACTTACTTCCTCATATGAACTACCAAAGAAATTGGAAAAACAAAGATTGTCTTTACATTCCAATTTGAATAAGAAACTTAATTCCATCACTATAATGTTAGGAGATGGATGAATGTTTTGTTTGACAAAACAATTGTTCTTTATGAATGATTGGATTATTGTAATCTGATTGATTGTCTCAATAGTAGAGATAATGTGGTAGTGTTAACTGTTTAGAATATAACGATGCTTAAACCCTAAAAGGTTGCAAGGTAGTGACTAATCCCACTGAGTTGAGACACCTCTAAAACATAAATTACGAGTTGTTCATATATGGATGCTTTGGATCGTTAGATCCGGATCCGATACCTTGTTAAAATTGTATAGAGGCTAAATGTTCGAATCTTTATTCTTTTGGAAAGAAGAAAGAATCACTAAGTTATTGAGGTTAATTCACTTCTCATGTTGTTTGACATTCACCGAAGATTTCTCTCTGTTGGACTATCGTTTATTTTGAATAAACACAAGTCTGAATACTTTGCAAAAGGTTTCAAAGAATTCAAGAATGTAAGTTGATGAGTAAGACGTCTAAAGTATTTACTCCTTAGATTTGATCCAAGGAAAACTAACACTTTAGATGAGCTTCCTTGAAAGATATCAAGGAATGTAGCATCATAAGATAATGGATTTCTCCATTGGAGAAGAACGAACTCGAATAAGATTTAGTTCGTTGGATGTTATCAATTACCCATATAGAGGATATATATTTTTAAGTCAATATGATTGTCAATTAGAAGAGCTTCCAAAACGTTTCATAACTCCATATGATGTAGTTGGAAAGAAAGACAAGTCTTAAGTGTGTTAAGACCTGAGGTTGTGTGCTAATTAGCAATTTTTGTTTTAGAACAATCTTGTGGGATATCCTTAAATTAACTTTTGGATATCAATTCTATAAACCAACTGACAAATGTTGTTTGTTGGGTAGTTCATTGTAATCCTACACTAGAATTTGCCTAAGATAGAGCAAATGAACGAGAGATAGAATTCAAAGAATGGGTTCTTTGAGAGGCAAGATGATAATCAACAAATATAACAACCTAGTTCCTACACCACTAGCTCCAAGGTAGTCGAGAAGGATTTATAAACCGTCTTAATTGAATGGTTTGAACTTTATGATTATGTCATGGAGTTACACCTCTTAATTCGAAAGAAATAAAAATGAAAATCCTTATGACTACATTGAGTGTATATATGATATATACTCAAGGAAATGGTATAGTACCATTTGACCCGAAATATTGAAACCTTCATAGCTAATTGGTAGCTTAAGGTGACTACAATCAACGAGATTGGTTGACTTGGAAGAAACCATCTTTGATGTAGTCTTGGTTTCTATTAATTTGAAGATTGCTAGCTACAACTAAACGGTGATTCAATGTTTAGACGTAATATGGGTTTCGGAAACCATTATCAAGATAGTCTTGATAATATATGTCTAAGACTAGGAATCACAAGACGTGTAAGTTGTAGAGATCCATCCATCATGAATCTTAGCAAGCTAGTGGGAGCTATAAGCGTCTTATGAGAGAAAGATCAAATCGTTTGATTTCTCATAAAGATGTAAATGAATCGTTTGTTTACTAAGTTTACAAAAGATTAGTGGGAGTTAATCATATTCCTAATATATTTGATATATTAATTTTGGAAATGAAAGGAATTCTTCTTCGTTAAAGTAATGACTTTGAACATTCTATAACGATAGAATGTATATGGGAGACATAGTCTATATACGTGGGATTGAAATCTATAATGATAGATTTCAAGATATAATTGGATTATCTCAATCCCTATTGATAGACGAAATATGTAGGAAATTTTTCGAATGATAAACTTCAAATGAAAGGATAATTCCAGTCAGACTGGGAGTTGCTCTTCTAAAAGGGAATGTACCCTTTTGACTCCCAAAGAAGCATAAAGCGTAAATAGAATCCTTTATGCATACGCAGAAATGTGATTTACGTATGTCGTGTTGTATGAAAAATGTTGATATGAACTGTACCAAGATCGATACAAGATGATATAAGTGCAAGCCCAGGATCAGAACCATGGCAACTGTCAAGTGAGTCCTTGAGTATTTAAGAAATACTAAAGGATAGATTCCTTAAGAATGAGGAAGAATTAAAGTAACGCAATGGAAGCGTAAATATATTAGATTATGAATCTAATATCGCATCCATCATTGGATGTCTCTTCATTGTGAATGAAGAGATAATAGGATATCTCTTTATTATGACTAAAGAGATATTTGGGTGGAAACATTACAAGTAATGACTTTAGTGTGTTCCATTATGAATGCAAAATATATCGCCATATAGAAGTTTACAACAGTGTTGTTTGGATGGGAAAGTTCATTTATGAACTCTCCATTTGGTTCCAACCAAAAAGTGTTTTTAGTGTACCGACACTACGACAATAATGGGGCGATAGCTCAAGCCAGGGAATCAAGGTCTCATCAAGATCCGAACTCAAGTGAGAAACTGAACTACATGGTTGAGAATCATGTATAATGATGACGTTGTTATTCTCAAGGTTGTTTCTATAGGTAACATATAGATATCCATTGTCTAAACCTACTACTCAGCCATTTTTGAAATGAATTCAGAAGAGGTATCATCACTGCTAACTAAGCCGATTGGCTCTAGTGCAAGTGGGAGATTGTTGGAAATGCGCCCTAAACCAATCATATGATGATACTTTACGGACATTTCACATGTTAAACTAATCTAGTTTAATATAAAGGGCAAAGATTATTGTTTTAAGCCGTCTCATATAAATGTTATATGCTTAAACAATAAGTCCAAGGAATATGCAATTGGGAGAATGTGATCTAAAGAAGTTAGATTCATGAGACCATTTTCTTTCGTATACATATCCTAAACGTTCCTGATCATAGGATTGCAAATTGGGCATTGACAGTCTGTTAAGATCAGTACGTGTTATGTCTTTTCTAAGGGAGAGTGACTGGTCTCGAGTCATTGGTGTGACTGACACCAAGACAAGCATGTAGGTGCTCAATAGAGAATGAGTCCACTGAACACGATCAACAAAGAGTTCTTATACTCATGTCACATGAGAACTCATGGTTGGGATAATGCAAAGTAGTCCTTTGACCTGAAGAATCATAGTTGTCTTGTGGTTAGGTCCTTGATCTTTGACTATGTCAAAGGCACTCCGTCAGAGGGTGTCCACGACATGGTTGGGGTTAAGCCACTTGACCATGGAGGCAGGTGAATGCGCAACAAGGGATCTCTAACCTTCAAACCGTTTGGGGGAGAATACTCTATGATATGATTAAGAATCTCTGGCCAGAGTATGAATAAGATTTAGGAAGTCGTTCCAAATCACATTCAAGGTAATCATATAAGTAATAGAATCTCATTGGATAATAGACATGAATAAACTATCAAACCAAACAATGTGGTCAAGAGTATTGTATTAGAGAAATACCGTATTGCATTGTAATCCTAAACTGAATAGGTTCTCCACCTCTTCTGATTAGCTTGGGTAACCATGACATACTGCTAGGTGTCACTCATGGTTTGTAGAAGCCCTAAACGTGTATAATCACTAAGGGGAGAATTGAAAGTAAGTTTCAATTCACAATCGATTTGAAGAGTTCTAATCGCCCACTGCCTCGCTAAAAGGAACCTAATAGATCGTACACCGAGTAAGGTAGATATTGAAGAAACAACGGACTTGAGTAAGAATAATTAAATGGTTTAATTATTTATGGCTAGGATTAATTAATATGTTAATTAATCAAACGAATAAGTTCGCAATAGACCTCGGGTTAGTTTTGGGCCTCAAGGCCCAATGGGATTTGAATGTCAAGCCCAATAACTCAAGTTGTATGACAATTTGAAAACACAAAGGGCTTGAAAGCCCAATGAGCCCTTCATGGCCGGCCATATAGAGAAAGGAGTGAGTTTTGGACTTATTACAAGTTTGCCACTCCAATGAAGATAGGTATAAATGTGACTGCCTTTTCTTCATTAGGGTTTCTTTTGGAGAAAATATGAGAACAAAATGCTCTCCCTTCTCTCTCTAAGAGGCAGGCCACCCTAGAGGAACATAGCTAACAATCTTACTTCCTCTAGGTCACTCATCTCTTCATCAATGCTCTCCTTGGTGTGGAAAATTAGAGGTTCTCTATTTTGGGAACTTGGAGAATCCTTTCAACCATCATCCTCCAAAACATCCATGGAGCTAAGAAGTAAGGAATGAAGGCCCTCTCCTTGGGTGATTAGCCTTTACTTATGCAAAGAGGAATCAACAAAGGTATAAGATTTCTCAACTCACTTTGTTCTTAAGTTGAGTCTTGGTTCACCACAACTACTAGGCTTTGAATTTCGTGGGTAATGTCTTGTTTTGAGTGCATACAAGCATGATTCCGCCTTTAATTGTTAATTGCATGCCATAGATGTTGCTGAAATGAACATGTTTTTAACAAATTTTCCTTCAGATACATGCTAAACTATGTCCAACCTGCTGGAAATCTATTTGTTACTCTAAATTTGACTCAATCTCTCTTCAATCTTACATGACTTTGGAGTTATATGCAAAGTCATATTTGACTTTGGATATAACTCTAGTGCTAAAAGTGGGATCCTCGCCTTAGAAAATACAAAAGTTGTATTTGAGGCCAAATTTGATTCAATTCCTCTATAATGCACAAGAGTTAAAAAGCAAAAAAGTCAAATTTGATTTCGTATGGTTGAGCAATCAATCTATAACACCAACGTTAGTTGCCCAATCCTTTGCATTAGGAGGCTCTCAAATTAACACTACGGCCAATCCTTTGCATTAAGAGTGATGATGTTCCGCTGCAGGTGGAAGCTCTTGCGGCTAGAGAAGGAGCAGCTTTGGCGGTGGAAAGGGGATTCCAAAACTTTACCATAGAGGGTGACTAGAAAATATGCTCGCGCTTTGCTGCGGGACCTTGAATGCACCAACTTTAACTGGATGAATAAGACACATTTAACCTGACTAAATTAAACATCACTACAACAAAAAAGGGCTAAGAACACAGAAGATTTGTGCCCTTTACATTTTCATTGTGCACAAATGCATAGTTGTGCTTTTTGAACTTCATTGAGCACTAAACTATCTTAAATGTGCCCTCTGAAGGAAAGACACATTAGTTAGTGTCCTGCATTTGTGCCCATTAAAATGTTTGCACCAAAATTTGTGTCACTTTTTATAAATATCAGTAATCATAATTTTTTATTAATTTACGTACACACATAAATAATTTTTGTGCCCTTTGATTTAGTATATTTAAATTATTTAATTTTATACACATAAATATCTTGTCTTACTTCAACAATCTGAAGACAAAATATTATTTTAATATATATTTTATTGATCAAAAGTTCAAAACCCACCATACATCCCCCCTTTCTTTCCCTTTACCCTCTCATCTCTCTCTCTCCGTAACACCCACCATACACCCACCCACCTTTCTTCCCTTTACTCTCTCATCTCACCTCTCTCTCCGTCTCTCTCATTTTTCTTTTGTTGTCTCTCATCTTTCCTTCTCTCTTACTTTCCTTATCTCTCTCTTTCATCTCTGCTTCCCCAGATTCAGTCCAGCCACCCTTTGTATCTCTACCTTCCCCAAATCCAGCCACCCTTTGTATCTCTACCCTCGTAGGCAGCCTAACTACCTCGACGTGGCCCTCGCAGGCAGAGATATGGAGCGTCGTACGGCCGTCCAAATCGATGTTGTTGACGTCGATGCCTTGATTGAGGAGGTCCTCGACGCCGTGGACGTCGCCGCGGCAGGCGAGGAAGAGGAGGTTCATGGTGGAGTCGAGATTCTCGGGGACGAAGAGATCGACCTCGTCATCATCGTCGTGGGAAGGGCTACGGCGGATGGGGTCGAGGGAGGACTGCCTGCCGAAGCTGAAGCGCAAGTTGTTCCTCTTGGGGTAAAGCGAGGATTGGCGGGTGAACTGGGGACTGAGAGTCCGCTTCAGCAACCCCGTGGAGAACTGCCGCGATATCCCCCGCTTCAGCTGCTCCGCGATGTTCTCCATTTTAATTAATCTAATTTAATTTAATCACTGTCTGTCTCTCCCTGAACTTTTCGATCAACTTTTACTGCAGATATATATATGGTGGTGGTGGTGGTGGTGTTTCAGAATTTGCAAACTGCAACTGCAATCTTTGTGATAATTCAAGTGCAGCAATTGCAATTGCAATTCGATGGAAGAAGTAGGCGCATGCAGCAGCAGCTGTTCATTTGATCTTGCAGATCTGGGCTTTTCCATTTCTCTGCTATGTTCAATACCGACCTCTCTCAGATCTGGGCTTTTCCTTTGCTTTGTTTAATTTTTTATTTTTTTTTTTCTATATTTGATCTTGCAGGAAACTCAACGTCACCTCAGTTAACGATTTTTGTTTGAAATTCTTTTTATTTTTGCCCATAAATTCATAAGTTTGATGGAACTCTGCTTGTGGGAATGATGAATTTATTTGTGGAGAAACAAAGATGGGATGAACAAAGCTTTCTGGGGAAAATGCTGTTATCCAGAAATGATAGTTTCGAGTGTTTTCTTAATTAGGGCTAAAATATGTAAAATGTTTGTTTTTAGTTTGTATGGTTTTTAGATTTTTTATTTTTTTTAATATTTAATTGATATGGCACAATTACAAACTTTGTGCTAACATGGATGGGAAAGTCATCTGACAATCTTGTCAGAACAAGGCACAAAAATGCTCTTATTTGTGCCAAGTCTATGAGCACAAACTGTTATATGGTGCCCTCTAACCAAAGGTGACGCCCATAGAGGGCACAAATATATTATAGTAGCCGCATTGTTGCTATTGGTCTATGGGCACGTATGTTAGTGCCCTTAAAGCAGCTGTGAAATAAAGCAGCAGAGTGTTTGGTAAACTTTTTTGCAAAAGTGCTTTCGGAAAAAAAAAAAAAAAAAAAAAAAAAAAAAAAAAAAAAAAAAAGCAATATTATAGTATTTGGTAAACTTTTATGTAAAACAACTGTGACTGTGTAAAATGACCAAAAAAGGTATAATACTAGATGTGCCATTAATTTAATTTTCTTAACTCTTACCCCTTTATTTTCTTCATCTGCATTGAGAAGTCTCTCCCACTACCCCACTACTGAACCAGGCTTTCCAAAAACCAAAAACATCTCTCTAGAAGTTCCCCCCCCTAACCCCAATTTTCTTAGTTTTTTTTTTTTTTGCTCCGTCTTCTTCTTTTTAATTTTCTGCTCTGTTCCTCAATCTCTCTCACTTGTCATCTAATTTGCAGTAAATACATGGTCTAGCTGCTCGAGGAGTTCATTATATACATCGAGCAGGGCCAACACTCCAAGATGCTGGTTTCTTTCTTCTTCTAGGACTAATCATTTTTTCTTTTTGAAACTGTATAGTGTGAATTTGATCATACGAAGTAGTTTCCTGTATTTAATTTTGGGTATTTGGAATAATTGAGTTTTGGTGTTCGTCTGGGCAATCTGTGGGCTCTCCTAATTTGCAGAATTACGAAGATCACTCGTCAGAAAAGATGGTGGTATTTCTCAGCACGATTTTGTCGGGATGGGAGAGAGAGAGAGGATGGACAAGAGATGGGAGGAAGGATAGAGGCAGAAACAACGTCCTAGGATATAGAATCCAAAGTCAATAACGGTGATTGTTGAAGCTGGAAGTGAACAGCGTTGTGGCGAGATCGACGAGGACGACCTCCCAATTGAAGTCAGCGACGTTTTCCAATTGGTATTATGTGTAATTATTTAATTGTTTAAGGTCATTTTGGGTGTTTGAAAGTTTCATTAAAGGGCTCAACGCCTCTTGCAAATTAGGTTTGCGCAGAAGCTGTGGAAGCAAAAAAAGCCGGTTTTTCAAAGCTAGCTTTTGCTGCTTTGAACTTTCAGTTTTTTTTCACCCAAAACTATGAAAAAAGTTGAAGCTGAATGTTTATTAAACACAAAAAAACTCTCAGCTTTTTCTGACACCCGCTTTTTTAAAAAACACCTCAGTACCAAATCAGTACTTACAAATGCCCATCTTTACGACCTCCACCCAAATCACCTTCTCAAGTGTTGACCCTTGGCAGTTCATGTTCTGTAAAATAAGTACAGAACACTTCCATTTTACAAAAATAAAAAATAAAAAAAATAAAAAAAAACGAAACCCAATAGAGAATCAATTTTCTAGGCCAATTATACATTAAATTTCATAAAGTTAGATAAAAAGATAATAAAATTCCTAAAATTAAAAAAAAAATCCAAGCTTTGAATTAAAGGAGCTAAGAAAATCTACTCCTAATCTTACAATTGATGAAGAATTCAAAGATTTGTGAGGGAAACCCAAAATCTGAAAAAAGGGAAAGAATTGAGAAAAATGGAGAGAATCTAGTTTGGGGTTGAAGACATGGTTGGGGAAGAGAGGGATTCGCCCACAAATTGCAGTCTCCATCACTAGTACAAAAAAGACTTTGCGCGACGCAGGACCTTCGTCGTGCAAAAATTAGCCAAGGCAATGACAGTAGGGTTTGCTCGACGAAGAAGTGACCTGCGTTGCACGACGTAGGTCTTGCGTCGCAAAGTACTTTTGCGCGACGTAGACCTGCGTCGTGCAAACCCTTTTTTTATTTTTATTTTTGGCAAAGAATTTTTTTTTAAATTTTTAATAAATATTGGAATTAAATTCTAAACAATAGTTAATAAACCAAGAAAAAGTATTTAATTATCAAATATATGAAAATGTACATACAAGATGTCCGAACAAAAAAGAAAAAACTACAAGTCTTCAAGGTTTAATACATCATGCTACTAGGTATCGACTAGGTGAAGTGGCTGGGAAGTCGAAGGTGGAGCAATATCAGATGCTGGCATCGAGATTTGGAGGCCGGACATCGCTAAGGCCTGTACAATCATACTCATCCTCTCGTCCTGGGCCTAATGTGCTCACCTTGGGCCACAAGCTGACCTTTTAAATGCATTTTCTCGAACTAATAAGGAGACACATGCACAGATAAGAAAGGAAATGTTCAATTACTACGTAAATATATAGAGCTCTATACATATATCGAGCATCACCAACAAACAGCAGTACAATAATGGAGTCCGAGAAAATGGTTTTTGTAAGCAATAAGGCCACTCCAACAGCAATTGTAAATATTGGTTAAATATCACATCTCCCAGACTCCCTCAGTCCTATCCAAAGTCATATTACAGCTGCATCCATGATACTTACAATTATAATTGTGCACATTCTTAACTAAGTTTACAACTCAAACACTCATTAAATAGGTGGCAGTTAACTAAATGATATTTACTCATATAGCTTCAGCCTGAATTAGAAATATATAGAGCTAGTTGATTGCAATTAAAAGAGTGTAGAAGATAAAAAAATTGTGCCAAAAGCTTATTCGTTTTGTTCTGTTCATATCTTTGTTAGTGTCGGAGAACTAAGATTTTGCTAGGCAAATGAGAATTTGATGATGTTAGAGAAAATTTAAACATTCATAGAACAAAATCAACAGACCCCAAATCATATCCAAATCAAGAAAGCAAAATGATATCCAGAATTCTCTAAACAACCGCAGCTTGTTCTTTCCAACAGACAAATTGGGTGTAGAGGCGAAATTTTCAAAGCATATCATAGAAAAGTACCTCCTTTAGAATTAAAGAAATTTGAAAGGCAGCAGAAGTTTAGTTTAATTGTTGCCGGCTTCAGAAAAGTTAAATACAGAAAGCGCTTTCTGCAGAAGTTCGAATCTGGTCCATTGTTCAACCATGTTGCAACTCCGAAACATAGATAGGAATCCCATAGCAGATTGACATGGACGCCTATGAAGCAATGTAAGCAAATATCAAGAACTTGATGTGAAATCATGAAAAACTAAGCAAACCATTACAACATTGAAACTAAGCAAAAAATTACTGCGTTGGGTTGGCACAGTTCAACAGCTACACAATTGAATATAGATTAAAGCAAATTCTAAATGCAAAATCGAAATTGAACATTATATTTGGGTGAAAACTCACCTGGGTTCTAAAATATAGTTGAATTTCAGAGCAGATTGACAGAAAATATATCCAGATATCAACTGAACCAACAAAACCGGGAACTAAGATGCCCAAAGTTCAAGGTTTTCAAGCGGATTATGGTATCAAATTTCAATTTCTACTAATAAATTAAACAAAGAAACATTCTTTACTAAAACATCAACAGTTAAGCAGGAATTAAATGGATGAATCAAGTATCAGAAATATTACATTTATTAAAACTCAAAGTGCATGAGCTTCCAATATGGATCAAAGGATTCAAATCCCATATGTGGAAAACTGAGACTGAACAAAACCCATGTAGTGAAATTTTGAAATAGGGAGGACAGACTAAAGATTCATGCTTTTAAGGTTCTTCGAGAAAACCCACCACAGAGATCATTAAATAGCTAAAACCCAGTTCTGGAAATATGAAATGGAATATTTATGGTATAAGAAGATGGGATTTCCTGAATAAGATTTTAGGGGATTAGGATTAGAAAAGTGGGAATCTCTACTGTGCTAAATATGGATTGCGGTTCCAGTGAGAAGTAGAGGACTTGTATTATACATCTGTATGTATGAATTTCAAATAAAAAATTAGAGAATACAGATACAGAAACAGAGAAGATATAAGAGATATGGTGGAATGTAGAGTTGGTGATGGGCTAGAGGTCGTACCTGCAAGTCAAACTCATTTCTTTCGAGTTGGTACTGGGATTCCTACCCTCACAAATCCTCACAAATCCGAAACCCCATCAAATCAGAACCTCAAACCCTATCAACTGAACAAAATCAACAGACCCACATAACCTCAAACCCTCACAAATCCGAAACCCTATCAAATCAGAACCAACATCCAATTTTATCTGGAGATTTCGACAAAGTACTCAGAAATCAACATGCAATTTGACCCTAAACCCTAAATAACAAAAACCCATCGAAAATCAGAAACCCTTACCTTGATTTTGGGACTTGATTCGCGTCGGCTTCGAGATTCGCGTGGCTGCCCGTCGTTTAGAACGAGAGAGAGGTCTACGGGAAGGAGAGATGGAGAGATGAGCGAGAGGGAAGAGCGAGACGTAGTGAGAGAAGAGTGAGACGTAGTGAGAGAGAGGGCGAGATGAGCGAGAGGGAAGAGAGAAACCGAGTGAGATAGAGGGTAGTGTCCGGACTCTTCCAATTGCACCTCTATTATGAGTAATTTGGGAAAAATTTAAAAACAGCGCCTATATTTTTCAGTTGGAGGCGCCAAAATTTTAACAACTTGCGCGACGCAGTTGCACTTACGCAAAGTGGTTTTTTTGTTTTTTTTTTTTTTTTTTTTGTCCTTTTTCGTATGAGTACAAAATAAATAAATTAAAATCTACTTACTAAATGTATGTATCATTGAACTTGATGGGAAACACATTGTACGAAAATTAGTTTCAACAATCCAACCGTCAAACTTGTTTGTATATACTTCGAGATCGCATACGCCAAAACTCGCAAAACTTTTCGACGGTTATAAACGAAAAATCATAATTTAACGGTTATTTTAACTTTGATTTTGATGATTCTTTACAGACACACTCTTTAAACCTATATGAATACAATAAACTAATTCGATTTCAATTTAAAACATTTACACAAGTGCATACCACAAAATCTTATGTTATACATGATGAAAGTATTAATAAACTCTCAAGTGTTAGTGAATCTATCGTTTTGATGGGAAACGCATTGTGCGAAACTAGTTTCAACGATCCAACCGTCAAACTTGTTTTTGTATGCTTCGAGATCGTATACGTCAAAAATCGCAAAAAACAAACATGCAGAGATCAAGTAACGGGACAAAACTTTTCGACGGTTGTAAACAAAAAAATCACTATTTAACGGTTATTTTAACTCCGATTTTGATGATTTTTTTACAGATACACTCCTTGACCTTATATGAATACAATGAACGAAGTCGATCTTCAATTTAAACAATTTACACAAGTGGATACCACAAAATCTTATGTTATACTTAATAAAAGTATAATTAAACTTCAAGTGTTAGTAAATCTATCGTTTTGATGGGAAAAGCATTGTACGAAACTAGTTTCAACGATCCAACCGTCAAACTTGTTTTTGTATGCTTTGAGATCGTATATGCCAAAAATCGCAAAAAACAAACATGCATAGATCAAGTAACGGGACAAAACTTTTCGACGGTTGTAAACAAAAAAGTCACGATTTAACGGTTATTTTAACTCCGATTTTGATGATTTTTTACAGATACACTCCTTGACCTTTTATGAATACAATGAATAAATTCGATCTTCAATTTAAATTATTTACACAAGTGGATACCACAAAATAATCACACTTTGCGTGACGCATGTGACGTCATGCAAAGACACTTTCCCATCACGCAAACCATTTTTGTGTGACGCACATCCCTACGTCACGCAAAGGGTCTTTGAGCGATGCACGGTATCACATGGTCAGGTATCAATATATTGATAAGCTATGGGGTGGCGCTGGACAGCTGCAAGGAGGATTAGGTAATTGTATTTAGGTAAATGATAATAAAGACCTTGATGTGTATTCATGCTTCTTTTACTTTTGCTAAAATGAAGTGCAATAGCACTAAAATAAGAAAAATTCTCTTTTTACTTTTGCTATCTACCCGGCCTGCATTGTATTCATGTTTCCAATTTTGGAAATGTATAATTTAATTGCTTTAGACATATCTTGTCATTATTTGTTTAATATGGACCACCATGTGAATACCTCCAATTGCTCACTAATCCCATTCTTAAATTGAGCAAAACACTAATTAATCCTTGGTTGATTTCGGTTGGTGTTGCCAAGCATAGTCCTTAAAATTTGATCATAGAAGCCACATAGATTCGTTATTTTCTATATAGTTCTTAATTACCTACGGTGCATTGGATTTACCCTCAATTCAACCGTATAGCACAAATTAAGGAAATTTCAAGGGGAAACCAACATTTCTTCTATGTAAATATATAAGTTAACCCATATGCAAAATTAATAAAGATTACTAAAGGGCATAGCAAGTAGGCAAAGGTACCTAATAGGTAAAATTAATAAAGATTACTTCAAAATTCAATCTCACAAAACTCCACCATTACCAAAAAATGGCATAGCAAGTAGGCAAAGGTACATATACAAAATCAAATCGCTTACCAGATAGAAAAAGATTGAGGAAGGGAGAGAATTGGAGAAGGTTTTAAAGAGAGATGGGGAGGGAGGTAGCTGCTTCAACTAGCTTGCAGTTTCTACCTCCCAAACTGATGAAAAAAGTCGTTGACTTTGTGCGACGCCGGGCCACCTACGTCACGCAAAATAGCTTTGCGTGACGCATGTCCACCATCGTCTCGCAAAGATGTTTTGCGCGACGATGGTGGACATGCGTCACGCAAAGCTGTTTTGCGTGATGTAGGTGGCCCGGCGTCGCGCAAAGTCAAATCCTTGAAATCCCTCGCCTAAATCGTCCCACATCTCTCTTAGACACCCCCTATCTTTAACTTTGCAAGTGCAAGCCCTAAACCAAATCTCTTATTCCTATCTTGGACCCTCCTCATCTCTCTGCCAATCGCACAAACAAAACCCCAAACCTAATCATTCAAATCCCACCAAAACCTAATCCTTGAAATCCCACCCAAACCTAATCCCTGAAACCCCTTGTCTCAGACACCCAACACCTCTCTCTCTCTCTCTCTCTCTCTCTCTCTCTCTCTCTCTCTCTCTCTCTCTCAGAGAGGCCTAAACGAAATGCCTCGTAGGCATCGAATCGGCCTGCAACACCCCCAAGCGAGATCGAGAGCGACAAAATAAGATATTTGTGAGACAGCTGCGAAACAGAAAAGTGAAAACGATAGGTAAAGCAAACAACACTCGAACGAGAGAACCTAGCAATGGTCAACACGTGGATCAAATAGGCAAAACCGAAATTCCAATCTGAACGGCAATGCAGCCGCGGTAGCAGATTTGTGAATAAACTGAAATTCATCCCAAATCACTGTTTATTTGAATAGTGCAATTGGAATCCCTTCTTTAGACTAAAGTAATGCATGTACTTTCTAAGAGCGAAAACTCTCAAAATGAGAGAAAAGAAAAGAATGAGATTAAAAAAGCACCCAAAAATACAAATCAAATTCGTAATTACATCAAAGATACATGCTCAAACATATAATGGGCAGAAAGAGGATCAAATGCGGACTTGAGATTTTGGTAACTGTGTAGAAGAAAAAGAACACCAATGGAACATTCCTATTAACCCACCCTCAAACCCATCCAAATGAGATCAACTAATCAACCAAATTAGCCCAATCAATAACCGTAAATTTGCTCAACCAAATTTGCCCAATCAACAATCCTTAAGCATAAGATTATTTTTCACTATACACATGCTAGTCATTTGATACTTTTAACTAATTCTGCAAGTTGTATTTCTGTAAATGGGAATGAAAATGTAACTTTTGGTCTTATACTTTCAGAACTAATACACATCTCAAATGTGGGAGCCTCAAAAGTTGTTTCATTTATTTCTTCCAAAGAAATTTTTTGTTCGGACAGATATTCGAACACAATACTCTGTGATTGACACTCACTTAGACACCTTAGAAGAACTCACGTTTCCCTACCTCAAAAGGAGTTCAGGGATACGAAAAACTACTAAATATCAAAAGCATAAACCACACTCAATACAATCAATAACTAAACTAAAAATATATATCCAAGAATTTATCAAAAACACCATCAACTTAAATACATTTAAACCATAAAAACCAAAGGAACAAACCATATAATTAATGAGTGGTGAGTGCAGACTTTCTGGCATTCAGGGTACCAATTATCCTAACAGAGAACGCGTTTTGGTCCTCCTCCTTTGCCATTTCCTCTTCATCCCCTGAATCCTCATCATCTGCACGTTCCAAAGCCGTCTCGAGAAGCGCCTTAGCAAACACTGAGGAGGAAAAACTAATTAAATTTTTTAAAACAAAAATTAGTGCAGTACAGAAATACATCATCTATAATAAGCAAAAACGTGAACGCTGAAAACACTAAAAGAACATAAAACAAATTGTATGATTGAACCCCCGAGTATTCGGTGGCTATAAAATCACCTTTGTTCAACCGGTTGCAGAGGTCTCCACTGTTTTTTCTTCATATTGTTTGACTCTTTTATACGTTCAATCCACAACCTTTTGATCATTAAAAGCAAGAAAAAAATTGGAAAAACGTTGCTTATAATCTGTTTGTTTGGTGAAAAACTACAAAAAGAGAAACAAAAAACTAAAATTAAAAGCAGGAAATAATATATTTTTACACACACATCTGTACAAAGATGAAGAAGTTAAATATATTTTGGTGGTGTAAATTGCAAAAGAAAACCTGATTTTCTTCTGTACGCTGTTGATGTTTTCTTCATCAGAAAACGTCTCCTGATTCAGACTTCAGTACCTTAAACCAAAATGAGGAATACCTCCGCGTGAAAAAATTGTACTCTCCTACATTGAACTCCATAATCTTTTGGTAGACTATCTCATCAACAGATAGGAAGGTATCAGTTCAACCATTTATAACGGAATAGAATTAAAGGAGGTCAACAATGTAATCCATTGATAACTTCATATTGTCTTGAATCAATTCTTACATACAATTAACAATATGGGCTGTATATTTATATGTATAAGCCATCAAATTACCTATCAGCACCCCCCAAAGAAACCCTTATGATGCCTCTAAGAAGCTTAAACCTCAATCAAAATGTCACTGTTTGACAAAAATAAACTCAATATTTACTAATTGAATGTAGACATTGTATTGCATAATATGCCCACTTCATATAATTGCTAATAAAAGGAACAATTGCTTATCTTTATGGAACATCAATTTTCCAGGTGTCTGATGCATCAAGAAAGGCCAAAGACAATTGCAAGAGTAAAAAGGTGAAGTGCATGGCAGCGGTTCAGGGGAAGATCATTGTAGGGAGCAAGGACTCAAGCATACAGGTCAATTTAAAGGTCATGTATAAAGTAAATCATGTGCTCGTGCACTCATTAAAACAACATTACGTGGCATCTCACTGTATTTAGGAGTTTTCTATGATGAACAAATGGGCGCAAGAGATTAAAGCAACAACAATTTCTGGAAGCTCCAAAAAGGGCCCACCGATGCACTTGTCACGTACAAAGATTGCCTTTACAATGGAAGTTTGATCGTGGAAGGTTCAAATTTGAAGGTAAGGATTACAATTAGAAGCTTACAGTGAGAGAGAGCCTTTCATTGATAAATAACACGCAGGAATGGAGAAGACACATCAAACCTCAAATTTCGCTAAAACCAGGGAAAAGACACATCAACTCAAGGTATTCCAACACATCCTTGGTTGGTTGGGGAATTTCTTTTTCCTCTTCCTCATAACCTTACGTGCCAAAACAACCAAGCCCAACAAATTAACGAACTATTTTTTCTGATTCAATAATAGCATACATATTATCAAATTATCAATCAATAATTCACATATCATTAAGGGTTAAACAAATAGATGAAGACTAAAAAACACATTTAATATATCCTTGCATTTCTATTTGAATTCAGAGTACATGAAAATCACATCAACAAATCAAAGCCCTATATTTTTATCATCCTGAACTAGAAAAATCTGTAAAATCTAAAATTTTTCGCCGCATCAAAATAATTACAAATTAAACCCCTATTCTCTTTAGCTGATAATCAAAACCAAATTAGTAAATTACTCATTTAAAAGCCTTTTTTCAATAAAAGCTCAGAAGGCAAGCCTGAGTCCCTAATAATCCAAAATCACGTCAAATGGAGGAAAGTGATGTATCAGAATCAAATACTCATATACTAATAGAAAATTTTATCCTTAATTTATCTAATTATAGAAATAAAATAAAGATAAGATCAAGAAAACCAAGAGCCAGATACAATTTTGATGCAAAGAAAGCAAAGTTAGAATACCAAGAGCTAGATTATGCTATTAAATCAAAGAAAACTAAGATGCAATGGAATATATACAAATCTAATCCAAGAATGCAAACCAAAACCCTTACTTTCTGAGAGAAATTGGGATAGAACATCGTAGAGAGAAAGCAAGAGGAGAGATATACTTAGCTTTGGCTGGAATTGCTGGCGATGAATGTTTGGAGAGAAAAGCTTTACCCTTCAATTGCTTTTGATTCTTGTAGCCACAACAGACACATCGCTTGTGACAGTTTCCAAAGGGAATTCCGAATTCAAAATTCAACAATCTAAACCATAATTTTTTTTTTTTTTTTTTTGAGAAGATAAACCATAATTAACTCACAATTTAGTTCCACCAATATGATAGACATACCAAACTGTCAACAGACTAACAAAAGTAAACATAAACCCTCCCTAGAAATAGCCCAATGGTAGGATTATGTAGTCCGACTGTGCTGAACTAAAAAAAAAAAAAAAATCAAGTGATCAAAGCTAATCTAGAGCTTTCTCCGCTCCCAAATACAGCAAGAATCAGAACGTGCGTCGTCAAGTTCAAGAAATTCACAGAAAGAGAGAAAGAAAGGGATAGAGTAGTACAAACCTCAGATCGACTGGCCTCGATCCTCTAGATTCCCTTATTGTCGTAGCAAAAATCGACAAAAGCATATATACAATGACATTTTATCAGCTACTGGTTGGGCCGTGTTTATTACCTGTCATAAACGAAGAAACAATTTGGTATAAGAATCTGCTAAGAATTTCATTCCAGAAAACTTCTTCAATCTGAGCCTAAACAACTGCAAGCAAAAAAATCCCCAAGATACATACTTTCGTCAAAATCATCCACCGCCATTAACAAAACCACACCCTATATCTTCCTTCAACTAAGATCAAGAGTGAACTTATCACCCAAATAAATAGGTAGAATAACGAATATGAGTTAAAAAATGGAGGAAAGCAACAAAATCAATCAAACAACGAATTGTCAATAGAATAAATAACAAATCTAGATATCTTAATCAAAGTTTTTTTTTTGTCAAATGAAGACTTATATGTCGCTCAACATTGTTTCTAATCGCAACTTCCTCTCAACCTGTAAAGCATGGTTGTCTTAGCCAAACATACATTTTGATCATGCAGAATTGAGGTGGAGATGTTGTCTTCTAACAACATAAATGGAAGTTCAAAATATTATTGAATCATCAAATGTTGAAATTACCTATCAAATACAGATAAACCACCACCAGCAACCAAAACAGTTCTTTTTTTTTTAAATGAAATTATACACCTCTCACCCAAGCAGCAACCAGTTCTTTTGAACTGCGCATCTGTAAAACACATGAGTACGGATATATTAAAGAGAGCAACAATCACTAAATTTTTAAAATCACCGGCATTTACAACATTAAGCATGTAGGGAAACGATTTCATTTCATTTTAATTTTAGGTGACACAACTGATGCAAGAAAGGGTCGAGCAAGTAGCACGGCATCAAGAATAAAGGAAGTTATTTAGGATGGAACAATTAAAAGTTTCTGTAAACCATTAAATTTATGCTTAGTGAATATACCAGAAGATCTGGGTGCAACGAAAGTACGGCAACCAGGGGTCTAGTTGGCTGGAGAACTCAGGAGACACGAAAATCTCAGGGGTATATGAGTATACCAGAAAATCTCAGAAAAGCATATCAATCCAAGGTCTCAAGTACTTAGAGTGTGGAATTACTGATTAGAACAGTTATTCTCAGCTCCTTTTCGGGTATCAACTAATTAGCACAGTTAGCCGTAAAAATACCAAACAAAAGCTCAGGGCTTGTTTGGTATCCTATTTAAATTTTTTTATGATTTCTCAAAACATTTCTTAAGAATTTTTCTTGAAAACAATTTTCTTTAAAACTCAAAAACTTGTTTGGTATGCGATTTAAAAATTCTAAATCTTACAACTTAAACTTGATAAAGAGATAAAAAAAGAGGGGGTTGAGAGAGAAAGAGGTAAGAGATGATTGGAGGAAAGAGAAAGAAGTGAGAGGATCGGAGGAGATAGAGAGGAAGAGGAGTGAGAAAAAGAACCGAGAGAATGAAGAGAGCGGATTGGAAGAGAGACGAAAAAGGTAAAAAAAATAAAAAGAAAGAGAAGGGCGAGAGAGATTTGGAGTGAGAGGGGAGGAGGGAGAGAAAAGAAATGAGTGAGTTAAGTTTAAAAACTCTAAAAACTAATTTTTTTGTGTTTTTAGATAATAGACTATATTTTTGAGTTGGTCTTGAGTTCAATTTTTGAAAATAGTCTTACCAAACAAGTTTTTAAGTCCTACAACTTGAAAATTATTTTTGAGTTTAAAAAGTTGGATTCAAGTAGAGTACCAAACAGGCTCTCAATAATTTAAGCAATTTGGTCAAATTTATACAATTTCCAGCAAAACTCGATACTCAATAATACAAAAGGAACACAATAAATGATTGAAGCAATATTATACACAATTTATGCAAGTCCAAAGAAAGCCATTTGATCAAACTCACCGAATACTGAAAGAAAAAAAAATTACAATCAAAGCATGGATTAATAATTACCTCAACAGCTAACGAAGCCAAAGCCAAACCCCAGAGCTTCGAAGGGCAGAAATGATCACAGATACAGGAATAGTCCTTCTTCCTTCCCCACTGCTGCTGCTGGCACTTTCTCTCTCTAAAAACCAATTGGAAATTGTTTAGAGAGAGACAAAGAGGAGAGAGTGATGAGGATTGGACGAAAGAAGTATGAAAAACCTAAAAGACATGAAAGCTTGAATTCGAGTCCCAAATTGAAAACAGAAAAGAGGAGTGTAAGGGTGGCTTACCGTGGTCGGGAACGGTGATCACTTCAATGATTCAAATTATATTTAAATTATCTTCTTTAGCTCTAAAACAACAAACCCAGAAGCCTAAAGTTGCATGAATGCAAAACTCAAAAATCCAAATTCCAAACAACAATTAAAGAAAAACAGAAATATACAAAAATTATAAAATAAAATAAAAACCCAAAAAAATAAATCAAAACATATAATCAATAAATAGTTAATTAATTAATCAAATAAATACAATACCGGAATGCCCCGTTTGAACGACCCGACGCAAGAGCCCGATAACCCGTCATGGCAAGACCGGACATTTTAGAACTTATTGCGCAGTGAAAGGCCTTCGCCTGTGTGTCCTGAGTAGAACAGAGTGAATGGTGATGGTTCTGTGGTGATGTTTTGTCGGAAAATGGGGGTGTTGGTGCGCCTCGGTGTTACAGAGAAGAGAAAGAGGAAGGTCCAGGAGCTAGTAGTTGTTTGATGGAATTGAGGCCGCCGGAGTGGCGAGTTATGATGTGGAGTCAGGCCTTTCGGCCTCTGGTTTACGGAGAAGGTGAAGACGGTGAGGGTTGAGATAGATGTAGAGTCTGAAAGAGAGTGAAAGAGAAAGGGATATAGAGAGGTTAAGTGTGACAGAGAAGATCGAAGCAAAACACACCCAGATGATAGACTCGTGTGCTTAGTTCAGAATGGCAAGCCCCGCAAATACCAAATGACAGATTTGTAAATAAAGTGAAATTCACTCTAAAACACTGTTCATTTGAACAGTACAATTGGAATCCTTACTTTAGACTAAACTAGAAAATATGCCCGCGCTTTGCTGCGGGACCTTGAATGCACGAGCCTTAATTGCATGAATAAGACACACTTAACCTAAATAAATTAAACATAATTCTAAAAGAACAAAGGAATAGAGGAGTGACACATTTTCTTGATTTTTCTTGTAAAACTCAAAGGTTACTGTCCAAAACCAAATAATTTGTACCATTTACATGTTTGTGCAACATATGTCTTACAATGGAAAAACATCAAAAATCGAATACAAATTTGTAAATCATTGATGGATTTTGTTTTACATTTTTATAATCAAACCAAGTGGCAGTGTAGCACGTAAAATTACAAACTTGAAGCAACCAGAAAGAGCAGAAATTAAGATGTAGAGATATCCTCAAACTTGCAACATACTATATGGAAGCTAACCATAGAGGTTTGTGAAGCAAACTGTGGCATGAGTTGCAGTCAATTGAACAAAAACATAGTAGTTTAACTAAAAAATGCATGATGAAATGGATTCATAGTTTTCATGCATGACACAACCTTATATTATTCCATAAGTCAACTTAATATCATTCCACAAAGTGAAATTATAATGCTTACTTGTCGCAAATAAGGCAATGCCACAATGAAAGCATATGGCGAAACTTAGTAACCTGTAGCATTCATTGCACTTGTAGCTGATATGATTTTGCCTATCTGATGGCATCTGCTAACACAAAAAAGACCACAGAAAGGATGTCAAGTTTACTTTGATTCTTATGTCATGCGATAAATAGAACAGATAGATGATGTTTTCCATATCAATAGCATACCAAGAAATGTAAAGGACACAACACAGTAGCTTACTAATTCAAAAGATTAAACGAACTATAAATGGACCAGTGGTTAATCGAACAAATTCAATACAACTGAATCACATTCTAATTTTACGCCAAGCACTATACTGCCAAGAAAAGTGCCCACATTACTGTGAATGTAAGAAAAATGAGTTAGCACTATCCACTGCTCATTTTGCTAAATGAAACGCCTAGAATCTATTCTTTTCAAGCAAGTAAAAATTCAGAACAGGGAGATGGAGATATCGAACGTTGAAAAGTGATTAAATTGCCATCTTAACAATCGATTTAACCTATATACACCTACAGGTATCAAATTCGATCTTAGATAAAAATAAAGCTGCTAATGAGATAACTGATTCCTGGTGTGAGTCATCACTTCTACTTTTTATGGCAATGATTACTTGAAGTTCTCATGCATACTCAATTGATCAATAATATCGACAATATATCCATCATTTCAGAAGGGTTATTACTAAAGGTCTTGATAAGCATTCTGAGAAGAAACCATTATTGTATATGTGTGTAGTATATGTATTTGTGGGTGTTTATATGAGTCCATCATTCGTTTGTGCTATGAGTATTTAGGAGTGTAAGTTCGTGTGTGTATTTGCCAAAAAAAATATGATTTTTACTTTCAGTCGATCAATAAAAATTTATTCAAATATAACACTACTTGGTTTTGAGACTCCTAGTATTGGCAAATAAAAAAAAATATAAAAATAAAAATACAAAAAGACTCCTAGTATTGTCCCAATGTTAAGATTTAATATTCATTTTTGCTTGGCTTAATGATAATTTCTATCAATTGATAATTGGTCTAACGAATCTCCACATTCGTTGCAACCCTCAAGGTAAACTACCCCTCCTGGCGGATACCAACACCCTAATAAACATGGTTTTAAATATTAGTCTCATCTATGATATATTGGTATTGTCATAGATAGAGAGATTAATAAAAGACCTCTCGCAATGTTACTGTGTCATAGAATAATTTATATTACTTCTTTTATTATAACCAAACCTATACCAGTTTGTAATATTCAACCAACTTTAAACCTTTTGGATTAGAACACGGGCAAATGAAAAAATAAGTTAATGCAAAATCTTTTAGCACCTCAACTTGCAAAATATTTGCAATATATTGAGATCTATCACAAACAAAACAATGTCGAAACCAAAGCTGCTAACTCCCAACACAATCAAAAGTACATATAGGAAAAAGGAAATGAAGCTTAAAAAACTTAAATTAGGGAGAAGAGTTGGGAGAAGCAACAACTGACATTATTTACCGAGGCTTTTCAAGGTTGGCAATATAATGGATATGCTTCCCAGGAGCTTCAACTAAAGCTTGATAAATTGTTGAAATGGGTTGGAGCAGAAGTAATTTGAGTGCCTTCTTTCTGACTACCAAAAAAAAAAAATTCTAAGATTAGATATAACAAACTGATGTACACATTGTAATAGAATCAGTGTTAATTTCTCCATTTTATAGCAATACTTTGATAAGGATTCAAAAAATATATATATACACACATAACCGAATCCAATTAGCATAAACAACAATGGGAAGAAAGGGGTTCTGACCAATTTCCCGATTGCTATCAATGAGAGCAGCCTTAACGTCTTTGATCGGCGCACTGGTTCGCTCCCATAATTATATGGTTCTATAGGCATATTCAAACTTCAAAGAAATCAAAATTTGATTAGGCATTAGAAACAATGTTACCTTTTGGAGAGAAGGATGCTCAACCAAATGAAAGCCCAAATTTAAAACAGCAACCGAATGAGAATCTGACATTATAAAATCCGTGAGAAGCGCGTAGTGCGTCTAATTTAAAAAGTCTCATACATATGTAATTGCACATAGCGCGCCAGATTCAAAAAAAAAAAAAAAAACACCTTGATACCAAAGGATTGCAAAGGATTGCTTTGGCATAGAAAGTAAAAGAATAAATTGAATCAACTGAACATGCTTCTTGCCAACCAACAAAGTAAAACACAGGGCAGCAACCATTTCTTTTATCCTGTTTGTCCAACACCACCCTCATTTCAAACAAAAAGGAAGAGTTTAATAACTAATAACTTCAGGCACTTTCCAATTCTCAGCTAGCATGATAAAGACCGTGGATAATTTATTGTGTCCATTTTCCTGCCATCTTAAGTGACCAGAAACTGAAAATTTCTTATTGAATGTATTAATGCTGCAATATATAGGATGACGGAGAAAATTCCAGTGAAGATTGGTTGAGGAAATTTGTTATCATCGCATACAGACAAAACAATATAATATCCATCATACCTTAACAACAGAGGCTCCAGTAGCAAACTTTTTCCCTAATTTCTTTGAAGCATCATTAAGTTTGACACTTGAATTGTAATCAAAGAAACCGTGTTAATTATGGTAGGAACAAAATAAGAATCTCCAAATAGAAAGACAAAGGATGTAAAGTAGTAGATTGCTCACCAAAAAGCTCCAGCCCTTTCACAGTAGTGATAGAACTGCCAAGGGGGCAACATCAGATGGAGAGGAGCAAAGCAGCTGGATGCCCAGCCTTTGACACGATCTGGACGATGGAAAAAAGGTTTGAGATTTGTCTTGCATATGATTCTCTACATTATAATATGATTCATCACATGAAAATGAGAAGAAAATTGGAACTTTACACACAAAAATTAAAAGAGCCATGTTCAAAAGAGTTTTCTAATTATCTCGAGGAGAGGAGGTCACCCAACATGACCAAAAGCAATATTTCTTTTACTACAACTATTAAACATCAATTTCCATTTGACAACAAAGCTTATATTACATGGATAATATTAATGGTTATAAACTGAAAACACAACCTGACGCGATCCATTCGTTGATAATGCACCAATCTGAAGAGCAACCACACGTATGGTTATATTTTTTCTCCCTGTTCACAGACAGGCGGGTCTTGTTGCAGCCTCTTGAAGTCTCTCATCAGCCACTTCCTTGTAGGAGTTGACATCGCTAATTTGCTACCACCTATATATCATCAAACCAATTTAACAAAACGTATTTTAAGATTAACTATGCATTGAGAGCAAATCAATTTCATATTTTTTTCCAATACCCACCAAAACATCAAAAACCACTCGTCTACACCAAATTGCATACAAAAGATATTGAGGCAACTCAGATTGCGCAACGAAAACACATAGTTACCAATACAAATACTTCAAACTAAGACATAGATAGCTTCATCTTGGCTACATATAAACAAATTCAAAGCTCAAGACCTGAAATTGAGCTCAAAAATTGGAAATCTCACTTCAATTAAGCAGCTTTTCAGATGTTTACAGCTTAAATATGGATGATAACAAAAAGAAGCATCCTTTCTTCACTAATAGGACACTAACAGAAAAACGCTAATTCATATTATCCAGATTACAAATACACAGGCGACCAAATAGCTAATAAAGCTGGACAATTTGACCCTAATCCAACACAAAAATTGTTCTGGTTATACATGCAAAACCCACCTAAAATATCAACCAATTCCAATTTAAAATGGAAAATGAAATGAAGCAACATAAATTGAATACAATTTGAGGAAAATTTTCTCACCTGGAGCTCCAAATCTCCAAGGGGTCCCGATCCGAGCAGGCTCCAAATTGGGCTGAAGCCATTAGGTTTGGGGGAGAGGAACACAGAGCTACTGTGAGAGAGAGAGAGCATGCGTTGTCCCTTTCTTCTATCCAGCCACTGGATCGTATTTCCTTCACAAAAAATTATATGCATGTGTTAGTTTTTCAAGTTCTAGTCTTGCAGTCGACTAAAGAACACCATACTTGAAGAGTTCGAAGGGGTGTACCTTTAGATTCTTCTGCTTTCAGATGGAGTTGCTTGGCGTATCAGACTTCTGAGATTCTTCTTCTTCTATAAAAACATAAAACTGGACAAATTTCCATTCCCATTCAGTCCTATCCTGATGAATGTGCCTGAAACCATGGCTAAAAAGTTAAAAGCCAAGCTCCAATCCATTCTCTTCTAAGAGAACTTCTCAACCAATACAAAGAACTGAATATGTGGTGATGGATGACATAATTCAGATTTTTTTTTACATTTTTATTATTTTCCAAGTTTTTCACGAAGCCAAATAAAACCGACATGCTTAAAAAAAATAGTTGATACCTGTAAGGCTGGAGACTGCTTTCAAGGCCTCTTGCTTTTCTTTGTCATCATGTAAATCCAATTTCAGTACCACCCTCTACAGAAAAAAAAAAAAATGTGATTAACAAATTGTTTTGGGAGAGAATGGAAATTCATTAATACAAATGCCAATGTTAGAAATCTGAGCCACTGAGATTTGTTAATGTACTGATATCGTAATATAGCTAAGTCTAGCTGCATGAGAGTATGACTGCTCTTTATTACTTACCAGTTTTAGTGAGACGTAAACAAATGAATTCTCTTCTCTATGCAGAAATCCCTACAAAATAAAGACTTAAAAAATTCAAACATTGAGATGTAATAGCTTGTAAAAACGATGTTCAAAACATGAAAACCGGCTACTAATTAAAGATATTTTACTTGTAGTTTTCTGAAAAAAATTTAGTAAAAAACATAAAATTAATAACCACCCTGAAATTAATCGACGATTTATACAAAACTAAGAAAAATTACTAAAATTCATATGAACTTACATAAAAAATCTCATAAATTAAATGATGATGTAGATAAAATGGAATCACATCAAAAGAAAATTTAAATGAATAATTAATGGTTACATATATATGGATTTCAGACTCTTAAGAAGGTGAAAAGGCAGAAAACAAAATAATAATGACTTCAATTAAGAATTTAGTAGTGTACAAACTATCACAAACGAAAGGAGCAACATTTGATTTCAAAAAGATTTCAGGGATAATAAAACCCATCGAGAGAACACATATACAGGTTAAAAGGGCATAAGCGATGGCACAACATGAGTCCATAACATCATTCAAAAGTCAATCATCTGACAAACTACAAACTTAATTAAATCCAAAACAACAGTCCACAATGAAAGTGAAAACTTGGGGAGCTGAAATACCAAAAACCCACCTAACTCAAAACCTAAGTAAAACCCTCAATTAAACCCCAACTACAAACCTGAATTAAAACCTTCAATTAAACTTCAAATTAGACTATTAATAAAACCCAAATTAAATTATCAATATAAAATACAAAAGGGGGTTTAAGAGGTGTACCTGGAGTGCGTCGGGTCGTTCAAACGGGGCATTCAGGTATTGTATTTCTTTTGTGGTGATTCAGGGCGTTGGTGCGCTCGGTCTTTACAGAGAAGAGAAAGAGGGAGCTCCAGGGAGCTAGTAGTTGCCAAACAAACCAGCTACCGAACACAGATTTAATAAACAAAAACCATCAGCGGCCATTTCTCTTGAAATTACATCAAATTAATATGATTTAACATAAAAATGCGATTTTTCTAATCACGTCAGTGGATTTAACTACGAATTAATACTAACGAACCTTCACCAACGTCGTTCCGAGATAAACCAGAGCTGCCTTGACGGAAGTACCGAGCGTATCGTACTCCGATCTGCACAATTAAATCGCACAATCGAGTTAGGGTTTTGATTTGGGGAAGAAGACGAAGTGAATTGGGTGTGAATTGTGAAAGCGTAAAAGATCCGAACGAAAAAAAGAAGAGTAGGAAGGGTGTACAGCGACGTGGCGGAGAAGTAGACGGCGTGAGGGCTGAACGTCAGAATGGCGCAGTTGAAGAAGTGAAACACCGTCTTCTTCTTCCTCCTCTCTTTTAGAAGGTGAAGATGGTGAGGGTTGAGAGAGATGGAGAGTCTGAAAGAGAGTGAAAGAGAGTGAAAGAGAAAGGGTTAGAGAGAGGTTGAGTGTGACAGAGAGGTTGAGTGTGAAGTAAGTTGAATAAATTTAATACAATTATGAACAAACAGAGGGATACATGAGTGAATGAGGTCGATAAGATAAGCAGTTTCCCTATCTAACCGTACCAAATCATTCATGTATGCTACAGCATAAAACAATTGACAAAAACTACAACAAAATGCAGCAAGGTTCACCTTTCCATATAAATCGTATATGGTTCTGACAATTTGTAGCTTATAGTTCAATATTTGATCATACACAGATGTTCTAACTTGGGTTGTGGAAGACGTAGGCTCTGCTGGCGATATCGCAGACTTAACAATTATATTTGTATGCTTTATCAAATCACAGATATAAACATTGCCTAATGCTAGAAACCAAAAACAGAGGTCCTGTCTTCGATTTTTCCTTCTGTCTAAGAGTGTTAGCTAACAATTTACCAAATGACTTAAAATATAATATATATAAAAAAGACACAAAAACTTACTCACTTGTTGCCCTTAATCTTCAACCAAAGTACCAGCACAGTTCTTGTGGGCAGCAACCAAATCATCCTTGCAAGAACAACCCAATTCAATCGGAGCCCTGGATTCGTGGCTGTTACTCTTCAAAGCTTGATATTCATAAAATCTGTGTTAGCTTTAAAAAACCTAACTCTTTTCCGAATCACCAGCTACCATTCTTTAAAATCAGTTTCCTGGGAACAAAGATCATTCAAATGTCACTATTATTAAACCTATTAGCAAGAACAAAGATTCTTAAACTTCCTATTTCCATATATGAATTTAAGGAGGAGAGAAAAACAGAGTTATGCATTAATGTACTAAATGGAAACTAAACACAGTATTGTATTCATCTTTCACAATACGAAAAAAATTAAAAATTTGGTTCCACAAAAGCCCCAAAGAGAAGCTGAAATTGCTCACCTTGAGTTACAAAACCCAAAAAAACGAAAAACCAGGGTCCCCTGAAACCTAAAACAAAACTGAAGTAAAAACCCATACGCAGCCGAATTAAACACACACAGGCAGCTGAATTAAACACCCACATGCAGGATCCAATGGTACTAACAAAACCCTCAAAATTGCAAAAAAAAAAAAATTGAACAGAAAACCCATCTGCATATCCAAAATCACAGAAAAGAAATTGAAACACCTAAATTGAGAAAGCCATAAAAACTCACCGGTAAACGCTAGCTTTTCTGGGTAAAAAATTTCTCCGAATCCAACTGAAGAACCGAAGAAACTTCTACAGGTTGGGTGGTTTTTCAGCAAGAAAGTGCGGTTGGTAATTTGTGAGAAAAAGATCGCAGGGTCGAAGAGGGAGAGAAGGCAGCTTTGGAGAGCGAAAGGATTCGAGGTTCAAGAGCGACAGAAGCACTCCATACCGATAAACCCAGACGATTATTGATCACTAAGCATGCAATTCTTGAAAACTACCGAAATCAAAACAACAACTTCCACTCAATTTCTCAGCAACAGAAAGATCAAGCCAAATCAAAACCAACAACTTTCAACTAAATTGCACAAAAGAGTCAAAATTTAATTACTATACAGAACTATCGGTTTAATCGAAAACAATCAGAATTCGAGACCCTACCTCCTCCATTCTCTGAGAGCGAAGCCCTCCTCAGGCAGCATCTCCGACAGAGCTGGCAAAATCGGATCGTCGGACCCGCCAAACCCGCTATCAAAGCCCTGACCGTTCGATTCGGCGTAGATTGACGGAGGAGAGAAGGCCTTCGACGCCGGCTGAGTGGCGAAAGCGTCGTCTACGAAGATTGGGGAAGTGCGGGAGAGAGAAGCAGCCAAAATACAAAGATGGCAAGAGAGAGAAGAAATGGAAAGCAGACAAACAAAAAGCAACATGGGTGCTGGCCAATTTCCCAAACCCCACTTCTGCTAAAGCTACATGTTATTGATTATGATTAAAAACTAAATTAATCAGATCATTAATCGCTAATAAATAATGGATTATGTTTGTTTTCATGAATTCAGGCTCAAAATACGAACCGTAAATCCCAATTTTTGAAATTTAATTGCTTTATCTCCTTACCTGATAACGCCTCCTCCTTTGGACCTCAGAAACAGCATAAAATGTTGAAGCAGAAAACCCCTTATGGTTTTGTCAACTATTTACTGTAGTTACAGTCACATTTTTATTGATATTGCTACCCTCCTGGTGTAAAGAAAAGAGACAGAGAATCAGCTGTGTTCTCAAAACTATTTTGGCCTTTGAATGTATGCATCTAAGTTTATCCGAGGAATCACTAAGAAAAGTTGGTGCAGGGTCTAGTTACAAAAAGAGAGGAATAAGATTGACCCCATGGCTGCACCTTTTGCTAAAGATCCAGGAGCAATTGATGGGCTTAGGGAGGGAGCTAGTCTACTTGAAGTAGTAAATCTCAAAGGACTTCACTGTACCCTCTATCACATAAACCTAAACACTATTATTTTCCAACAACATTGTTCTCTTACTGATCAAGGAACACGAACCTCATTCTTATTCACGCTATTGGATCAAAATGCAAAAACTAATACTCAAATGCGAACTACTGTCATTATGTTTCGAATAATTATCATCTGTTGGATCATAAACCAAAAGTTATTGGGCATTGAAGACTACGATGAAAAATAACTAACATAACAACTTGCAGAGACACATTCATGAATGATATGCACAAAAAGTCAATCCAGGGCATACGAATAATCAAATTCATCACCTTTTCGGGTTTGCATTATTAATTTCAGATTCGAAAGCATTCCGGAATTCAAAACACTAAGGTAACACCAAACTTAATCAAAACAATATAGCGATAATTAAACTGAGTAGAACTCTATATATTTTCCGAGACCGATACATAATCCAGCATTGCAGTTGTACAAACGTTTCTAACATTTAGTAGTTTCAGGAAGAAGCATTTCATCCCCCAAACACATTATTTCAACAGAATTTAACCGATTCATTCGAAATGTGACCAAATCTGAACAGACCCACTGTTACCTCACTATTACAAACCAGTAAATTTTGGAAAAATCAAGGGTTTTCACGAAACCTGGAGGAGCAGCAGCCTCCCGGGTCGTGGCCAACCTGACATTCTTCGCAGCCCGATCGTCGCAGGCACCCGAGTCCGACTCGTCATGGTACCAACCGACTGATTTCTGAGCTTCCATAACAATCTGCGAACTACTTGAACAGAATTCGGTCACCCAAAACACAAAATTCAGAAAGAAAGAAAAAAATAGCAATTAAAAAAAAGGAAGTGAAAAAAAATGGTACCTTGATGCAACAATGTCCAATACGATTCGACCCACAGGCTCAAACTGGCTTTATTTCACATCAATTTGTGCAAAATTCTTCCTTCCCAATCAAATCCAGCTGCACGGCATGCTCAACCAGCGAAAATATGCATATCCCCTTCTGATTCATCCACTCTGAAATCTGCAACCTATAACACATTATTACGAAAGCAGAGGAATTTCCAATTACTTATGATACAAACAAACACATTAACTAACAAAAATCCTAATTCCCTCTTTCACTCACTTTCTTTAACTTAAATTTAATTACTTTGATGCTTCTTTCAATTTTCTTTCATTTTTTGAGCAACCAAACAGGGGACAACACAAATTGCAAGGTAAGAAAGAAAGATGGAAACCTGAAGGGCTTGGGAGAAGCGTTTCCACTTTCGGAGGTCATGAATGATGCGCTGAAGCTCGGTGACTCAGACTTTGTTGCCATTGTAGACCCAGTCGTCGAGCTCTGGAACCACATTCAAGCTAGGTACATCTGATGAAAAAATAATACATCATTAGTTGGCAGGAAGGAACTTTGATTAGCGGATAAAGAAGCAAGATTGAATATAAGTTTCGTGTACCCTGAAGTTGTTTGTCCTTGCTACAGAAATACTTGCTGCGTTCTTCCCTCTGTGCAAGCCCATACTCACCAACTCCCTCAATCAACTCTCTTCATTCTCTGTCCGTGAAGCATCAATAATCTGAAAACCCAGTTTGATTTTTCATTGCTCGGATGGAGAAAATTGAGGAATGAAATAACAAATTGGGGTTAGCACTAAAGTTGAGAGAGATGGAGAGTTGGGAGAAAGGAAGAGTCTGAAAGAGAGTGAAAGAGAAAGGATTAGAGAGAGGTTGAGTGTGACAGAGATGAGGGGAAAACACGGGATGGGATTGCCAATCCCTGAAATCACTCTTCTTACCCCCAAATCCCTGAAATCACTCATCTGAACGTGCAACAGAGCATGGTCCCATCGACCCTATTCCGGTTCAGAAACAAAGGAAATGAAAGTTCCCCTCTAACCAATGCTCGTTCAATCACCGACACTAACAATTGATTTGAGGAGAAAAAATCAACCCTAACCCCTTTTTGGCAGCCTCACTCCTCCCTCTCCCTGCCATCCCACGCCTCTCTCCTTGAAATCCGTCCACAAATCCTCCCATATATCTCAACCTCAGCCTAATCCGTGAGTTTTGGCTGAAGCACAGCCACACCAAATTTAGATCAAACCCTAATTTCCAGAATAATGATAAAAATCGACAAAAAATATATACCATTGGCACGTTACCATTGATTCGAGTTCTGGTAAGGAGTGCGGCGGTGAGGTAAGGCGAGGTGTGCAGCGACGAGGGGACGGCGAGGTGTGCGACGATGAGGAGCCGAATCGACTTTGTCGTTGAAGAGCTCTGGAGCAAAATGGGTTTGTCGTCGAAGAGATCTCTGGAACAAAGTCGGGTTTCCTTTCTACGATGCTCGAAGACTGAAACTGAAGAGGCGGTGGCAATCTTGTAAATAAGCTGAAATGTGGTGCAAAACACTGTTCATTGGTACAGTGCAATTGAAAAGCTTTCTTTAGACTAAAGTAAAGTAATTCCTTCTGTCTGTCTGTCCTCTGTACAATTGGAATCCTTACTTTAGACTAAAGTAATTCCTTCTTGTCCTAAATGTTTTCTGTGATTCTCTCGATTTAATACAAATTCTATATCCTGATATGGTTCTTCCTCGACTAGTACAAATACATTCTTTTATACTTCACCTCTGGTAACGCAATTATTACATACTTTATTCTCTTGCATGTTGCTTGAGTCTAATACGGCTTACTAACTTGACAGTCGGAGAGTCATCGGCCAACATCCCATCAATCCCTAGGTTACTTTACGGTTTGTTTATTGTTTTACAGGTAGTCGAATTTGTGAATCTCATCCCCTCATGATGATGCACGAATTTGGTTCCAACAATACTCAAACTTAGAATTTTGTTGCAATGTCATACATCTGTTAGTCAATATGTTTTTTTTTTTTACTGTTAAATGATGACTTGGCTATAATAAAACTCATATTTATGTTGATGTGGAATTTCAAAATACTTGAAATACGAAATTTCAAGGCCAGATCCAGATACCAAGAGTGGATTCTGGTACATGGGCGCTCTACGTCAGAGGATTGCAGCATTGGTGCCAAGATGTTTACACCAGCTTCCCATTGGATTTAGCATCTATCCAAAATATCTTTGTGGTGGCAAGTAAAGGCAACGCCAATCCTCTTAATTGTGTACCTTAATCATTGGAGACTCGAATAAGGTGTTATAGTTGGTGGCTGGAACTGGCTTTGCACTTGAAGATGCAACCGAAAATCGATGAAAGTCGGAGGTTTTGAGGTTTGAAGAGGGGCTGGAAAATTTAAAAGGTTTTCGACACTCAAAAGATTTGAAAGTTCTTCGAAAGCGGAAGAAATGAAGACGAAAAGCTCGATATATTTATGGAGGATCTTTGGAAGCGTCTCTCGGTTGAATCACTATGGAGGATCTTTTCGATGGCCGGAATCACTCAGTAACACAAAAGGTAGCTCTTCGTTTCTCGTGCACACATGAAATGTCATCTCCCATTATTGTTGTCTTTACGGTACAACTCACGAGATCACATGCCTGAATCAATAATGTCGGCATTACCTCACAACGGTAATAAGACCGAATTGCCACATGTCAAAGAATATCAAACGGTAGCTATTCTGATTTACTCTGAAAAGCATAGTCTTTGGATAATTATTCATCTTCACGCGGAACGCCTTTTCAGGTACATAGTTAAGGCCATTTGTGGGACCATGAATTTTCTAGGGCCAAAGTAAAGCATATCAGAATACCCATACCTCAGAAGTCCAATTATAAACACAACAACTTTGATTGGATCGTGCTACTCAAATGGACAAACGATGCCACCACATCATGTTGTACTCTGGAAAGGTAGGCGAAGTCTACCGACTTTGCTGAGATCGACTATTCTTGTTCCGCAAGACATTGAAATACGATTTAGTTGGGGATTAGCGGGTTTCCTATATTCCTGAAGCTTCTTACAATTTAGGGATTGCTGTGGACCGCAAGTAATCACACTCATCAGAGAAAAAAATAACCAACCCTAGATATCCTCTTGGATTATATCGGTTTAATAAGGATTTCATATCCAAAAAGGTATTTCACCCGACTAGTCATTAAGGGCATAACTCTGGTAACGCATATTACGCGATTCACACACTCTTTGCTTATTCTCTTTCCTACTGTTTGAGCTTTAATATTGCTTACTAACTTTTCCATTGTAAAGCCTTTGGCCGGTACCCGACCCGTATCTAAGGTCTTGTTACGATTGTTTGTTTTCTTACAAGTAGCTAGACTTGCGTAACACCTCAGTCAACGGTGAAGCATGAATTTGGTTCTGACAACGCTCATTAAATCAATTGAGTTGCCAATCATTATATCAATAGAGTTGGCTTGGATTTATGCTTAGTATAATGTTTGAATTGCAAGGGATTCAATGTTAGCTATTCACTTCTTTCACTCCCCTAGTTTGGTCCCTTGACAACTTCAGGTAGATTGGCAAAAAGGTTTAGAGCATTTTTGTCAAATGTAGTTTAAAGTTGCTTATATTTTCAGAGAAGGTAATCCACTACAAAAAAATATGGCTAGTGCGCATAAAAAGTTATTTGTGCCCTATAAGGTCAAAGGGCACAAATTTATGTGTCCATAGAGCAATAATAACCATGCAGCTACTAAACTATATATGTGCCCTCTATGATCTTGACCTTTGATTAGAGGGCACAATATGGTCATTTGTGCTCAAAGAGTTGAGCACAGATAAGGGTTTTTTGTGTGTCTTCTTTTGACATTTGTGTCAGATGACATTTAAAATTCATACAAGCACAATTTTTACAATTGTGCCCTATCAGTTAAATTAAAATAATAACAATAAAACTAAAAAAATCGAAATACCCTACAACCTGAAACAAACATTTGAAATGATTGGAATAGGAAAATATTGCTCATAGTTTCTCTTATTGACAGATCAATCACATGCTGAAATTTAACCAAGAAATCTGTGGAGCCAAAAATAATCACAAGGCGACACGTGGACATTTTAGCAAAAAAGGACCAAACTACCCCTGAGGTACACCGGGATTTCTACGCGCGAGCAGCAAACAATCATCTTTCAACAAAGTCCAGCTCATCAAATCCCTTTTCTGCAAGGTAACCTCCAAAATAATATTAATTGGTAAATTAATGGATTAATTACCCAATTAATCCATTAAATACCTATTAAATTATACAATTTAACCTAAAATTTGTTAAAGGGCCGGCCACTCCCTTTTCATCCACACCTTTCACACTTTTCTCCATTTTATTACCCCATTCATACAAACAAATAATTTTGTAACCTCCTATTTACTCCCTTCATACTTAATTAGCCAATAAATTGGCTAATTAAGCCAAAACCATAACCACAAAAATCCTTTAAGGGCCGGCCAAACCAAAGGAGAAAGAGACAAGCCTAATCCTATAAATAGGCACCCATTCTCACCAAAAAGTCATTCCAATTCTCTTGCAAAAAATCCCAAATTCTCTAAACACTATTTCTCTCTAAAATTCTAACTTTGGCATCGGAGGTTCTTCGGCCAAAGCCCCCCCATTCGTCGTGGGCGCGTGAGGCTTTTGGCCTTAACCTAAGGTGCTAGTTGTTTTGTAGGTGCAAAATCGTCCAAGATCGAAGAGGAGAAAATTTGCATCCACAAATTGGTGCTTTCATTGAGAGCGAGGAATCTACGCTCAAAAAAGACTCTCGCACAAAAAAGGTTTTTTCTCTAATTTCTAGTCCATTTGTATTTTTCATACGTTTTTATTATTAGAATTTTTTATTTGTAAAAGTTCTTTGATAAAACGTATAAAAAAAAAAGGAAAAGAAAAATATACAATGGCTAGAAATCTAGAAAATTCCACAAGTGACAATTCAAACATTCAAGAAATGGGTCCGCGGCGATCTACAAGATTGAATATGGTTCTGGGGGGGACGACACCACCACCACGAGGCTCCACTATGGCAACCACCCGCGGCGAGGTCCATGGTACCACTACCATGGCCCAAATCGTGCCACCAAGGCAAGTCCAAGCCGTACCACACAAGGCCCATGCCGCCAAACCCAAGGCCCAAGCCTCACATTCTCGTGCGTCGCGAACTGAGCAGCCTGCTCCCGTGACCAAGCCTGCCCCTGCAGCCCAGCCTGCCCCTGCAGCCCAGCCTGCTCCCACCGAGCAGCCCACTCACGTGGCCCAGCCTGCTCCTGCAGCCCATCCTCCTCCCGTGGCCTTTCAAGCAGCCCAAGTCGGCCCAAGACTATCTCAACCGTCCGGGCCAACCATCGAGCCGGGGGCATTTTCACCATATTTCTTCGCGGATTTGACATTTCCCAACTCAAGTCTCGCGCCCAGAGTCAACCACATCTCCACTATTCACGGAGGCACATTTCTTCCAAGCTTTTCCAATCCAAATGGCGAACAACACTTGTCTCGACAAGTCATAGAGTTGACGAGCGCCCTTGCACAACAGACAACCTTGGTGAATCGACTCTTGCAGCGCACCGAGATCCAACGTGCCTCGAACGAGGTGTCCCGAAGTAGGACAAGCGCAGACGAACCTCTCCACCAGCGCCCCGACAAGCAACCTGTCAACCAGCCACGATCCGAGCGTTCTGGCAGTTTACATTACCGCATGGGTTCTTGGGATAGCGTATACTCTAGTCTTAGAGAGCAGAGGAGCGTGCATTCCCGATCAAGCCCACGAACGAGCATACGTTCACGCTCCGATTATCAACATGGACAACCTTCCAAGCGAAGTGTTCATTCACAACTAGGCTTGCAAAGAGTATTCTCCACCTCATATCGGAGTGGGCAGCATGGTAGAAGGAGAGAAACAGTCACTCAATCCGACTCAAGTTCAACCGGCAGCCTGCGAGCAGCTCGTTTGTCTGCTAGGTACATGCCACATGCACCGCAGCCACGACATAGACAAGTCGAGCATAGGGAAGAGAGGCCCAGACCCATGAGTCACGACTGGGGGCAGCCGAAAGTTCCACTGCCTCAGCAGAGGCAAATTGAAGAAGAAGTTAAGAGGCTCCTGACCGAGCGATTGCATAATTTCCAACGAAAAGGGGTTGCTGACGATGCGCTTCGACGAGACATGACCAACATAAGCATGTCGCCATTCACGAATGAGATCGAGCGGACAGATCCGCCTAGCAGGTTCACTATGCCTCGGTTCACTCCTTACAAAGGAGACGAAGATCCGGATCGACATCTTAAACACTACCACAGTACCATGATCCTCTACAGGAACAACGATGCGCTTATGTGCAAAAATTTTGCCACAACTTTGCAAGGCGAGGCACAAGACTAGTTTCACACTCTACCACCGCAGTCGATCCGAAGTTTCAACGAACTTTCCTTTGTTTTCACTAAGGAGTATTCATCTAATCGCTCAATCAAAAAGACATCCGACCATCTTTTCAGCATCGTAAAAGACCCTTGGGAGACAATTCGCGACTATGTCAAGAGATTCAAAGCAGAGAAGGCCAAGATTGTTGGCTGCAACGAGGATATAGCAACGGCAGCGTTCAGAAATGGGCTTCCCATCGAACACCCTTTATTCGGAAAACTGATCATGGGAGAAGAACTGACCCTATAAGCTTCGTATGCTTTGGCAGAAAAGCATGCACTATAGGACGAAGCCAAGCAGTTTAACAAAAACGAGTCAGAGCACATGGAACGTTTCCCGACCAAAGAAGACTCAGCACCTGAAACATTCACTAAGTTCACAGTTCCAATTTGCCAAATTCTCCGCAAGCTCAAGGATGAACCTTAGTTCGAACTACCGCCACCCATGAAAGGCGATCTTACCAGGCTGGATCATACAAAATATTGCGCATTCCATCAAGGACCGGGCCACACTACCAACGGCTGCCTAACGTGGAAGCAGTACCTTGAGAAGCTGACAAATGAGGGTCGATGCGATGAGTATCTTGACGGATCAACGAAACGCCCTACACAAGCAGGAGAAGTCTCTATCACCCTCTGAACCCCGTTTGGGTTTTTTCCAAATAAGTTCAAAGTCTTTAGCAGCTTGATGAACAAGGCCTCTCAAGTCAAAAATTATTCAGTTTGTTATGCAGTTTCTACTTTCCAGCACAGTTGATTTATTTCTTTATTCTCAAATTCAAGAAGTTATTCATAAGCCTGGCTCAACAGCTGTCTACAACAAACTGCTCAAAACCCTTTATGGGTATGCTCTCCAGTGCGAGAAGATAAACTAATTGCTCTCCAGTGCGAAAGGGTAAACCAATTCCCTGACACCCATATGTGTATGCTCTCCGGTGCGAGAGGATAAACTAATTGCTCTCCATTGCGAGAGGGTAAACCAATTCCCCGACACCCATATGGGTATGCTCTCCAGTGCGAGAGGATAAACTAATTGTTCTCCAGCGTGAGAGGGTAAACCAATTCCCCGACACCCATATGGGTATGCTCTCCAGCGCGAGAGGATAAACTAATCGTTCTCCAGCGCGAGAGGGTAAACCAATTCCCCGACACCCATATGGGTATGCTCTCCAGCGCGAGAGGATAAACTAATCGCTCTCCAGCGCAAGAAGGTAAACCAATTCCCTGACACCCATATAGGTATGCTCTCCAGTGCGAGAGGATAAACTAATTGCTCTCCAACGTGAGAGAGTAAACCAATTCCCCGACACCCATATGGGTTTGCTCTACAATGCGAGAAGGCCATATAGTTCAAAAGATCGAATGCTTAAAGACCAACCAGGCAGCGAATGGTTAGGGGGCAGCAGCCACCGCTCCGATCTCAGCAGCTTCATCCTTGACTGCTCTATCTATGGCAGCTAAGAAATCAAACTCAAGCAGTTTCTTTATTTTTGGAAAGTAGCGCAAACAAGGCAACCCAAACCATAGCCCATGCCACGCCACTTCCTCGGCCCATGCCGAGCCAGTCCTTGGCTTCAGTCAAGCCAAGCAACACAAGCAATGGCCCTTGCCAGCCAACGTACCACACCGCCCCGACGGCTGCTCTACAGCAGTACCTCCTGAGAAGAAGAAAAGAAAAATTAAAATTTTCTTACATCGGTGCAGCACGGAGACGACGAAGAAATCAACGTAAAACGGTCATTTGCACGGGCAAGGTGTAGAAGATTGCTAGAGGAGGGGGAACAAATATCCTCTAAGCTCTTTCTCTCTTGCAGGGTAGAATAAATTGCTCTCCAAAGTTGATTTAATAACCCACTTAAGGTGGACTTAAATAGGCTTTGAGAGAAATTTATTTCCCTTTCCTAGAAGGATCTAATTTCCTATTGAAGAGAGAATCTACATCAAAATAGGAAGCAGTCCCAAGTTTCCCAAAAGCAAGGAAATCTCTACACCAGCTGCGTTTTCCTGCGAGTAGCCCAACAGGTGTGGGGGCATTTGTGGAGCCAAAAATAATCACAAGGCGACACGTGGACATTTTAGCAAAAAATGACCAAACTACCCCTGAGGTACACCAGGATTTCTACGCGCGAGCAGCAAACAATCATCCTTCAACAAAGTCCATCTCATCAATTCCCTTTTTTGCAAGGTAAACTCCAAAATAATATTAATTGGTAAATTAATGGATTAATTACCCAATTAATCCATTAAATACCTATTAAATTATACAATTTAACCTAAAATTTGTTAAAGGGCCGACACTCCCTTTTCATCGACACCTTTCACACTTTTCTCCATTTTATTACCCCATTCATACAAACAAATAATTTTGTAACCTCCTATTTACTCCCTTCATACTTAATTAGCCAATAAATTGGCTAATTAAGCCAAAACCATAACCACAAAAATCCTTTAAGGGCCGGCCAAACCAAAGGAGAAAGAGACAAGCCTAATCCTATAAATAGGAACCCATTCTCACCAAAAAGTCATTCCAATTCTCTTGCAAAAAATCCCAAATTCTCTAAACACTATTTCTCTCTAAAAATCTAACTTTGGCATCGGAGGTTCTTCTGCCAAAGCCCCCCCCCATTCATCTTGGGCGCGTGAGGCTTTTGGACTTAACCTAAGGTGCTAGTTGTTTTGTAGGTGCAAAATCGTCCAAGATCGAAGAGGAGAAAATTTGCATCCACAAAATCAACATTATAAATTAAAGAAAAAACAAGGCAATGATGACTTCAGGCAGTATCCTTCCGGTGGAAGCACCTATGCTCCACGCGTAGCAAGAGTACGACCTGCAGCCATGCCACGAGTTCTAAAGTCTGTTTTGGTCCAAAACACAACCAAGTCAAAAGCCAAAACAAAGCTACAAAGGCAAGGATTCGAAATATACCTTCCTCAGAGTCATTGGGTGGCCAGCGATAGCCTAAAATCAGCCTGAAACTCATAGCCCTCGTCAGAAATCTGGAGAATTTGTCCCGAGTTGAAACTACATCCAACCTTAACCAAATTAGGCATGCAGTCACGAAAACGTCTCTAAACAACTTAAAGAACCTAACTAAGGTGTTTTCGAGACTCACCCATATTAGATTCAACGAAAAATCTCACCAGGACGTCAAGCCGCAACAGAGCTTGTCAATTCGTCACATCAGTTTCGGTTTCCAGAAAGTAAAAAGTAAAAGGAGTCCACGGTGAAGAGAGGAAGGTGAGGCTAGTGGTTACCTCGCTGGAGATCGGTAGCTTCTTCGCCGTCATTGTTTTCGTGATTATCTGCGTCAAGGAAGAAACAGAAAGGGAGAGATAGAAAGATTGTGAAAGAGCGAGGGTGGCAGTTTGCTGTTGTGCAGTGAGCACAGAGATGGTGAGGGAGATGACAGAGAAAAAAGTGAAGAAGTTGAGAGAGTTAGTGAGATAGAGGGTTGCGTGAAAGAGAGACGGGAAAGTGATGGAGTGAAGAAATGAGTGAGTGCACAGGGAAGGGTGAAGACCCACGTGGGTGGGGTCTCACGGGACACAAAAACCCCTCAGAAAAATAGTAAAATAATGGATTAATTAGATTCCCCCACTTACCTTTTATATTATATAGACTAAACATTGATTCTTTTTTAAAAAGGGTAATTGTATTTAACACCCCACAATCTTATGAAGACACCCCACGTTTAAAATTTGTCACGTGAACTTTCTCTTTTACCCCTATTTGAATTAAGGTGAGAAAAAGAAAATCCAACCACCTCATAGCCATCCGCTCACCATGGCACCACCTTCTCTAAAGTTCATATTCTGGTTCGTATGAATTCTCTGTAATTGATATCTAGTATCAATTGCCAAGACAGCTAGTGCTTGTTGATTTGATTTATGCTTCTGCACTTCTAATTTTCATTTTGTAATTGCATGTTTCTACAGTTCTCTACGAGTATACAACCCCTAGAATTTGAAGATTTTCATTGCTTAATTGAAGTGAATGACTATTACATTCTTTTGTATTTTCTTTGGAAACGAGCTTGGTGAGTTTGGGTGTTGGGACTCAGGGTGTTAGGGAGAGAACGAGAGAGGTCAGACATGTGATGCTGATGGGGTTTAGGGATGGGTGCTCGTCGAATGGAGATGTTTGGTGTTTCTTTTTGTTTTTGGGGTAGGGTGGCTTCAGAAATATGAGGGACAAAGTTGGAATTTTTGAAGAATTTTTTGGATATGGGGTGGATTCATAACATTGTGGGGTGTGTATTAAACAACCCTTTTAAAAATTGGGAGTTTTAACAAAACACTTCCGGTACTGTTTACTTTTAACGAAAAACCACATTTTTACCTTTACCTGACACTATTCATTATACCTTTAAAAAAGACTTTTCATTAAAAGGGAATTTTTTTTTGACTTTTCATTAGTTTTCCTTTAAAAATTTGATTGAAGTTCTTAACTAATATCCACATCAGCATGTGGATAAATTAAATGTCATTGTGCTCTCAAAATGCTATATACTGATCTCTCAATTTAGCCTTTTGGAGCATTTGGTTAGGTATTATCCGAATTAAATTGCCTTAGTTTTAGGGAAGGTCAAAACATACTTACAAGCTTAGTTATCTCTCTATTAGTAATTAACTAACATATGGGCACACACAAAAAGTGTGTGAATTTTTTTTTTTTTGAAGTAGAAGGAGAGAGGAATAGTGTGATCGAGAATGTGAGAGTGGGAAGAGAGCTTTTTTTTTTTTTTGTTTTTTTTTTAATTTTTAATTTTTAAAATTTTTAAATTTTTAATTAGAGATATGTTAGAATTACATGTATGTGAGGTTTTGAAAAAAAAAAAGCTAAATTTTGATTGTGTAAAATTACTTTTTTGCCCATATTTCCTTTTTCAGGGTTAAACTAGTAATTTTATAGAATTTTGATTGACAATGAATGTTTTATTAATACGTAGTTTAGATATTATTGACCTTAAGCATCATTTTTTTAATTTTTAATTTGTACGGTTTTTTTTTTTGACATTTTATATTTTTTACATCTTAGGACAGTTAGATGAAAGATGCCTCAATTTTCTATTTATATTGGTACGTTCAAATTCAAATGTACCAATTAGTTAAGGTGGGTTTTGTGATATATTTTTGGTACAATTTATTTCTATTGGTACGTTTGAATTCAAATGTATCCATAAGTTTAGGTATGTTTGGGGTACATTTTTTATTCATTTGTAGTACGTTTGTTTAAATGAACTTATAAATTTAGATATGTTTTTTGCTAGAATCAATTGGGTACATTTGTTTTACATGTACTATGGGTTCATTTTCATAAATTTTGTTAACATTTGTACATTGATTTATTATGGTAAGATGTGAAAATAAAATTGAAAAAAAAAGTAGAGAAAATTGCATGAACAATATGTGGCAACTATTAAAATGTATGTACAAAACCAAGCATGACGCCCAAAAATATCGGTGACTTAAACTGTTAATTTTTATAAACATAGAAATATCAATCTGTCTTCAAGAATTGTGGTAAATTTAAATGCAATTGCGTCTAACATAATTTTATAAAGGAAAAAGGGCTTCCGATAATTTAAATGGAGCCACATTTAAGGAGGTAGTTTGATCAAATGTCTAAAACACACAAATGTTTACTAAAAGAAATAGTAAAATGAGGCATAGCTTTAGTATTGCACTGTTCAAATGAACAGTGACTTGGGGTGGATTTTGAGTTATTTACAAAATTACCACAGCCTCTTCACTGCAGTTCATATTAGAAATTTTGATTTATTTACGAAATTGCCATCGCTTATTTTGTGCACATGTCGACCATCGTAGAAAGGGTGGGGACGGAAACGCACTTCGTTTCCATTTGCTTCCTGAAACCGAAGCTCTGTGCATCCATTGTCATTTCGATTTGGGAGAGGGTGGTTGCTGCTCTTCCTTTCTCTCCGCTCTTCATACCTCTTGCCGTAAAGCCTACAAACCAAGTAGTGACGATCGAAAGCCTCAAAAATGGCAGACGAAATGGAGGAACAGTGACGGTCGACTACCACCTCCGTTGACGATGAATTTGGCCGCCGGAAAGTTTCCTTGCTCCGATTACGGTATGTTGAATTTCTCAAATTTCCCTTTATTTGGGTTTCGTCTCTCCTTTTTGCGTTTGTTTGCGGTTTATAAATTATGGTTCTTAGGGATTTTGTAACATCCCACATTGTCCAGGGGTGTGGATCCTCTAAGCCTTATATGTACATTCTCATCTCTAACTAGCACGAGGCCTTTTGGGAGCTCACTGGCTTCGGGTTCCATCGGAACTCTGAAGTTAAGCGAGTTCGCGCGAGAGCAATCTCAGGATGGGTGACCCATTGGGAAGTTCTAGAAACAAAACCATGAGGGCGTGGTCGGGGCCCAAAGCAAAAAATATCGTGCTACGGTGGAGTCGAGCCCGGGATGTGGTGGGGCCCGGGCCGGGATGTGACAGATTTAGGGTTTTCTCGCTCCTTTTTTTCTTCTTCAGAAATTGCACTGTATTTCTAAGATCGGAGCTGTTCTGGTTTTGAAAAAAATAGGCCTAATTATTTTGATTTTTTTCTTTCGCCTCTCTGGTAATTACTCTGAACCCTCAAAAGATTTGAAATTTCTAGTAATTTTTCTCATTGTTTTTGACAATTTGTTGTTAGAATTTGTATAAATTCCTGCCATTGTATTGTGAATTAGTAGAAAATTGGGATTTCAGGCAAATGACGAGATGGGTATGTGGCTAAGACAGTAAAAAATCCATGCTTTCATCTGTTTGTTTGATTAAATATAGTTTTTGTCCATTTCAAACCCCGTTGGTCAATTGTGTAGGAATGTTTTGATTTTGCTTGGGTTTCTTTAGGGTTCAACAACATCAGGTACTTTTTGACCCAATCAACCACCAAGAACAGGTATGCTCTTTTCAAAATTTTCAAAGGGTTTTTATATTAGCACCAAACAAAATGTTGAACGCACCTCATATTAAAATTTAATATTAAATGATTAATTTACCCTACTAAACAATGACAATTTTGACCTTATTAGGTTTTAAGAAAATTCTAAATACACCCCAAATCATTTTTAACGTATTATTTATTTTCTTCAACTATCAAAATCCCTCCGACCCTCCATTGTTGAACAAAACTCTAACCAATGAAACTACAAACATGTTGATTGAGAAAAATTATTTTTGACGAATGAAACACGAAATCGATGTTTCGGAAGCTTCACATGAGGTAAGACTTCATATTCTTTATTGTTTTAGTGATTTTGACGACATCGATAATTATTTAATCTTGCTTTTGCTGCGTTATTCAAGCTTCTATATTCGTATTCATCTTTTAGGGATCACAAGGATTACTTGAAGAATTAAACACCTAAAATTACCGCGAAATATTAAAAACAAAAAACATGGGTTTTAATGGTGGAATTGAAAACAACCCACATATGCTTTAAATCCCAGACGGCATCTTTTGTCAAAATTCCAGTCGGCATTTTTTGTCCAAATTAAAAGCTTTATAAGATTTGAGAAATGTGGGGTGTAAAAAAAATATGGGGTGCATGTAGAAAATATAAGATGTATATTGAAAATGTGAGGTGTGAGGGTATTATGGGGAAGTAAGTGGGGTGTATTAAGATAATTTTTCATTGAAAAAGCAAATATGGGGTGTATTAAGTATGTGGGGTTTATTCAACAATTTGTGGGGTGTTAATATAATAAGCCTTTTCAAATTGATACACTCAGAATTGTATTCATATAATTTAATTCTTAATTTTTTAAAATCCTAAATATTTCGTGTATATTATATTCTCCAATATTTCTTCTTATTAGCGTTTGATTTTTTTTCAAGTATGTTGCCTGTTGGCATGCTTCCTTTGTTTCAGAAGGGAATCGACTCAATTGGTAAGCCATTTGTTTCGATCTTTTTTCTCTATGATTTGTCCTTGAGAAATTACATTATTATCTCAAATGGTAAGACTAGAACTGGTACTCCTTGCATCCCAAAGTACCAACCCGGTATTTTTAAGTTTTCAGTATTATTTGCTTAGGGATTATATTGTTGGGAAATCGTATTTATGGGGAATGAGAGTTTGTAGTTCTTAGAGAGCATATGTGTGGGATGAACGAAGAAATTAGGAACAGATTGACCAATTCTGTAAGGATGGTTTAAGGGCTTAAATTGAGATGTGGGGAGCGGATATTGGAAATGAGTTATGAGTAGGTAGGTAGGGGATTAATTTGAGAAATGAGTAGGTAGGTAGGTGATTAATTGATTGCATCAGAATTTGTGTTTTGGGATTGTTGATGTGTGTTTTTTCTGTTATTGTGTTAAAAAGTCGGAGAAAATGTCATGGCGTTGAGCAAGGCGGTGGAGGTTGGCAACAAGAACAACGTCACCTGCACCGTCAAGAACTACACCGACTCCATCGTCTAGCTCGCCAGCCAAACCACTAAACGGTTCCAGGACCAAATAGTACTTTCACAATTTCCATCATCTTTCACATTTTCCGCAGTTTTTTCTCATTCGCATTTGTTTAGAGGCAGGGTCGGAGCTTTAGGAGTGTGAAAAAGAGTATACAGAGATTGGAGGAAGCAGCTGTGTCCTGTAGAGCACCCGAAAGACTTGAGATACTGAGAAGGTGGGTCCTGCTACTTAAAGAGGTGGAGAGGCTGAAGCTTTCTCAGGGTTCCAACGACGATTCCTACAATTCCGGCGACGGCCAACCTCGAGGTTGGTCTCAAGAAACTCTTCATAACCTCAAGTACATTTACACTTAATACATGTGAAAATGTGCCTCAAAATAGGCAGTAATATGCCACTCACTCCTAACCCCCTAGCGTGTGTTATGCAGAGGCAAGGTATTGTAATCTATCTCTCCTCTCTTGTTCTCCTTTTCTATCTAGCCCTATCTCCAGGATCAATTCAATGCTGAAAAAATCTCCTGACTTTGGTTTTATGTTGAATTTTACTGTTTGTAGGCCCTCTATCATTCTCTCAACAAAAGCGCCTTTTCCATGCTCGACAGTCCCACATACAAGTAGTCACTCTTCTGCTCATCTTTCTGGTTTGGTTTTTCTTATTTTTATGGTTCTCTGCTTGGAAAACCGAAGCATATGAGTTCGATTGAGAAATCCATTTGTTATATTATATGCTTGCATTTTAGACATCCGCAACACATGTCCACGCCGATATATCCTCAAGGCAATGGGTAGGCCGAAGAATCCAACAAGATGATCCTTGACTGCCTCAAGAAATCCCTCACTGACAAGAAGGGAAAATGGCAAGACATATTTCTCGGATGTCTATGGGCATATCGCACCACCAAAGGACGAGCAACTGGTGAAACTCCTTTCTCTTTGGCATTTGGTTCAGAAGCAATCATTCCTCCCAATGTCATCGTGCCAAGTATCAGCACTCTATTGCCAAGCATTGAGTAGATCAGAAAGGAGATGGCCACAAGCTTAGATCTGGCACAGGAGAAGCGCGAGCAGACCATCACCTACCAATATCACTTGAGAAAAGCCTTCATCACTGCTAGCAGAGAAGGCTCCACAAAGATGGATCCCATATGGGAAGGTCTGTACAAGATCAACAAAGTAGGCGACAAGAGTAATTACACCCTCGCCACCATGATACGACAAAAAGATCGAAAAGCAGTGGAACGCCTACTATCTTAGGAAGTACCATGTGTAACCTCCCATTAGCTCGACGGGCACCACCTCACAAGCCGAGGACTATCCAGTTGTTATGCAGTTCCTACCTTACAGCTAAATTCTCGTTCGTTTCACTCATTTTTCAATGATGAATTAAGAAGTAACCACAACTTAGCTTAGCTGCATGTTTACAACAACTGATCACTCCTGCACTTCAAAAGAAGACCGCGCCCTTCTTAGGGACTCACCACAGGAATTGCGCCCCCCGAGGGACCAACCATGCTATCCAATGCGAGAAGGTAAACTAATTCCCCGACACTCACATGGGTCTGTTCTCCAAAGCGGGAGGATAAACTTTACACTTCGAATGTCCAGACGTGGATGAGCCTGGCTGCCCTAGTATAACTAGAAGCACGATGGCTTGCGCCGGGATCCTAGAAGTAGCCACGATGGTCTTTTTCAAGGCTTAGCTAGCTGAAGGATTTTGGGTGTCTTGGCCTAATTCGCAGGGAACCGGGTCTTAGAGATGGAGGGGGCACAATACGCAGTACGCCCTACGGACGACTGCCCTGGAAACCTAAAGCTGCTACTGAGTGCACTAAAGCAGCCTACGATTTTCAGAAGACTGCCTACGGCTTGCCCTTCATGCAGTAAAGCCGCGCTAGACTTGTACAACCGCACATTCTTGTGAAAGGTTAAACAAGCTAGCGTGCATGTACGAAGCTTTATCCACTACCGACATGCTACGTAGTCGATAAGCTTCACCTCTGCCAAGCGCGGAACGACCTACACCAAGTCCTAAAGTGTTGTGATACTTGCTATGCAACCTATGGAATTGGTGTGGTCCCTGCCACAACATCTCCTCGGTTTATGCCGAGCCAACTCCTGGTCCCTGCCAGCCGACGTGCTGCACCACCCAGCACTATCCAAGAAGAAGACAAGGAAAATTAAATTTTTCTCACCTCGTTGCGGCGCGGAGAAGACGAAGAAAGCAACGAAAGACAATCATTTGCACGAGTAGGATGTAGAAGATTGCTAGAGGAGGGGGAACAAATATCCTCTAAGCTCTCTCTCTCTTGTAGGGTAGAATAAATCGCTCTCCAAAGTTGATTTAATAACCCACTTAAGGTGGACTTAAATAGGCTTTGAGAGAAATTTATTTCCTTTTCCTAGAAGGACCTAATTTCCAATTAAAGAGGGAATCTACACCAAAATAGGAAACAAGCCTATGTTTCCTAAAGCAAGAAGATCTCTACACCTGCTGTCCTTTCTTATGAGCAGCTCAACAGGTGTGGGGGCATTTGTGGAGCCAAAAATAATCAAGAGGCGACACGTGGATTTTTTGGATTAAAAGGACAAAATTACCATCGAGACACACCGGATTTCCTACACGCGAGCAGTGGACAATCATTATTCAATCAAGCCAAATGTGCCCAAAATAGGTAACAAATTCAAAATTATTTCATCCATCCTCATTCTATATTCTCCATAAGGTAATTATCCCATATGGAAAACTAACCAAAAACCCCAAAAAACTTTCTTTTTAATCATCAGGACAAAATTTTGCAAAAATGCCAATCTTGCCCTTCACACATATGTACAAGATTGCTCAGCAAAATTCACATAACTTCACCAAAGAAAGAAGGCAAGGAAGAAAACCATTTCAGAAAGATCACATGCATGTTCAAAATAAAAGCAAAATTGGGCTCTAAGAGACAGCCATGCAGGAAGCTCACACGCATTTATCAAGACAAAGCAAAAGAAGACAAGCAAGTTCACATGCAAAGCAAAAGGAGACAAGCCACGTTTCAGAAACAGTGCTGATATTTTCAGCAACAGTAGAAGCAAAGTGACAAGTACCAAGGAGATGTCCACACCATTCATTTGTAAATTTTTACCGTTGTATCCTCATTCAGTATATAAAAGAAGAAATCCATTCATTGTAAACATACCTCAACATCTCAACACAGCAGAGACACCATACTCACACCATCATCAATCCTTATACACTCAAGCATCCAAAACCTTCCTAGCATCTTTTGTAAACACTTCTTTGTAAACATATCCTTTGTAAACACTTCTTTGTAAACATTTCTCTTTGTAAACATTTTGTATATCAATAAAAGTTCAAGTGTACATATTCAAGCAATCTTCAAGTCTTAAGTAAGCTTTCTTTTCTTTCCTTAGTGTCTTTGTTTAATTAGACTTCTAGTCCAAAACAGGGAAACACTATTGTAGTTATATTATTAACCTGCTAAACTGACGATCATACTTTGTTCGAGCACTCTGTTATAGTTGAATGCTTGCCATACAAATAACTGGACATTAACCAGGGTACCTCTGAGTTCAGCCTTTAAGGCCTTATACTTGTACTGTGAGTGGCCGCCATGCTGAAACATGTCTAGTTCCATGTGCAAGGTTATATGTCTAGTTGTTATAATGGTCATCCAACTATTTAACCGGGCCTGCTGTCAGAATCTGGTATCAGCTGAAGTAGACTTAAGTTCAAACTTAGCAATCATAGGATGTATTCCAAATTATGTTATGACAATTAATGAATTTAGTAAATATATTAAAGTAAGCATAAGAACAAAACATTATAATATGAAAGGAGAGTATAAAAATTTGTGTATTAGCTTAATGTATATTGGTAAAGTATCTGATAAATATAATCATAAGTTTAATTTAGAATTTCAAAATTTAGTTCAAACATTTGGTAGTAAACATGTAAATATGATAGAAGCAAAACCCGTAGATAATAGCTTTTTAGAAGGAACTCAGTGGATATTACCTAATTTACAAGTAACAAGAAATAAACAACCAGATAAAGTACAAATATATGAAACTAGTACAGGTAATGCAACAATTAGGCTTAGTAATTACAAGCAACTAGAAAAAAATAGAAGAGGATGAGAGTGAAATAGAAAATGAGAATACTCATATGGCTTTTGATAATTTAGATATTAATTTAGTTGAGCAAAATTTTGATCATATTGTAGATAAGCTTATAGAAGATATTGATCATTTAGATGAAGAAGAGTACTTAGAAAAATATAATACATATGATTTAGGACTACATAGAATGAAGAGATGAAAAAATTAATTTTAGAAATAGGAGTAGAACATATTTTAGGATCGAAATAATATAATAATTTATTAGAATCGAAAGAAGAATGTAATCCAGCAGAAGAAAGCAGTACATCAGGAGTAGAAAATCCAGGACACTCAAGTTGAACTGATCAACAATTTTTGAGACCAACAAATGAACAATATAATGAAAAAGCAAGAGTAGATTACATAGACGAAAGCATGATAAAACCATCTAGAAAAAATAGGATCCCATATTTGAGAGGGTTAGAACAAATTAATATAGTTGGTAACATATTAAATTTAGATAATGTAGATCCACAAGATTGGGAAAGAACTATTAAGAGATGGGAAAAAGGTTGCGTACATGCGGCATTAATGTTAGATTTTAGTAATTCACAAAATATGTTAGATTACTCTGAGCATACTTTAGATGGATTAGTTTTTGATTATTTCCAGTCATGGAAAGTTCAAAATCCAGAACAGCATCAGGCAGCTAAAACACATTTTAATATTGATGGTTTTGTTACTTTGATCAAACAAGAATTTTTAGATCATAATAGGTTAGATGGCAGAAGTGAACAAGAGAATAAAAGAGCAATTAGAAATTTAGAACAATTACAAATTTGTGATTTACAATATATAGCTGAGTATACAACAGATTTCTTTAAATATTTAGGAAGAACATGTAGAATTAGTGATATTAATTTATTAGATACTTATATGACAAAAATAAAAGGACCAATAGGTGAAAAGATTTGGAATAAATGGCAAAAGCATCCAAAGAAAAATGATATGGCAATAGGACCTAGAATTCAACATGTATATGATATACTTAGACAGGAGTGCAGCCAAATAAAAGTTAAGAGGCAGATTAGGAAACAATTTTACATGAGTTGTAAAAATATAGATTTACCACAACAATATGGTTGTCATAAGAAGAATAAGCATAAGAAAATATACAAAAAGAAATATAAATCATACAAACCGTACAAACAGCATAAGAATTTCAGCATAAGACCTTCAAGAACATATAGGAAGAGAAAATATATCCCAAAACAATTTAGGAAAAGAAGTGGCAAACCTTGGATTAGAAAATATAAAGCACCAAAGGTTAAGAGTAGTTGTAAATGTTATTCATGTGGAGAGGCTGGACATATTAGACCTAAATGTCCAAAATTAGGAAAACAGCCGAGAGAAAAAGTACATTTGATGGAGTTATTTAAGTTAGAAGAAGATGAGGATATACAATCAATATATAATTTAGGTGATTTAAGTGATAATAAGAGCATTTATAGTATAGATAGTATTAACATGATAGATTCAGATTCGGAAGATTCAAGTAGTACAAATAGTGATTTAGAAGAGTACATGTGTGCATTCATAGAAGAAGAATATAAATACATTAATTTAGGTTGGCCAGAAAAATGTCATAAGTGTAGTAAATTAGTTGCAAATAAATACTATAATACATATTCAATATTGTGCGAAAAGTGTTATAATAATAAGTTATTCGAAATTAATTCAGCAAAATCACAAGAAAATACTGAAATATTAGGAAATACTGTTTATAATATAGAAAAGCCAAATAATAGTTCTTTAATTACCATAAATTGTGAAATAGAATTAGCAAAAGAATATAAGATACAAACAACAGCCATGATAGATACAGGGAGTACAAAGAGTGTTATAAGAGAAGTGTTAGTACCATAAAAATATAGACAAAAATTAGCAAAACCAGTAAGAATAACGCAGTTTGATGAAAGACCAGTTTATGTAACACATTGTATAAATAATGAGTCTATTAAAGTAGAAAAAAACAACAATTTAATTTACCACTAACATTTATTTCATCAGTAGGATCATACCCATTTATTTTAGGATTAAACTTTTTGAAAAGTTTGCAAGGTTTTTATTTATGAATCCTAACATAACATTTTTTTAAGAGAGGAATTACAATAACTGATCAAAGTAATATTGTAGAAGCATACAAAAGCATAAGTATAGAAGAATCCAGTAGTCAAGATAGTTATTATTTAGAAAACTCAAAAGAAAATGATGAGCATAATAATATAGAAGAGTTTGATGAAGAAATATTTGAACATGAATATCCGATTTTAGAAGAAAGAACCCGTATAGAAATATTACAGTTAGACAGACCAAAGAGTTTAGAAGAATTATTACAATTAGCAGAACAAAGTAGAATCATAGGAGAAGACCCACAGTTACATTGAAGTAAAAATAAAATACTAGCAAAATTAGATATAATTAATCCATATTTAACCATAAAGACAGCTGACATGCCTTGTAGTTTAATAGATAAGCAAGAGTTTGAGCAGCAAATAAAAGAGTTGTTAAATTTAAAAGTAATCAGACCATCTAAGTCTAGACATAGATCAGCAGTATTTATTGTAAGAAAACATTCAAAGATAAAGAGAGGTAAGGCTAGAATAGTTTATAATGATAAACGATTAAATGATAATACATATGAAGATAGTTATAAGTTACCAAATAAGGATGAGCTTATAAATAAAATTCAAGAGAGTAAATATTTTAGTAAATTTGATTGTAAATCAGGATTTTGGCAAATACGATTAGCAGAAGAATCAATTGAGTGGACAACTTTTACTTGTCCAAAAGGACATTTTGAGTGGCTTGTTATGCCATTTGAACTTAAAAATGCCCCATCGATCTTTCAGAGAAAGATGGACCAAATTTGCAAGAAATATGATAGATTTTGTAGTGTTTATGTAGACGATATTTTAGTACATAGTAAAAATAGAAAAGAACATAGGAAACACTTAGAGATAATTTTACGAGAATTTATTAATAAAGGAATTGTGATTAGCAAAAATAAAATAGCATTAGAAAAGCAAGATATAGAATTTTTAGGAATGTATATTAAGTCAGGTACAATACAATTACAAGATCATATAGCTAAAAAGGTTTTAGAATTTCCAAATAAGTTAGAAGATAAAAAACAATTACAAGCAATTTTAGGATTGTTAAATTATGCAAGAAATTTTATCCCTGATTTAGGAAGAAAAGTAGCAGTATTACATAGCAAAACTAGCAAAACAAGAAAAAAATATTTTAATCATGAAGATATTAAATTAGTTCAGAAAATAAAAGAAGAAATTACTAAACTTAAGCCATTAACATTACCATTAGATGATAGTTACAAAATAGTTGAAACAGATGCTTCATCATTAGGATGGGCAGGTATACTATACCAGAAAAAGCATAGCAAGTCACCAAAGTCTGGCGAACAAGTTTGTAGATATTCGTCAGGAAAATTTAGTGATGTACAGTCAAGATTACCATCAACAGATTTAGAAATTTTAGGAATAATTAACTCACTTGAGGCATTTTCTTTATTTTTACATAATGAAGTATTTACAATTAGAACAGATTGTCAAAATATAGTATCTCATTATAACAAGATACAAGCTAATAAATAGGCAGCCCGAAGATGGGTTAATTTTGTTGATTCAATTACAAGAAATGGTTTGAGACCAATTTTTGAACATATAAAAGGTAATGACAATACATTAGCTGATATCTTATCAAGATTAATTTGTTGAACAAGAATGGAATATCGTGGACCATCATCCTCAAATGGCACAAGATCACAAGGTAGAAGGGCACCTTTCAATAGCATAAATGATGCACCATGGGCCTCCACCATTCAATGAATTCCAAAATAGCATAAACAGACCAGGATCACCACCAGTACCAACTTTCAACTTTAATGGCAATATTGTTGAAGGAATCAAAAATCCAACTTTGAGGTATAGGTCAAGAATACCAGGGCTTTCTGATAGGCAGCATGTTCTCTTAGATAATTTTTGGAACATCCAAATCAAACAGCCAAGCATGAGGTTAGGGCATGAAAAATTAATTAGAGCCTTAGAACAAGAGTTTGATAGCTTTTATTTTAATTTCCATCAAAGCCAGCAGCAGATTCATTCTCTTGAGCACAACCTTCAAGTCATTTCTAGAGACCATGAGTTGTTACTTAGTAAGTTTACCAAAATAAACCAAGAACTCCAATCTCTCAGAATGCAGCAGAAGGCGAGTGACACCCTGAAAAGAGAATTGAAGATAGGTTTAGAAACTGATCAGCATAAGAATAAAGAAAACGAGGTTATTGAACCCATAGAACAAGAGGCTAATGAGCCCATAGAAGGGATTAAGATTGAACTCTTAGAAGAAGACATTGAGACGGAGCAACATCAAAATAATGAGCAGCATCAGCATTTGAATGACAGAGAAAAACAAGAAAAATATGAAAGTTTTCTTAGGAATTTACCTTTAGATTTAATATTAGATGATATTTTATTGGAAGAAATTTCAAAAGCAAAATTAAGAATAATGCCACCAGATATGCAAAATGAGATCCTGAGTAGAGCATCACAGTCCATGAAAAAATTACAATTACAATGTGCTTTGTATCAGTCAATCTTTGATCCAAAACCAGGGATGAATATTATCTTGATAAAATATTCATTAACCATATTTCCCAGCTAGAATCTTTTCCTGGAAAACTTATAAAAGTAGTAGAAGATTATCTAGAAAAGTGGAAAGAAATTTGCATAAGTTTTATTAGTAGTCATCCAGATTGGTATGTACATATGCATAAGGAGAAAGCTAGGTATATAGCCATGATTAATGAAGAGTCCTTTAGACCATTCCCTATCTCTCCCCACAAGTGGACTCCTTCATACAAAGATATATTAAAATTTCGAGGGATCCAAATGTTTGCCTTAGATGAGTTTGAAGATTTTAGGTATGATATGGTATTAATAGTAGTAGAAGAAGAAATGTATATTTACAGTAAGACAAGGATCAGTCATCAGCCCTATTGGAAGCCTCAAAAATTCAAAGAAGAAACAGCAGAAATGTATTACAAAGTGAAAGTAGATAGAGAAAGAGATGCAAAGCTAGTAGAAGGCGATGAACAGTACTGGAACAATTTGACAGAAGAAGAGCTGCATAACATCGATAATATGATGGAAGCATGAAGAACTGCCAACAAATTAGCATAAGTTGAATAGCATCATGTAAAATAATGTATTTCCAGACAAAAATGTCAACATCATTGTGGACCACTTTAAATGGCATAAGAGTAAATAAATAAAAGAACTTGACCCATTATGGGTTTTTCATACACAAAATGTCTTTTTGGTTAAGAATGAATAGTGTCAGGCCATTTTCGTTAAAACTCCCTATTCCATAAACTTCAAAACATTCCATAAAAATTGAGTTAATTGGCTAATTAATGGATTTATTACCTAATTAATCCATTATTTTCCAATTAAATCACCCATTTCACACAAAAATACCCCAAAGGGCCGGCCACCTTTTCTCTAATGGGGACTGGCCATGCCCTATATATATCACCCCATTTTCTCTAAAAACCTAAGTTCTACACTCTTGCAAAACTCCCAACTCTCTTGCTAAAATTTTCAAACACTTTCTCTCTAAATTCTAACTTTGGCATTAGAGGTTCTTCGGCAAAAGCCCCCCCCAATTCATCATGGGCGCATGAGGCTTTTGGCCTTAACCAAAGGTGTTAACTGTTTTGTAGGTGCAATTTTGTCCAAGATCAAAGAGGAAGAAATTTGCATCCACAATAAGGTAATGGCTTTCGTTGTTATTTGGTTGCATTTGTCTGTGGTTGCTTTTGCAGCTCCTTGCTGATTAATTTATATAGTTTTAGGTGACAATCACCTTTTATATTCATATTTAGTGTTTCATGGTTTATAGATGTGGTTTGATTTTGATTGCTAGACGAGGAGATCAAGCATGTCTGTGACATGGTTTTGGTTGTTTTAAAATATATGCTGGCATGCCTGTTTATGTGGTTATATGTCTATTTCTTTTTAACAAAGTTATTTTCTTTGTCCGTATTTGTTTCTCCTCACTTTGTCGTTGCATCTGTGTACTTTGTTTGTTTACGTGGCTTGCATTGTTTGTTTGCCAGTGGTTTTGGTTTGATCACTGTTAAAAAAACCTCTACAGCCATCTATATCTTGGCATTTGTTTAAAGTGCATGGTTGGATTCATATGTGTATGAATGTGTGATTTTTTTTTCTTACCAAAGCGGTAGAAAAGGGAGGTCATTTTTTTGTGCCCTCGAAAAATTTGTTCTGAAGGACAGCAAATTTATCCTCTTCTCTGTGTTCATTCAGGGAGTCTAATTTTTTTAGAAGAGGACAAATTTACCCTTTTCTCTATGTGTTTGTACAGGGAGATAATTTGTTTTAAAAGAAGACAAATTTTTCCTCTTCTCTGTGTTTGTGCAGAGGCTTAAATGACATGCATTATTTCTTTATGCATGATCAATGACCGGCTATGAAATATAATATGTATGTCATATGTTTTCAGGGGAACGTTATCCCTTTTTTATTACTGCACAAAAGAAAGAAAAAAAAAAATGCATTGGGTGCATGTGTTTTTTCATCATTTATTTCATTAGTGTGAAAGTCAATTGTGTTTTGTTGCTGCAGTCGGGTTGCACCTGCTCTTGGTATACTACAAGCATTGGTCTTCAATTCACCATTTAAATGTGGAAGAGGAAGTCCCCCCGCCATATGGTTAGAGCCTTAGAGGTGATTGGTTTTTTTTCCTCTGAACAAGTTTTTGGAATCAATATTATTTGAATTTTTTATATTCTAACAAGCAAGTGAAGTCAAGTCTTGGTACTTAATTAATAGAATTTTAGATGTTTTCATTCTCGGTTCATTTAGTTTGTCAAGGTATTAATCTTCTGCAGATTACAACATCATTTTGTTGTTCATCTTGTTTTTTTTTTCCTATTTACAACACACCCTAATCAGTGGCTCCCAAGCTTACTTGAAAGGGATTGGCATTTTAATTAGCTTGGATCTAATTTGAAAATTACGTTTTATACACCAGTATTCCAAATATATTGCAATTTATTTCATTTATGTTCTTTTTTTTTTTTAGGCAAGTGAACACTGATGTACAGAGGTATATACTTAAGTGCCAGAATATACCAAACGTTTTCTTAGGCAACTTGAAACTATGCAGGTAAATGCAGAGTTCAATGCCTTTATATATATCATATTCTCAGCTTTTAATGCATTTTCAATCTGGTCTCCTCATGAAGTTTGATTACACTCTTCATTTTCAATTGTACCAATTAGGCTCATAAAGTGGTTCAAAGAGCTCCAAGAGCTTGATTCACCCATTTTATACTTTTCATGTAAAACTTCTCTCATAAAGCTAAAACGTCTTTCATTGTAAATAAATTTAACCATAGGTAACAATCTTTTATCCCTTGTTTTGGTTTTTTGCTACATTGTTTAGGTTGTGAAATTGCGCAGAAAATGGGGGAGAGGGGTACAATTTATTTAAATTGAGCAAAATAGTAGCATTTAAGCTTAGTTGGTCAGTGAGGATTAGTGTCAATAAGGCGTCATCTGTTTATATCTGAAATCTGAATTTTGAATTCATTGAATGATGAATGAGGTTGTAGTGAGAGAAATTGAGAAAGTCAAGAAAAGACGGAAGATGAAGCTACAAATATATGACAAACAATAATGATATATAAATTCATCTATGTTGGTTTATTTAACTTGGTCAAGCAAGCCTTTTGTTTTAATTGGGATTTAGTTTGGTACTTTCATACTAATTTTCATTGTTTATAATAGTTATTCAACTAAAAGTGCTTTCTTTTGATTATTTTCCAATATGTTTTAGCCAGTTGACAATCCTAAAAGATTTACTTAGGCACACATCAAATTGTGTATTATTATACATATACCTATGATATAATGCTAGATATATTTTTATAGTTGTCTCATATTATATAAAAAAAAAATTAAAGTACTTTATCTCTCTGCATGAAAACTATCCATTTCATCATGCATTTTTTAGTTAAGCTACTATGTTTTTGTAATTGTTTTGACCGAGGGGGAGGAACAGAGGCTAAAGTACCTCCATTTTGTTCAAGAGGAAGCTCATGCCACAGTTTGCTTCACAAACCTTTACGGTTAGCTTCCATATAGTATGTTGTATGTTTGGGGATATCTCTGCATCTTAATTTCTGCTCTCAAGTTGCTGAATGTTTGTAATTTGACTTGCTACTTGATTATAAAAATGTAAAACAAAATCTGTACGTGACTTACAAATTCGTATTTGATTTTAGATGTTTTCCAGTGTAAGGCATATGTTGCGCATGCATGTAAATGGTACACATTGTTTTGGTTTTGGACAGTAAGTTTTTGAGTTTTACAACCCTTGCAAGGGGATTGTGACTCGAACAAATTTAGTGTTAGGGGATACAATTTGGTTCTCCTTAATACATAATATAACAAAGGCCTAGAAATTTTCCTTCAAGGAATATGCAAATGTTTTTTGTGCAGCTTGGCCTGCAGTTTGTATGAAGGGGCATTATTGTGTGTTATCTACATTGGTGCATTTAAGGGACATTCAATCATTTTTAGTGCATCTTTCTGCCTGTTGTGACTAGACATTCAATCCCCGCAGCAAAGCATAGGCACATTTTCTAGTCTCAATCTAAGGTTAGGTTTGGGATTGACTAAATTAAAAAAAAAAAAATTGCTATGAAAAAAAGATGGAGTGTAAAATGTGTTTGGTAAATACAAAAATAAGTGTTTTTTTCAAATCTCGGGTCAAAATAAGCAGAAATATGGAAGCAACAAAAGATGAACAGTAAAATTTAAAGAAACTCTCTCAACCGAATAATACCCTCTTCGTTTCTCCATCTCGCTCCTTGCAGTCGCATTAGGGTTTAGTTTCGATATGAAAACTTTCGCATCTGGGCTGATGTCGCACCAGATTGGGGGAGCCTAGAAGGGAAGATTGGGTGCTTCGGATCCCCATCACTGAAAGGGGAAAGTTAGATGCGTGGTGGAGGCGGGGTGATTTGTCTTTTGGGGCGGAGGGGGGGCTGGGGGGCGGTGCTGCGATGGTTGGTGCGTTTGGGTTGGAATTTTTGAGGTGTCAGTGGTGCAGCTGGGCTGGGGATTTGGGGTGTCGACAACACCAAATGCTTGAGGGAGATGGCATTGGTTCATAATTGAAATAAACAAGTAGTGCTTTCTTAAGAAGAGAAGGCACTAATGCGATAAGGTTTTTGAAGGTTTTGATGAGATAAGAGCATCTTCAAAGGAGCTATCAAAATGTCAAAATCAGCTTTAACAGTCATAAAAGGTAGCAACGAAATTTTCCAACTGAGAAGCCAAATCTGATGTGGCATGACATGGAATAGCAACCCACATCCTTATTTCAAAGCAAATTCATTATTAAGAAGCCAAATTTTCCAATTGAGAAGCCAAATCTGATGTGGCATCAAATATTTTTAATTCATTATTCAATTGAAAAAAGACACACACAAAAAAAAAGAAGAAATCTTCTTCTTCATCATTTTTAATTCCTTTCACCTGGAATTCCAAAACTTCAAACTTCTTCGTCTCAAACCATTTGCATAGTCCTCCCAAAACCCTTCTCATTACCCTTTCTCCCTCTTCGTCGTCGTCTTTTCTTTCTGCATCTCCACTCGATCACTTATAGTGTCGGCTGGTCAAGCTCGTCTCCACCGTCAAGATGGGATTTGGAGGCCTCCGAAGTGGTGGGGCAAGGTTTGGAATATCGGGAAAGGTTATGGTTTGGGTCTACTGGGAAGAAGAAGTGGAAGAGGCTTGGATTTGGGTCAAGATGGGATTTGGGAGCCTTCGAAGAGGTGGGTTGGGATTTCTTTTCGATCTTGATCCACACAACCACAAAAGTCTAATTTATGCAACACAAAATTGAAACAACAAGAAGGAATTGTGATTTAGGGTTTCACAATTGTAAAAGTTAATTTTGATGAATAGGAAAAAGTGAATGCCAAATGATTCATGATTTATTTATATTTTTTGCTGAAATTGTAGAAGCTATTTATATTTGTAAAATATAAATATAAAATAAAAATTATAAAAAGAAAATAATGTAATAAAATAATAGTTCAATTTGACATAGCGGGTGGAGACTAAAATTTTAAAAGATGTCAAATTGCCACATAGGCTATCAAATTTAAATTTTATGTTTAAATACACACCACATACTTCCCCATAATTCCCTCACACCTTACATTCTCAATATACACCTTACATTTTCTACATGCACCCCCTATTTTCTATACACCCCACATTTCTCAAATCTTATAAAGCTTTTAATTTGGACAAAAAATGCCGATTGGAATTTTAACAAAAGATGTCGTCTCAGATTTAAAGCATATGTGGGTTGTTTCAATTCCACCATTAAAACTCATGCCGTATGTTTTTAATATTTGGTGGTAAGTTTAGGTGTTTAATTCTTCATGTAATCCCTGTGATCCCTAAAAGATGAATACGAACATAGAAGCTTGAATAACGCAGCAAAATCAAGATTAAATAATTATCGATGTTGTCAAAATCACTAAAACAATAAAAAATGTGAAGTCTTACCTCATGTGAAGCTTCTAAAACATCAATTTCGTGTTTCATTCGTCAAAAATAATTTTTCTCAATCAACATGTTTGTAGTTTCATTGGTTAGAGTTTTGTTCAACAATGGAGGGTTGGAGGGATATTGATAGTTGAAGAAGATAAATAATACGTTAAAAGTGATTTGGGGGCGTATTTAGATTTTTATTTTTTTTTAAATCTAATAAGTCAAAATTGTAATTGCATAGTAGGGTAAATAAATCATTTAAAATAAAATTTTAATGTGGGGTGCATTCAACATTTTGTGGGGTGCTAATATAAAAACCCTTTAATATCTAATATTATATATTTTTGAGTCATTTAATATAGTCACAGTAGTTTTGTCTAAAAAACTAAACACTCGATACTACTTTTTTTCAAAGTACTTATACAATAAAAAAAAAGTTTACCAAGTACTGAACTGCTTTATTTTACAGTTGTTTATTCTCACAGTATATCAAAAGTAACTTTTTTAAAAAGCACAACAATTCCAAATTAATCCTCAATGTCCCAATAATAATTCAAGTTAGTTGCAATTAGATATTTTCACAAAGTAGTTGGGAATAGGGAAAAGTAAATGTAAGGGACACAAAACCATTTTTTTATTTAAATATATTAAATTAGAGAGTACAAAAGCCTATTGTATGTTTGTAAATTAATAATAAAAATTCTATCTCAGTTTTGTGTTCAAATTTTAGTAAGCACAAGTACATGACACAAACTAATGTACTTTATTGTTAGAGGGCATAATTGAGATATTTTTGTTGTTCTATGGAATTTAAAAAGCACAAATACATATTTGTGCTCAATGAAAATGAGAAAGACACAAATCAATTGTGTTCTTAGCACATTTTCTTGAAGTGATCAAGCCAGATTCTTTCGCAAATCATGATTCTATGAGCTCTAGTTTTACTTGGTGGGATCCACCTTCGTCTCTTATTTCTTCTTCAAACAGTTAGCATGCCCAACTACCATTTCATATTGGTTTTTATGACCTTTAATTTGTTTTCCTCAAGGTTTTGGCTACTTGTCCCCCTTAGTTGTACTTTTTCCTTTTCTAATAAATTTTATTAATTTTGGGTGTTTGAGGGTCATCCTCTAGCCTACGCCTATGCTAGATTAAAATAAATATACTCGTCCTAATATTTACGTTGCTAACACCTCTTAAAAGAGCCTATCATTATAGGAAAATAGACGTTTTAGCATGATTGAAATAACTCTTCATTTTGGTCACTGATAATGAAAATCAATAGAAGTGGTCCATGATTTTTTTCACCGCAAATATTCTTATTAAGTGGGGATTGGTTTGACAAAACTACTCTTAATTAAAATGGTGGTCACGTGGTCGTTCACGTGATAATTTAATGAGGATATTAACAGATTTTTCACTGAAGTCAAGGATCAAAGTAAAGAGTTGTATCAATTTTAGAGACTATTTTGAGTAAAAAGCCTGGAAAAATATTCGTGTACCTTGTGCCTCTTTAAAATTACCGATCATACACATGGCCATTTTCTACATAGCAGGGCCACACTTATATGCTAGATTCCAAGATGAACATGGTTATAAATAGACGAACTGGGCAGCAATGAACTGCACACAACCACCCACTAGCCCTAGTTCATAAGCATCTTTCTGTGTTCTTCCTTGAACTTTCATCCTTCTGTGTGCTTCCTAAAACTTTTTTCCTCAGAGTTGTTAAGCAAGTAAGCCATTTTCCTTCAACCATGCTAGGCATAGCACAAAATGTGGTGAGCAAGATGACCTCGGCGGTCGCCACCACTGCTCAGCACATTGAGGGTGAGCTCAATCTCTTCACCATGTCCGACAACAAAATATTGGAGCTCATTTATGCAACCCACGTCCATGAGGATGACTCCCTTGACATTGATTCTCTCTTTCTTGTCACTGAAAACATCATCAAGCGCTCGACCCAGATCGTCGATAACATTGTGCAGGTATGACATTTGTGTAACATCTCTATGTTCTTCCGCTACTTAAAAGAGAAATGCTACAGTCACTTAAATGCTTTAATACCAGAACATTGTTCTTAAACGAGGTACCACTTGCTTAAGAAGCTCAGAATAGTCTCTCTGTTTATTTCGAAAGACTGTTAGAGTAAAACGTAAGCCAGGGACACTTACCTTCAATTGCCTACGTGACAATAACTAGCATTGCTCTTATTTGCGATGGCTATGCTAGATTCCTTGCATTTATTAAAAAATTATACTGTGGCACTTGATAACTCGGTTTTGTCCTGAAAATTAGAAGAGATGAAGTGGGTAAAGGACATTTTGTTTGTGTACTATGTGTACTATGAAACAACGGGTTCCCGCAGCAACGCGCGGGCATATTTTCTCGTGTGTACTATGACAAATAGATCCTACGATTACGTAGTCGTTTTCAGTCCGATGCGAGGCAGCAAATTAACCTGTCCCCAACACTAACGATTTGCAATTTGACAGCCACGAAAATTCTATGGAGTATAGAATAGTTGGGGATTTTTAACCATTAGATCTCAGTTTCTGCCCAAATATTTAACAGTTAAAAAATTTAGAATATTGACACTCTGGAGCATCATAGAAAATCTCCTAAAAACATGGTCGAATCGCGAGTTATTGCACTAAACTTAACAAAAAAAATAGGAAACAATTAATTTGATCTAGATTCATAGTTCTAAATATGTTACTTTGAAATAGGTAGAATGAGAGTAGGATTGATTATTTATGGCTTTTTTTTATTAGCACTTCACATTTTGTTGAACTGATTAGAGCATTGATTTACTAACTATTTAAATTTTTTTGGAAGCTACTTTATCAGAACACTCTCAAACTTTTTATACGAAAATATTTCGTTTTCATTAATGAAATATAGAGAATTTCTTATAATTAAATAGTGCAGCCGATTGGGTTGCGTCGCACTGTAAAAGAGGGATGTGCTCTGATGTTTGGGTCTTAAGGGCCCCATCCTCTCTAGTTCATATTTTATTCAAGGATGGTCTCCCCTGTCCCCCTTAAGTTATTTGGAGTTGAGATTGTGGAGACTTACAGATTGGACCTCAGCCCCGCTTTTGTGTCGTGCTCTGTATTCTCCTAGTCTCAGCTTTTGGGGGAGTCATCCGTTGACTCTTTTGCTCTTTTTCTCTCTGCTTTCTGTTATGTTTAGCTTTTCCTCCTTGTATTGTTGTTTGGCTTTTGGGCTTTGCCCTTTATGAATGGATCCTGTTTGTCCAAAAAAAAACTTAACTTTTTACATAATATGAAAAATTAATTTGGGAATGTAGAGAATGTTCTTAAGAAATTGTTTTTGGTAAAAACATGGTAAATGTTCTGTCTCACAACTTCAAACGAGCTAAATTTTTCCAAAACAAAATGAGTTTAGAGCTTTTTAGAACGTTAAGGGTAAGTGACAAAAAAAAAAATTACAGTACTAAAAACACAAGATTGATATGTTCTATTTTTAAGGTACCCAATTTACCAAAAAAAATACTCAGGGTATGATTTATCATCTTTGGCACCTTTTTCTCCCTAGGTTACAATACAGCTCTTGAACTCTGACTTCTGGACAAGAACTTTTCCTTCTATTGATATTGACAATTTGTTGCCTCTGGACCTCTTTATTTTGTACTTGACAGAAGGGCCACATACATTTATCTTGGTTGGTAAATCGGACACGTATACATTATGAAGCTTGAAAATGATTTTTATTAATAATAATCTTAACTAAAATAATAAGAAGATTTAATGATTAGAAACCAAATCATGGGTTCAGCAGTTCAATTCATTATCAAAAGGTATAAAACCAAATGTACAGTATTCTTCTTTCTCCAACAATATCTGGTTTTTTTTTGGGACTAATCCAACGATATTTGATTAATTAAGTGATTAGAAGTAAGAAATATCTTACAATTATACTACTGAGATCAGTTTAATTTTAAGTATTAGCAAACTTCCAATTGGTGATTAATTACTAGGGATTTGTTGCAGGGCAACCAAGTACATGTTGAAACCATTGATGAGAAGCCCCCCAAAGCCACCTTCAGTTCTCCATTGTGCACTCTCAAGTCCATTTGCTGGGAGGTCATTATTTACAATATTGCATAACAAATTGATTAATTCTTAATTTTCCTTTTATTTTTCTAAAAAAAAAAAAATCTTATAGTTCCTATAAAAAAAATCACGGGTTTAGTTATCTGCAATTTCTTTCAGATGTCATGCAAGCAACCAGGTGAAGAAATTGCCCACAAATCAACCTTGGCAATACTCTACAAGCTCTCAACTTATTCATGGGAAGCCAAGGCAGTGCTGGCCTTTGCAGCATTTGCTTTGGAATATGGAGAGTTCTGGCTCCTTGCCCAAACTCAACAAAGTGACCTACTTGCCAAGTCCGTCGCAATCCTCAAGAGAGTGCCGGTCCTTCTCAAGCCGGCGGACCTCCAGAAGCGCAGGCAAGCTGTTGTCGAGCTCAACGTCCTGATCAAGACCACATTGCAAGTGATTGAGTGCATCTTTGAGCTTGAGAAACTTTCTGCTTATGATCCAAAGGATGTGCCAGCATTGGCAATTGCAATGGATCACATACCGGTCGATGTCTATTGGTCTATCATAACTATTTTTTCTTGTGCAACTAAGATCACCCTTCTAACCAGTGATGAGTAAGTTCTTTATTTCCAAATCAATTACCCTCTAAAAGTATATATTTATGATGACTACAATTTTAAAACAAGTCATATTTCTCTGACTTGGTTTCCTGCATTGTAGAGAGAAGCCATATGATTTGTCTCAATTTGCTCAAAAAATCCACTACATCCTCAACAAGCTTAAGATACAATTGTTAATCTGCAAAAAACAGATAGGTGAGTACTTGTACTGTTGTACACGTACATGTTACACTTGATATGCATTGCTGAAAATTAAGTGTTTTCTATGTAAAACAAAGGAGGCGGAGACCTACCGGAAGCTGAGGAAACTTTTTCAGACCCCTGCCGAAGTTATGGAGGTTTTCAAGGCCTTGATTTTCACTAAAGATACCGTGCAGCCAATTATTGATGGTTCTACTAACAAAACGGTTTGCTCTCATAGCACGTTACAACTTTTTGATAAATTTTACTATTACCGTTTGTAGTGTATGTAGCTAATTAATGTAATCATTGTCCGTAATTTTTCAAACAGGTTAGCATTGATGTGCTGAGGAGGAAGTATGTGCTTTTGTTAATTTCCACCCTTGACATTTCTGATGATGACATTTCGATTATCAAACCAGTTTATGAGGGTACAAAGAAAGACGATAAGTATAAGATTGTGTGGATCCCTATTGTGGAGCAATGGACTGATGACCTACGAAAGAAGTTCGAGGTCTTGGGGGCCAAGATGCCATGGTACACTGTGCAGTATTTTGCGCCTGTAGCCGGCATCAGATTCATCAAGGAGGAGTGGCACTTCAAGGGCAAGCCCGCTGTGGTGGTGATGAACCAGCAAGGCAAGGTGGAAAACACGAATGCTCTCCACTTGATTCGGATTTATGGAATGAAGGCATTTCCTTTTCATAAGGGAATAGAAGATACTATCACAAATGACAAAGAATGGTTCACTCCCATTGTGAATGATATTCACCCAACCATACAGACCTGGGTAATTAATTCAATTAATTTTTTCAAAATTGCACCACATTACTGTACCAATTTCAATTCAAATTTGTGGGTTTAATTTTTGTTGGAGCAAAATTAGAAAACATGAAAATAACACAAGAATTCCAATAATAATAATCATAAAGAAATTCACAACATCAATTATATATGAGATTAATATAAACAACTAGAGATAAAGTTAGAAAAACTGACAAACTTGGAGATTGAGGCTTGCATAAATGCAATGTCCTAAAGATAGAATTTCGCCCCTACTCTTGTGCTTGTAGTTCGGTAGGCGTCCATCTCCCAGGATTCAACAATCTATAATCCGAAGTCAAAGCACTTCAATCTTCGGACTCTGGCGAACTTCATATATTCCATACTCTCAATACACGACTCGGAATTTGACACACGAAACATGAGAGAAACAAAGTGGGGAAACCCTATTTCTCAAGAGTAAAATTAATTCTAATTTTCTATCTTTTATGATAAAGGTTTCATGGGTTTATATAGAACCCAAGTACTTCTTATTAAAGATATGTAACTTTTCATATAAGTATACATCACTTATCAAGGGAATACACCTAAACAACATAACCTTTCTAAGAAATTGGTTATCACTATTTTTCATTCAATTATTAAAATTATATATTACAATATTTCATATTATAATATATAATTTCCAACAATCCCCCACATGAATGAAAAATTAGGAAGAATTTGAGAGTACAGGCGAACAAGAGATGCATCGGGAGAGGTGTCTTTTGGACTTGAACCTACCCTAGTGAATACTTATCGGATTTACTTGGTGACGCAGTGAATATAAAATCTTGAACTGTTCACCGCAGTAGTAAACCGAGACAATAAGCAACACACATCACTTATCCTAATATATTACGGTTCATACGGTTGTGTTCATTTTGGTCCTGAACAATTCCCGAATTCATGAGAGCTTTAGAGAATTTAGCCATCTCATTCTCATAGAAGTGACCCATTTCTACTCTCACATAGGTGCCCACTGATTAAGAATAGTCTGCTCTATTCCTCTTACTCATAAGATATCACTGTCATTAAGTATAAATATACACCCTAAAACTTCTGCAGAGAACACACTTCTTCCATCATAGGAATGAGGTATATAGTGTGTTAACTTCTTTGAATCATGCCCAACCAGTTTGCCTATTGAACTTAGACCATGGGATCTCCAATCAACTAAGTTAGGTTTCCGCCCGGCTGATTCATTAGTTATGTTGGCTTTAGCCTCATTCCCCTCAATGATCAACTTACTCTCTAGTCAAACCTTTAATATTTGGTACCTTTTAGGTTGACTATCTTTAATGGTGTGCACAATCCATCTTATGAAATTATATTTCATACGAGAGTAGTTGTTTGACATTATTTGAAATGTCAAGTCCTCAAAATTATATTAGGACTTAATTACTAAGTAATTTGCTAACACTAAGCACTTGGGTAAACTCCCCCACATTTAAGGTATTTGTAAGAAGATCTCTAACCTTGTCATACCTTAAACAGTTACTCATTACAAGAGATGACATCTTAAATGTCGTTCAATTAGCAAATTACTTTTAACCAACCCCCACAATTCTTTCATAATTGTAGTTTCTTTTAATGCTATCATTAAATTGATCACATTTTCCACTTTAAGAAGTAAGGAACAACTAAGATAGACTCTATCTATCTTTTTAGGCCTTCATGCCTCACTAGAAATTATGAGAAAATCACTTCTTGGCTTTCATTCTTTCCTTATTATAACTACCATGCATGACCATTCATATGCTTACTTAATAAGCATCATCATGTCTAATTTAATTTTGCAAGATGCTCACATTTTCAGTGTATCGTCTTTTCCTTTCCAAAAGACCCCCACACTTTCAGTGTATAATTTCTCTCAAAGGAATATACTTTGGTATTATCCATGACTAACTTGGCTTATGAGCAAAACTCAATTATTATTTTTTTTTTTGTGCTCACATTTAATTATTAATAGTTGAACATGACATAAAGAAGACTAAATCTTCCTCCATCATCCTTGTGAAATCCAATTATCCCAAATGACTTGGTTGGTTAATTTCTTTCACCAAATCTTTTGCCCGAATGTAATAAAACCATGCACATGTGGTTTGTAAACAAGGCATAAATTTTCTTTACAGACAATACAGCCCTTAATCTTTCGAAACATATTTTCTAACAATTGCATGTAAAAATTTCTATCTTTAGAATGTTGGAGCAAAATTAGAAAACATGAAAATAACACAAGAATTCCAATAATAATAATCATAAAGAAATTCACAACATCAATTATATATGAGATTAATATAAACAACTAGAGATAAAGTTAGAAAAACTGACAAACTTGGAGATTGAGGCTTGCATAAATGCAATGTCCTAAAGATAGAATTTCGCCCCTACTCTTGTGCTTGTAGTTCGGTAGGCGTCCATCTCCCAGGATTCAACAATCTATAATCCGAAGTCAAAGCACTTCAATCTTCGGACTCTGGCGAACTTCATATATTCCATACTCTCAATACACGACTCGGAATTTGACACACGAAACATGAGAGAAACAAAGTGGGGAAACCCTATTTCTCAAGAGTAAAATTAATTCTAATTTTCTATATCTAATGATAAAGGTTTCATGGGTTTATATAGAACCCAAGTACTTCTTATTAAAGAGATGTAACTTTTCATATAAGTATACATCACTTATCAAGGGAATACACCTAAACAACATAACCTTTCTAAGAAATTGGTTAACACTATTTTTCATTCAATTATTAAAATTATATATTACAATATTTCTAATTATAATATATAATTTCCAACAATCCCCCACATGAATGAAAAATTTAGGAAGAATTTGAGAGTACAGGCGGACAAGAGATGCATCGGGAGAGGTGTCTTTTGGACTTGAACCTACCCTAGTGAATACTTATCGGATTTACTTGGTGACGCAGTGGATGTGGAAGATCTTGAACTGTTCACCGCAGTAGTAAACCGAGACAATAAGTAACACACATCACTTATCCTAATATATTACGGTTCATACGGTTGTGTTCATTTTGGTCCTGAACAAATCCCGGATTCATGAGAGCTTTAGAGAATTTAGCCATCTCATTCTCATAGAAGTGACCCATTTCTACTCTCACATAGGTGACCACTGATTAAGAATAGTCTGCTCTATTCCTCTTATTTATAAGATATATTTATTAAGTATAAATATACACCCTAAATCTTCTGCAGACAACACACTTCTTCCATCATAGGAATGAGGTATATAGTGTGTTAACTTCTTTGAATCATGCCCAACCAGTTTGCCTATTGAACTTAGACCATGGGATCTCCAATGAACTAAGTTAGGTTTCCGCCCGGCTGATTCATTAGTTATGTTGGCTTTAGCCTCATTCCCCTCGATGATCAACTTACTCTCTAGTCAAACGTGGTTCGGATCTCTCAGGCGTCGCCATTGTTGGAAATTATATATTATAATATGAAATATTGTAATATATAATTTTAATAATTGAATGAAAAATAGTGATAACCAATTTCTTAGAAAGGTTATGTTGTTTAGGTGTATTCCCTTGATAAGTGATGTATACTTATATGAAAAGTTACATATCTTTAATAAGAAGTACTTGGGTTCTATATAAACCCATGAGACCTTTATCATAATAGATAGAAAATTAGAATTAATTTTACTCTTGAGAAATAGGGTTTCCCCACTTTGTTTCTCTCATGTTTCGTGTGTCAAATTCCGAGTCGTGTATTGAGAGTACGGAATATATGAAGTTCGCCAGAGTCCGAAGATTGAAGTGCTTTGACTTCGGATTATAGATTGTTGAATCCTGGGAGATGGACGCCTACCGAACTACAAGCACAAGAGTAGGGGCGAAATTCTATCTTTAGGACATTGCATTTATGAAAGCCTCAATCTCCAAGTTTGTCAGTTTTTCTAACTTTATCTCTAGTTGTTTATATTAATCTCATATATAATTGATGTTGTGAATTTCTTTATGATTATTATTATTGGAATTCTTGTGTTATTTTCATGTTTTCTAATTTTGCTCCAACAATTTTTATTTCTTTGTTCTAACAGATGAAAGAGGAGAAGTACATTTTCTTCGATGGAGGCAAAGACAATGACTGGATCCAGCAGTTCACAAAGAAAGCAACTGCCATTGCAAATGACCCCGTCATCAAGGAATTGAAGATCAACATTGAGCTATTTTGTATTGGCAAGAGCCCGAAAGGCGGAGAAGACCTTGGAATTCTCGGAAGATTTTGGAATGGAATTGAGAGCTTGTTCTTCACCAATGTCAACAAGCAAACTGACACTGTGACCAAAGAAGTCCAGAAGCTGCTTTCTTACAAAAATGAGGATGGATGGGCTGTGCTTACTAAAGGGTCTACTGTGGTGGTGAGTGGCCATGGCTTCACAATCTTGAAGGTCCTTGACGACTTCGACACATGGAAGAACTTCATAAAGGAGAAGGGGTTTGAATTCTCGTTCAAAGCATACCACGAGAAGGTGATTCAGACTATGAGGCAATGCTGCCGCCTTGACATCCCAAGCGTTGCTGGAAAGGTCCCGGAAACCATGAAATGCCCAGAGTGTCCTCGCACAATGGAGACATTCGTGAGCTACAAGTGCTGCCACACTGATTCTCCCATCAACGCGCATCATTGAAGGGTTTGCTAGTTTTGACACTATGAGGTCATCTTATGACTATAGTATGAGGTTATGAACTTATGCGTTGTTGTGTTTGTGTAGTACGTAGTGTCGTCCTTGGGATTTGAATAATGGGCATTTTCATTACTATGTAATCTGATGATGCCTACCAATCTGAGCTGTGATTGTCGTGTGATGTGTACGTGCATAGTATGATGCAATGTATTGTTATAAGTTTTATGTTTCCGTAGCATTTTTAGCCTTTGATATTAAGGACATTTCTTTGAATATATTATATTGACATGATTAATCAATGTGGTGAATTCAAGTATGACATTATTTGGTGGTTTTCATTCCTTAGATATGAACTAGCAAACCAAATAAATTAAAATAAAATAGGAAACATAACCTTAAATTAAATAGTAAAATTCACTCAAAATCTGCACAACCACGTTTTATACCCATATCTGCCCCAAAATAGGCTCAATATAACTGGATTTAAAGTTTGGAATATTCTGAACACTTCTCCAGAAGATCACAAACCCATCAGATGTCATATTGGGCTCCAAAAATCGCAATTAAGCCTAGAAACGTCACTTTCCAACAACGCGCACAGCTTCTTTATTCCATCGCCAGAAAATAACTGTTTGGTAGAAAAAGCCGAATTTTGACACGAACACACAAGGGGCACACGAACGTCCTCCAATTTGAATCACTTTAAAATTTATCCGTTTGATCATGTTTTGCTCCAGATGAAGTCGAATATCCTATATTGAAAATATAGAGTAAAGTATCAAAATTCTACCAAAACATACTAAGAATAGAGTAAAATATATAATATGAAATTGAGTCATTGAGCATATTCCTCATGTGAAAATGATTACCTTTCCGATTCCATCCCTTATAAACGAGAAATTTTTCTGGGTACCAGGTACTCAATACAGCTGGTGTTCCCACCAATGGACGCCCGACAACTGCATATCTTCTTTTTCTATTGCACACGTTGGCACTTGAATTATTATCTTCCTAGTTAGTCCCTAACAAAACTTTTTCAGAAAATAATTATATAAAAAAAAAACATAAAAAGTGAAACAAAATCGTTGAACCCAGATCGTCGTCTCGAGTCTCCGACCTTCACCTCACCCCCACCCATCTCCACCTCCCCTCACCGTCACTATCTCTGTCTCTCCCTCTCCCTTTCACTTTCTATCTCCTTCTCTTCCAATTTTTCACTCTACTCCTCCATTACGCCGGAGAAAGACCCTGGAAATTGCCCGCGACCACCCTCGCGCTTCGATCGGAGGTCGGCGACATCTACTTTGAAGGTCGGACTGTCGTCGATCAGTGTTTAGTGAAAACATCAACTTCGACATTCTCCAGTGAAAATTATCACAGGAAAATTTTTAGTTATGACGGAAATACAGATGATACAACACGTGTTTTTATGTAAATGGTGGAGAATTTTAATTTTTAAGTTATTAATCTTTTAACACACATATCCAACAATTTACAGAAAAATACGTGATGTACCGTCTCGTGTGATGAGAACACTACAAAATCTGAGGTGGGTGATTGTCTTGGCTGAGTTCTTGGCGGCGTTGGGTGGGTGGTGCTGAGGGTGGTTATTCTCAATTTCTATTAGCGTTTGGGGTAAAATAGAAATTTTGGTAACAAAAAAAATGCTAGTCTGACATTTTCTTAATTAAAAACTTGGATAATTACGTGTCAAGCTTCTATTCGCTAGGAACATCAACTCAACTAGGTACCCAGTACCCCAAAAAATTTCTCCACGTAGACATTGGTATCTATTCTAGAGTGGTGCCACTTCGCACGATCCCAAAGCTTGAGTTTGGATTTAGTATAATTACTAGAAAGTTTTGCCCGCGCATTGCTGCGGAATTAAAATTTGCGTAAAAAATTATTTTTAAAAAGTATAAAAGTTTGTGTGATAGAAGATTAATGCTATTTGTGTTTACAATGCTAAGCAAATTTTCACATATGAAATATTTGATTATGCAATTTAATCAGAAATCGTGCAGCAGCCTTCTTCTTTGCATCAGTGGTTTTGCTAACCTTTCAAAATTTAAAAAATAACACAAACCAACCGTACTATTATGCTTCTCACTGTAATCAAGTTTCATGATTCTAAATAAAACCAGAGGAACATATAAACACAAAAAGAATAGAGTAAAAGTATACCGTTTAAGAGTTTATTGCATCTTTGAATACTAAAAGTAATATAGAGAGGAATTTCAGTATAGAAATTAAAAATATACCTACTAAGTAAAACTACAATCCTAAGATGCATTCAGAATAAATTTGATGTTTTTACATTGTATATCAATGTTTAAAAGCTGTGCAACAAAATGTAAAACAAAAATTCATAAATGATTGAAATAAAATTCAGCAACCAATTCCCTAAAAGCCAGAAAAAGTGAGAATAGTGTACCAGGTCGATGTCTGAATCTTTATAGAGAGCTTCGGTCACTGATTCTGACTACTCGGCTAAAAGATCTTCAAGAGAAAAATAGGCACTTTCGCAACTATCATGAGAAGTGAATTTGACATCCAAACTTGGAATTTCAAAACCCACCACAGAAGCAGCATAAAAACAAAGAAGAAATCTGGTGAAAGTTATTTTCTGATCATTTGTATTCTAACAACCAAAGCAATTTCCAACTTCAACATTGAAAACAAAAGGCTACAGAGTTAATCAATCACTCATAGTGATGCTTAAATTTTGTACCACTACTGATGAATCTTAATACATACTCCATTTCAAAGTCCTCATTAACACTTGATCTCTTTTAAGTCCACCTGTTGAGAAAATAAAATAGACACAAAACTTATAACACTATTTGAACAAAAAGAGATTTCTTAATCAGAGAAAGCTTCAATTCATGTAATTATTTTGTTAACAATGCAATATTGGAACTTGCATTTTGTTCAAAGAAGTAAGGTAAATTGATAAAGAAAAAAGAAACTAAAAACAGAATCTCTTTTAAGAGTTAGCATTGTAATTAAATTGCAAGTGCTTGCGGCATACATAATTTACATACACGTGGAGGATTTGGCCGCCAAGCAGCATGGAGGATTTGAAATCAACAAGAGTTCTGTTGCACAAGGTTTGCATCAGGCATTTCGAATATGCTGCCTGACTAACACATATTCAGGTTGTGATAATTATTAGCAAAGGATTGGTTTATCAAGAGTCAAAATATGGTGGTGATGTCGTATATTAGCGCGTGGAGGGAGTTTGATTTTCAGTTGGACTCTACGAAATTATCAGGCCGTGTCAAGCAGAAAATATGAATGCTATAAATACAAGATGCTCTGCATCAGAGAAAGCCTCTTGAAATCAACACACAAATTGCCTTGCGTAAAGCTTCTCAACAACCCTGAGATTTTTTCCTCTCCTCATTTTTTCTCGCCAACACATCTTCAGTTTGGATAGATAACACTATGAAGGCAACTGGCGACATCTTCAGTTTGGATAGACAGCACTGGAGCCATAGAATTAGCCGACTGAGGAGAACCTTCAGTTTGGATAGAAAATACTGCTTCGAGACCAACTGGTTAGTTATCTAAGTCTCGGTCAACAAGGATTTCCAAGTCCTTGTTGGTAGAGGTCATTTCATCAGCCTTCTCAGCGGAGGGAATGTTACCAGGTTACTTGGCTCGGCACATTGAAAGCTGAGTTTTATTTCATGATTGGATGTTCGCAAGTACATTTTAGAGTTCGACATTCCGACGACCGAACCACATTTACAATCAAGATATTTATCTCTTTCGAGTATTTGTGTCTGTACAGTCTGGTACCAGTTTAGCGTACTTACTCTCACGAATATATTTACAGAGACTAAACCTGACGCTGACAATTTATGAACTTCGAAGAAACTAGCAGCCTTGTCTTCATGCTCTAGAATCCGAAGGCCGAGACGTGTTCCTTCCTCGACCACAGTCGCAAGACCAAGAAGTTAGCAGCACGCCCAATGCCACATCAACATATTTTACTCCCCAGCTGAACTTAGCCGACGAGTTGGCACCCCCCGCACACAACCGAAGGACGTAGTTAGCTTATTAATTATTCGGCCTGCACACCACGCAGGCTTGGTAGTTTTTAGGGTCAACATTTTGGAACATCCAATGGAACCCTTTGCTAAAACTACGAAGTTCATATGATATATCAGGATGTCAATTCGGCTCCGTTCACCCGATTGGATGCATTCCTAGTTCAACTTGATGCGGAACAGATCCTTAAAGCATGTGAAGAAAGGCAAAAATCTTTCTCTCAAATAATAAAGGTGAAAGTTCATAACAACCTACATGATCAATGGTTAAATGAAGATAAAGCTCGATTTTATGAATGGCTCGATAAGAAAATGCTTTCTGGTCTTAGGTTCAAATCAATTCCATTTGAAGAATGGTTGGTTCAAAAGACTGGGGGGCAATTTTTCGCTCCGACAACAATCAAACGTCAGACTGAGAAAATTTTTAATTTAGCTGAAGAAAAAGATATACCACCTATTTTTTTAGTCGAGACTGAAAATATGGTCAGCCGAGAAGAAAAAATTAGGCCACCTAATTTTTTAGTCGAGACTGAAAGTTTGGTAGGCCTAGAAGAACAAGTTCAAGTTTCTGAGGCAAATACAAAAATTGACTTAGAAAATGATTCGTCAGAGGAGTGTTTCGATGACGAACAAGACCGATACATGGCTTCAGACGTAAAAATCAAATCAATTGATGTAGTAATTGGAGAGGTGGTCTTAGACGCTGAAACCATGATAGTCGATATGGTTATTGGCGATAAAGCCGATATGGAGAAATCTCGTTCGGCTAAGTTGTTTGAGTTAAAAGCCGAGATTGGCGAAATTATTATGCCTGGGGGGCATAATAGTTGTTCAACACATTCGGCGACCGATGATAAAAAAATCTTTCATCAAGCCAAACATATTTGGAGATGATCTTTTAGTCGACCTTGGAAAAACTTAAAATGAAAATTTTGATATAAAAAGATCTTGGCTTGGAATAAAGCATTGTTTGCCTCCTCCTGCTCATGGTTTGGCCATTTCCATTTTCTTTTGCTAAAAAGAATAAATTATTTTCTTAACCATTCAGCCTTTGCATAAGAAAATAAGGGGGACAAATGTTATTTCCATTTTCAGTGGGATGATCAAAAGCTTTAGACTACATGGTGACTTTCGTGGCATTTGTCCTCTATGAAGCTGGAGGCTCAACTTCGGTCAAGCAATGCATTATGTTCAGGTTCTATATAACAGAAATCCAAGGATTTGTCTTTTTATGTCCATAACCATAATAAGGCTGCTTCATGGCCTTATATTTCTCATTATTTGGCCTTGTGCCTAATTAGTCAATAAATGCCCAGGTGCCATTTTGGTCGTGGGGTTCGGCTTCTATTGGTCTCGACCACTAAAGGGGAAGGAACTAATATAGATCAGACTTTGCGCATGCTGAATGGCCATATCCAAAAATGGTTTGTTTATGGCCTAGTACGGTATAATGGCAGATTTTTAATGGCTGAGCTACCAAGAAACAGATTTTTCTCTGCCTCATTTGTTTTTAAGTTTCGACGGTCGAAGTGATTACAAGGTTTTTCTGACGAAGAAGTTTTTGCCGAGCCTTGTATAAAGAACGATGGCAACAGGGAGAGACCACAACGCTGGCAGAACATAGGTGATTTTATTGCTGGGAAACAATAAGAAGTTGGCCGAGCCACATTGAGCGTAAAGTTTGTCAGCATTGTGTTTCCCAGTGTTAGCGAATATATGTCGGCCATGCTGCAACGATATATGCATACATATATATATATATATATTGTTGACCCTAAAAACTACCAAACCTACGTGGCGCGTAGGCCGAGTAACTAATGGAGCTAACTACGTCCTTCGGTTGAATGTGGGGCGTGCCAACTCGACGGCCGAGCTCGGCCGGTGAGTAAAATGTTGATGTTGCGTTATATGCGAGGCTGACTTCTCGATCTTGCGACTGCGGCCGAGGAAGGAACACGCCTCGGCCTTTGGGTTCTAGAGCCTGAAGACAAGGCTGCAAGTTCTGCGAAGTTCATAAATCGTCGGATTCGGTCACAGTGATTATATTCATAAAGGTATAAGCACGCCGAATCGACACCAAAGTGTAAGGGCACAAATACTCAAAACAGGTATACGTCTTGACGGTGAAAATGGTTCGGCCTTCGGAATGCCGAACTCTGAAACTAACTCGCGAGTATCCAATCATAAAACAACTCGGCGTTCAATGTGCCGAGCCTAGTAATTCGTAACACCTCACTTTGCCGAGAAGGCTGATGAGATGACCTCTGTCGATAAGAACTCGAAAGTCCCCCTCGACCGAGACTTGGATAGGTAACCAGTCGGCCTCGATGCAGTGCTGTTTATCCAAACTGAAGGTGCTCCGCGATCGGCTGGTTCTACGGCGATAATGCTATTTATCCAAACTGAAGGTATCACCGGTTGCCTTCACAGTGCTGTTTATCCAAACTGAAGCTGTGTTGGCGAAAAAGAAAATAAAATCTCAAGGTTGTTGAGAGGTTTCGCGTAGAGCGAGGGTTTGCGCAAGGCAGTTTGTGTGTTGAGTTGGAGAGAGCTTGAATATTGTGCTCCTCCCTCTATTTATAGTAGTGCAAACCCTCCTGATTGGATCAAAACCGTCCTTGGATATGAATCCTCTTCCTAACCCAATTCTACCTCGGCCGATCCTAATCCATCTCTATCTCGACCGATCCTAATCCAACTAGGATTTTGAACCTGCCTCCAATCGTGGGCTCGATTCACTTCCGTATCATGGCTTATCAGAGAGTCCTTTTCCTAATAGATCTCGGCCTCTATCACATCCTCATGCTTATCCGCATCACTCCCACTCCAACTAATATTTGGTTACCCTGCACCCTTCGGCCCATGGCATCAGCCCACAGCGTCTCTAAGAAGACACTGGGCCGAAGGCGATCCTGGCTCGACCCAATATTATTTTGGGCCTAAACATTACCCCCTCGCTTCTGAGGTCATCGACCCATAGCTCTTGGTCGAGTTCCGGCCTTGAAGAAGCGGAACGACATTCCTTCTCTCCTACATCAATTAATGGTCTGTCCTGGAAAATAATACCACGCCCATTTATGAGAAATGATCTTTCTCTCGAATCCTTCCCAACCTTGCCACGCGTCAATCCTTGATCACCCAAACAGTCCGTAATCATACCCCTGGGCGCATGCAACCGTCGAAACGTGTCTCCGCATTGAATTCGTCGTCACACGCAATCGTGCGTCCTCAAACCGCGAGATACGCCCTCAATCTGCGAGATCTTCGGTCCTTTCACCTGGATTTTCTGAATTCTCATCATGGCGCGCAGTCACCCTAATTGGTTTGTTTCAAATTTTGAAAACCAAACAATTGGTCTTCCTGCAGGGCCTATAAATACCCATCTTTCTTCTACCCCTACTTTACACTTCAGACTTCCAGATTCCTCTCTTCCTCAGATTTCCAGAAACCCAGAATCTTCTTTTGAGCGAAGAACTCCCAGCCCAGAAAACTTTATCTCAAGACTTCCTTTCTTCGCCATGGCCTCTTTCATCTCCCAGCATTCCGAGGAATGCAACAAATGCAAGGATATCATTGATCATAGCGTTATCAAGACTTTGTGTTTCGAGAACGATTCGAGCGCCACCCATCAAATTCTTGGGCCTCTGTTCAAGAAACCAGTACCTTCTCCCATCATTGACCTCATGAGGGAACACTGCCTGATGCCCTTGCGACAGGGGTTCGAGTGGGCGAAATGGGATACGTCGAAGCCCCAAGGAGCTTGGCCCTCAACTACCGTGAGTTGGGCGGCCTGGGTTGACCATATGGAAAAATTCTTCAGCCAGAAGTGGAAAGCTCTCGGGATTTACGATGCTATCAGACTCTCGACGGTGGAGATTGCCATGGACCGAGAGCTTCTCATGGCGGCCCTTAGTTTCTGGTGTTCGGCCACCAATACCATGGTTCTCCCCCTAGGACCTATTGGCCCCACCATCCTCGCCATTTCTGCTATCCTTGGGACTCCTCCCTCTGGTCTCCCCGTCGATGCTGCCCTCTTTGGGTGTTCGTCGAACCTTGATCTCAAGGCACTGTTCGACGCTCGGGCCGTCGAAACACTAAGCCGAGATGGCCAGGAACCCTCGAAAGATGAAGTTCAGAAGCTGCACAAGAACTTCTTCAACTACACCACCCTTATCGCCCATTTTGCTGGCCGAGGGGAAATGAGCCTTCGCAACGGGGAACATGAAGCCTTCTTGTTCTACTGGTATAACAAGTTCATTTGTTGTACCAAATCGAACAAGTGTTTGGTCGAAAAATGCCTGTGGATGAGGCCCTGGCCAGTTGTCTCACCCTGGCGCTCAGTCCATCCATTCTCGCCAACCTGCTGTGTTGTCTGGCCGAAGCAACCATCCATAAGATTGACCCCCACTAGAATGGGCCTCTTTGGGTATTCCAGCTCTGGCTGCAAACCTACTTCACCACACTCCAGCCAGAAGTCCCCAACTTCTCTTTTACTGAAGTTCTCGGCCTTCAGCTGACTCCCAGACGAGTACCTCCTCATCGGGCTGAAGAAATCTTTAAATACTTCTTCGACCTTGAAGACTTCTTTGATGATGAGTTTCTTATCTGTCGTCGTCGAGACTACCCTTCCTCCAACAAGCTTCCAATCGCAGCCTGGAGTGAGAGTGAGGACGATCCCCTTTGCCAAAATTGGGGATCGTTTGTGCTGCTGCGTGACCTCCCTCTTGGCTGCGATGCCCGTCGGGCAAGCTGGGAGGTTTACCATCCACAATAGCCAGACAACTTGGCTACCTCCAAGGCTGTCCGGTGCCTCTACTCCTCTCCCGCTCCCTCCTTAGTCGCGGACGACTCTCCGGTTCTTCGGAGAAAGAATGTCGAGATATCGAGGATGAATTCCATGAGCGGTGTAAGCAATTCCGTCTTCGGCCGGTTGTTCCTGAGTCTCTGAGCACCGATACTTTTGGTGATTGGTGGGAGTCATACACGAAAGACTTTTTTGGGGCGCCAGTGGACGACGTCGTTGTCAAAATTTTCGGCGACCGCCCCAAGAAAACTGCTGCCCCTCCATTTAAGGAGAAAACTCAAGGTATTCGACTACCCTTATTTCTGTTCTTCAAACGTCTACATCACCCTAACTTATATTTTATTTTCTCAGGTGGTCGAGTACCAAAGCAAGCGGCCGTGATTGCTGCGGCCGTGGCCAAGAAAAGGTCGGCACCCTCCAAGAAAGTTGATACCGCCATACCAGCTCTGCCGACCAAGCGACCTCCAAAACGTGTCAAGAAATTGGCGCACAAAGGAAAACTGGAAATTCATGTTATCTCCAGTCAGAATACTGAGGCGACCACTCCTGATGCCCCTTCTGTTGCTCCTGTCGCCCAGGATTTTCTGGAGCAAAGGCCGACTCCCATTGGCTGAGCGTCTCAGGTGCCACCTGCTTTGGAGACAGTCGAGCCAGTCACCGCCTCAACCATCCCCGAGGTGGTTGAACCATCTACCGCTTCACCGGGCGAGGAGACTGCAGCCTCGGTGCCAATTGTTGCACCTGTTAAAACCATCGTATTGTCTATATTTCAGGACAGCACAAGCGAGGAGATTCCATTGGCGCATTGTCTTCGTCGAGCTCGTCTGGCTAAACTCCCAATCCCTGCTCCCCAACCATCAAACAAGGCCATCCAACAATCTGGCCCTGCTGTGGTCGAGGCGAATGTGGCTCCCCCGGCTGTGGCGGATGTTGCTGCTCCGATCGCTGCTCTGGTTGGGACGAAAACTACCGCTCCGACCGAGGTGAATGCTGCCGAGCTAGAGGCGACGACGGAGACCCCGGTGCACCCACAGGATGTCGATCTCGGCATTCCACTTCAGGAAGTTACGTCGGCTTATGTAAGTAGTCTTGTCTCCTTCACTTCTTAGTTTTGTCCTTTTTTTTTCAGAATTCTGAACCGAGGGTATACCAAATGCTAGGTGCCTTCCCATTCTTTTCATCGAAAATTCTATGCGCCGAGGGGTGTTGTTTATATTTCCTGGCCACCTCAGTGGCCATCGAATGTAGACAACCTTCATCGGCCGCGTGAATTGAGAAGCAGTCTCAGACATTGGGCTCGGCCTTTAAGCTTACTGGGTTCGAGCAATGACCCAGGGGACATGGCCGAGGTCTCGTCTCGTCAGGTCTACTATCTCCTTCTTTTCCTTTTTTCTTGTGATTTGACTTGTTCTAATATTGTCTCTTCGTGTAGCCGTCGTGGGAAGCTGAATTCGACGCCCTTCTTGCCGGCACGACCAAGAGGACAGCTAGGCCCTCGACTACTGTAGCGCAAGACCCGGTCGACCTGGATTCATTCGCCAAACTGCAGGAACTCCTGTCCTTGTCCGCCTCTTAGGTCCTCAACCTAAAAGGCCTCGACTTCGTTGGGGCATTCTTGGATGATCTCGCATCTAACGGTCGTTTGTTCAATGCCACCCTCACTCGAGCGTCCTCTCTCTTAGAGCGAACCTGGGAATACTTTGGTACTTTTGAAAGAGCTCTTCGAGCCGAGGACGACTGGAAAGCTGCTATGGCCGCACAAGAGGTTCTTCGTCCAAAGGTCGAAGTACTAATAGTGAAGAAGGAACAGCTGGCTGACCTCGATCGTCAGATTGCTGAACTCCAAAGTTGGCGATCAGCTTTCGCTTCTGAACTTGCCAGGGAATTCGAGTTGGGTAAATCTTGCCTGACCGAATACGCAGTTAATGGGAAGCGGGTCGAGCAGCTGAAAACGGACAAGATGATTCGGCAGGCGGAGGTCACCATGGGCGAAGTGAGGTGGCCGGAGTTGAAGGCTTTCCTTGAATCTATCCATCCAACATCACCTTAGGGCTAAGTCATTGTAAATCAAACCGGCTGATCTTATTTGTACATTTCTGCAAACTTTATGAAAGTATATTATTTTCGCATTTCCCAAGTGACTGGATAGTACTTTTTTAAGAACTTTCCATTAATTGGTAATTTATGAATCAAATCGGTTTGATCTTTGAGGTGGTATGCCCCATTGCCGAGGACCTTGTGAATGATGAACGGTCCTTCCCAATTCGGTGACCACTTACCGAATCTAGGGTCATTAATTCCAACGGGTAATACGGTCTGCCAAACTAACTCTCCCTCGCCGAACGTTTTCTGTCTACCCCGTTGATTATAAGCTCGCTCGACAATCTTCTTTTGTGCCGCTAACAAGTTGTAAGCATCAAACCGAGCTTCTTCTAAATCTTCTAACTCTTGTCTCATGGCTTTACTGTATTCGGCACTGAACAGACTGCTTTGTTCGATTACGTGTAACGAGTTTATACTTAGTTCGACTGGCAACATTGCGTCGTGCCCGTAAGTCAGGGCGTACGGAGGTTTTCCAGTGGCAGACCGGGGTGAAGTTCGGTAAGCCCATAAAGCTTCGTTTAGTTTTAGGTGCCACATACCAGGCCTTTCTTTCACCATTTTCTCAAGGATACCGATCAAAACCTTGTTACTTGCTTCGGCCTGTCCGTTTGCCTGTGGGTAGTATGGCGTAGATTGTTCTAGTCGAATATTCAATCTACCCGTATATTCCTTAAATCAGTCGGATGTGAAAATCGTGCCATTATCTGTTATGATCGTCTCTGGTACACCGAATCTCGTTACAATGTTCTATTCCACGAAACTAGAGACTTCTCTGGAAGTCAACTCGGCATATGATTTGGCTTTGACCCACTTAGTGAAGTAGTCTGTCGCCACCAGTATCCATGCATGTTTTGCTGCTCCAGAGGATGGTGTAATTTTGCCAATTACATCCATGACCCATCCTCTAAACGGCCAAGGTTTAGTAACTGAATGTAGTGTCTCGGCTGGGACCCTTTGTATGGGGCCATGGATTTGGCACTGCAAACACCCTCGGGCAAACTCGATACAATCCTTCAACACGCTCGGCCAAAAATACCCGTGGCGGCGAAGCAACCATCGCATCTTTCGACCGGATTGATGGGCTCCGCAAATCCCTTCGTGCACTTCCACGATTGTTTGAGCGGCCTCTCGTGGCCTGAGGCACAAGAGCAATAGACCATCTTCACCCTTTCGGTATAATTCGTTCTGGTACATGACGTAGTTCGTAGCATGCACCCTTGTCTTGCGATCATGTTTGCCACTTGGGTCAAGATATTGCATAATTGGTTTCCTCTAATCGTCTGGTAGTACCTCGACCGTACAAACATGACTAAATGTAATACCATCGAATGACTCGGCCAAGTAGCTGGCAACCATATGATAAAGTGCCAGAGTACAACTCATACAACGAAAAACGCCACTGAGTTGGTTAATAACGAGTTTGGAATTGCCGAGGACGAGCACGTGAAGCGCTCGTAACTCGTGAAGAACACCGAGGCCGATGACGAGGGCCTCGTATTCGGCCTAATTGTTGGTGCACGCAAAGTCAAGCTTGAGAGAGAAGTACCAACGGTGTTGTTGTGGAGATTGAATGACGATGCCCACACCGGCCGATGTTGAGGTACTAGAACCATCAAAATAAAGCATCCAGTAATTGTCACGTGCTTCCACCATGCCGATCTCGACGTTGGTTCCCCCGAAACCATAAGGGGAGGGGTGTTGAGCAAGAAAATCGGCGAAAGCTTGTCCTTTGACCGCTTTCTGGGGCACATATTGTAAACTAAATTCGGACAACGCCATCGTCCATTTCCCAATTCGGCCTTTGACTATTGGCCGAGTGAGCATATATTGGATGACGTTCGTCTGAGCAATGACTTGAGTAACCGACGGTAGCATGTAGTGCCGGAGTTTGGATGCGGTGAAAAATAAGGCCAAGCAAAGCTTCTCGACGGGGGAGTAATTGATCTCTGGTGAGTTGAGACTCCGGCTGAGATAGAGTGGTTTGGTAAGAGAGACTTTGATTTGCGTGAAAGCGGCTTGGTGTTCTTCACGCCATTCAAATTTGTCCGAGTCTTTCAACGTCAATAATGTGGAGAAAACTTTCATCTTTCCTGCCGAATTCGCTATAAAGCGTTGGAGAAAATTTATTTGGCCGAGCAAGGATTGAAGTTGCTTTTTGGTCGTTGGAGGCGGATCGTTAATGATCGCTCGAGCCTTGTTCTCATCTATCTCGATGCCCCGGTGATGGACAAGAAAACTTAAGAAGTTGCCGGCCGACACACTGAAGATGCACTTTGCTGGGTTCATCTTGAGATGATGTCGGCGCATCCGAAGGAAAACCTGCCGAAGATCGTCAAGATGCATTTGACGGCTCTTTGATTTTACCACCACGTCGTCGATGTATACTTCTACGATTGTGCCAATTAGGTCATGAAAGATGGCGTTCATAGCGCGTTGATATGTGGCACCGGCGTTTTTAAGGCTGAAAGGCATGACTACCCATTCATAGGTGCCGAGTGCCCTTGGGCAACGAAAAGCAGTTTTATGAACATCGGTCTCGGCAATGAAGATCTGGTTATAAATAGCATGACCGTCCATGAAGGATAACATGGTGTGATTGGCCGCAGCGTCAATTAATAAATCTGAAATTGGCATCGGATATTCATCCTTGGTTGTTGCCAAATTCAGATTGCGAAAATCAATGCAAATACGAAGGGCGCCGCTTTTCTTAAGGACCAGAACAATATTCGCTAGCCATTCGACATATCGGGCAGTCCGAATAAACCCGGCGTTTAAAAGATGAACAAGTTCATCTTTTATGCCTAGTTGTAGTTCGGTCGAGAATCGGCGAGGCGGTTGACGAAAAGGTTTACAACCAGGTTTGATACGTAATTCATACTCAACAAGTGTCCCGTCGAGGCATCTCATGATGGCTCCAAGCGAAACAATCTTTAAATTCGCGAAGTAACGTACAAAGCTCAGATTTGATAGGGGTTGGTAGCAAGGCACTAATGAATAACGGCCGAGGATCTTCGACCGTTCCAACATTCACTTCCTCCAACGGGTCTTTAACTTGAGGCCGATTGTCTTCGAGTTAGGCCGGAGCGGCTTGGATTTTATCGAGAGATTGAACAGGACTGTTATCTTCTTCGGCAAGGAACTCCATGAGGTTGACGCCAAATTGTGACTGTTGGGAAATGGCGTACTAATGAGCCAGCAGTCGTTCCATGGTCGATGAAACCGCGACTCAGCGTCTAGCTTGACTGGTGTCAAACATCAGAATCGGTGATAAAATTAGCCAACCCGAGTCTCGTCGAATCCTGATGAACAGTTTCGACGCCAACCTCGACGGCTTTTTGGACCGAAATTCGATTCGGTCGCCCTTCATCATTGAACCCTTGTAGAGTAATGTAGCCAACGTGGTCGTCGTAGTATCGTGCTTGAATCATGTTGGCTTCAAAGGGTTGATTGCCGGCCGGATGTACTACGATTGATTTACCGTCCCAAAAGACAAGGACTTGATATAACGATGAAGGGATACAGCTTGCTTGATGAATCCAATCTTGACCGAGCAATGCATTGTACTCGGTCTTCGAGTCGACTATGAAGAAGGCAGTCATGTGGTTATGACCTGCGATGCTTACTTCTAACTGGAGTACTCCTTTTGTTTGGGATTTGTCCCCAACAAAGCTGCCCATGGTGATTCCTGATGGGATAAGCTCGTCGTTAGAGCGATGTAAGGCTTTCATGATGGTTACAGGCATGATATTGACAGTAGCCCACAGTCGACGAAAATCTTGGAGATCGGATATCCTTCGATGTGGGCCGTGACGTACAATGGCTTTAGATGACGAAGGTTAGCCAATGACGGACGAGGAAACAATTCGGTTAAAGCTGCCTTAAGTTTATCATCTTTTGTCGTTGGTTCGACATCAGTGGTAATGACGAAGTCGACTTGGGTAGCTTCTTCGGCAACTAGGTCGCCGTCTAAGAAACTTGGTTGGGAAATGCTAGACTGAAAATCGGCCGGCAATACGTGAACCATGCTGATTTCCATGTTGTCGAGGATCGAAGGTCCCATTGGGTTATGATCTCCGTCCTCTGGATCCTCGTCCTCTGGATCTTCGTCCTCTAGACTCTCTTCCTTTGGACTTGTGTGGAGTGTGTCCGCGTCGTCCGTCTTGACTAATACCAGAGCATGTTCTAGTGCGTCCACGAGGACTCTTTTTTCCTGGTCATAGGTCTTTGGTTCCTCCGGAATTGGAATTGGGTCTGGGACTTGAGTCGTGATACGAGCTTGTTCTTGATACATAATACGGGCATCCCTGATGTCCAGATAAGCATCTAACCGCGCGACGTTCACCGTCTCGTCGGCCGTAAGGCCGAAGAGGGAAACAGCTGAAAATACTTCAAAATGGTGGCGGAGATATTGAAGATCGTCCAGAGAAAAAGGAAGTTCAGTTGGGCCAATATCGGTATATGGGTCGACATCGAAGCCGAGAGCTTGAGCTTCACGCATGTGTTGAAATCTAGCGTTTAACCCTAAATTCGAATTCTTCTGAATAATTCGTTCCGCGTCTGGACAGGTCCGTACGAGGTCGATCGTATCTTGACATGCCTTCGACAAACCGTATAGGTCATTAGCCGAATACTTTTATGAAACTCACACATGTACTGCAAAGCCTCTTCGAGGAATGGTGGGTGTAAGTTTCATCGGACCCTGATCAAAGGTGCCTGTAAAGGTAATGGGGGAAGTTTATCCTCGGCCTCTTTCCTAAAATGCTCAAGACGCGCCTTCATTTCCCCTGGCCAAATAAGAAGGTTGATCATCTTTTCGGCCTCTTCAAACGTGGTTTCTAGAGCATGATCGGCCGACTGCTTTCGTCGGGGTTTGTCGGTCGTCCTTGTTGCCAATTTTGTCTTTCGGCTGTCACCTGGGGGCCGAATTTTATTGTGCTGTTCGTCGGCGGGCCAAGCAGTCTATTCTTTGGCGTCGACGCTTCTTTGACTTGGATAATGCAGTGTATATGCCTTTAGGCGAATGGTAGGTATATCAACGCTGTTCCCGTGGTTCAGGGGGTTTGAAGGTCTTCTGATTTGCGGAAAAGCTCGAGCTGCTGGAATTGCGAGCATAATATTCTTCGTTGTAGAATGGTGCATCGAAGTTGAGGCGTCGCCTAGCTGAAGATGGCGTGACATCCTGCGGACCGAGCCTGTTGAAGACTGTATTCCGTGGGCTCGTGCTAGGAGTTTTTTGGGGTGTCATCGTGGCTGAGTGCCTATGTGGCGTTTCTGCTTGTTTCGGTCGTTCTCTTGGTTTGACCAAAACGTCTGTTTTGAACCGAGTACACAAGGTTTTAGATTCATTAGTTTCTTCGGCGCTAGAACTTGACATTGACTCGACGATGGCTGGTCCGACCAAATCTTGGGGCGGCGCATTCGAAAATAAATCGATTTTGGGCCGTGGTTGAGAGCTCTTTTTTGGGATGTGCCTCATCGAAACGAACTCGACCTTTCCTTTCCCTTTATCTCTAGGCAAATGAATATCTACCATGCTTACTGTCACCGTAGGGAAAAGGTCATTGTCGACACCCATTTTCTTCTCCGGAAATTTAAGTTTTCCACTGTCGATCCAACTTTGGACGGCATCTCGAAACACGACACAGTTGTTTGTCGTGTGTTGGTTCGAATCATGATACTTGCAATATGTCCTTCTCTTCAGCTCTTCGGCCTTGGGAATGTTGTGCCCCAGCCGAAGTTTTATAATCTTGGCAAGTAACAATTGGTCGAAAATGGCATCGGCCTTAGTAATATCGAATGTATACACTTTCGATTTCTTCATGGCAGTTTCCTCAGACGTCGGCCGAACCTTGGTATCCTTAGGGTTGACGTGGGTCAATGCCTTGCATATATATGGCTTGTCGATTACTATCTCGGCCGCATCTATACTGGCGTATTCTTCAGGTTCCCCGAGGCATAGTTAACCGTGGGATTTTTGTAAATAGTTCCTCGGGATGGGGATTTTGAGGCTTACTCTTCGCGGAGCAAATAGTCGTATTGCTCGACGTGGTGAGCCAACTAGTACATATCTCAAAAGTTTGCCCCCATAATTTTTTCTTATATTCCACGTCCAAACCGTTCAATGCGAGTCTAACGAACTCGACTTCAGGTAGAGGTACTCGACACCAATTTCTGGCTAATTTAAACCTCGTAAGATAATCCATCGGTGACTCGTCGGATGCTTGTGCCATTCTGGCCAACGAAGAGACCGACATTTCCATCCCTGGCCGATAAAACTGCTTGTGGAACTTCTCGACCAATTCTTCCTAACTCTGAATGTAATTCGGTGGGAGGTTTATGTACCATGCAAAAGCCAAGGCTGTTAGTGAGAAGTTAAACAGTCGTAACTTATAGAAGTCACTATTAACATCTCCACACTGTGCAGTGAAACGGGCGACATGTTCTAATGAGGACAGAGATGATTCCCCAGCAAAGAGGCTAAAGTCTGGAATTTTAAAGCCCTTGGGATATTTGAACTTCTCCACGTAAGCTGGATATGGATGGATAAACACCGATATGATCATTCTCTGGACTTCGACCGCATCTATGGACGTTGTTTCTGCACTTGGATCAAAGTCATCTATCCGGTTGCTTGATCCACCCTTTTTGTCTAGATCAATCATTTTGAGCCGAGCGGGTCCTGCATCGGCCGATAACACCGATATGGGATTATTTTTTGAAATAGACTGTCTGGATCGATCAAAATAGCCCATATTCTGAGTATTGCTAACTAACGCTTCGAGCAATCTCGTGTGCACGACGTTTTGACCACGTACTTCTTCGAGTATTCCTTTTATCTCTCGACTGAATGTCTGTCCAACCTGTCGAGACTGCTCTTCGAGCCGTCACCGAAGAAATGATCTGGTTGGTGGATCGGAAACGTCATCACCATCTTCATCACAGTCTTCCACTATGCCTTCGATCACGGCTCCCTTTGTTACTATTGCGAGGATCCCTGTATCTCGAGGTGACTCACTGAAACTCGCCTCTCTTACTTGTCGAGTCCCTTTTGATGCCTCAGGCGTGACGGCAACAGTAGTCTGCGCCCGTGACGAACCTTCGAACCCGGGGTTCTGACTTGTATGGGTAGTGGTCGATTTTCCCATGATTGATTTCTTTGTTACTGACCGTGTCTCAATGGTCATGAACTTCGTAGCTTTAGCAACAGGTCCCACTAGGCGTGCCAAAATGTTGACCCTAAAAACTACCAAATCTACGTGGCGCGCAGGCCGAGTAAAATGTTGATGTTGCATTATATGCGTGGCTGACTTCTCGATCTTGCGATTGCGGTCGAGGAAGGAACATGCCTCGGCCTTTGGGTAGCCTGAAGACAAGGTTGCTAGTTTTGCGAAGGTCACAAATCGTCGACGCCGGATTCGGTCACAGTGATTATATTCGTAAAGGTATAAGCACGCCGAATCGACACCAAAGTGTAAGGGTACAGATACTCAAAACAGATATACATCTTGACGGTGAAAATGGTTCGGCCTTCGGAATGCCGAACTCTGAAACTAACTCGCGAGTATCCAATCATAAAACAACTCGGCGTTCAACGTGCCGAGCCTAGTAATTCGTAACACCTCACTTCGCCGAGAAGGCTGATGAGATGACCTCTGTCGATAAGAACTCGAAAATCCCCCTCGACCGAGACTTGGATAGGTAACCAGTCGGCCTCGATGCAGTGCTGTTTATCCAAACTGAAGGTGCTCCGCGATCGACTGGTTCTACGGTGATAATGCTGTTTATCCAAACTGAAGGTATCACCGGTTGCCTTCACAGTGCTGTTTATCCAAACTGAAGATGTGTTGGCGAAAAAGAAAATAAAATCTCAAGGTTGTTGAGAGGTTTCACGTAGAGCGAGGGTTTGCGCAGGGCAGTTTGTGTGTTGAGTTGGAGAGAGCTTGAATATTGTGCTCCTCCCTCTATTTATAGTAGTGCAAACATTCCTGATTGGATCAAAACCGTCCTTGGATAGGAATCCTCTTCCTAACCCAATTCTACCTCGGCCGATCCTAATCCATCTCTATCTCGAACGATCCTAATCCAACTAGGATTTTGAACCTGCCTCCAATCGTGGGCTCGATTCACTTTCGTATCATGGCTTATCAGAGAGTCATTCTCCTAATAGATCTCGGCCTCTATCACATCCTCATGCTTATCCACATCACTCCCACTCCAACTAATATTTGGTTACCCTATCCCCTTCGGCCCATGGCATCAGCCCACAGCGCCTCTGAGAAGACACTGGGCCGAAGGCGATGTCGGCTCGACCCAATATTATTTTGGGCCCAAACATAAATATGCATAGCCTACAACGTCACATCAAAACAGGCCGAGAGATGGCATGCTAAAGATAACGGCAGGTTCATAAGATTAATGAAAAGCCACCCTTTTTAAGTAGTAGGCTTCCATGTGGGCTAGCCCTCTCATTCGGTGATAAAGTTATTCGGTGGAGGTTTAGATATAAGTCTAGCTACGGACTTTTTAACATCATATGTTATTCTTTTGTCGAGAAGGAAAATATTTGCAGCACATATTTATTTGTAGCTTATGCCGAGAAGCTTCCACGCCCTTTAGTCGTTTCTGTCAATCTCATCAGTGTCTTCGGCTGATCTTGGCGTCACCTTCGCCGAGAAGGTCATCTACGCCTCATTTGCCTCTTCATTCGAAATTAAGCTCTAAAACATAGTAGCTCTGGAGAATTGGTTGCTGATCGTTTTTAAGTGCTAGTGCTAATCATTTCCAGTTCGACGATAACTCTGACTGGTTTTTTGGGGGTTCTCGGCCGAAAGACAAGGCAAATTGGCAGATACCATATCATGTTCAACGGCTCTAAAGATACTAGATATGGTGTAATTGCTTTCTTGATTATTCACAGAACAAGGTTACATTCTTATACACACTGTGTACATCTTGATCCTACTCTATTGATAACACCCAATTTGTTAAGTAATGCCTTAAATTGAACCAAACCCAATGCTTTGGTAAACAAGTCAGCTGGCTAGTTTGTTGTTCGTATATAGGCTGTTCACACCATTCCTTCTTGAACTTTCTCACGCACTACATGGCAATCTATCTATATGTGCTTTGTTCGTTCATGGAATACCAGATTTGAAGAGATGTGCAAAGCAGCTTGGTTGTCACAAAACATCGTAACAGGTTGTGCTCGGTTCACTCTCAAATCTTTCAAAATGTTTTTCAACCATGTGACTTCACAACATGTAGTGGCCATAGAACGATACTCTGCCTCTGCACTGGAACGAGACACAATGCTTTGCTTCTTTGTTTTCCAAGAGATTGGTGCTTGGCCAAGTAAGATGTAATAACCAGTTATCGATCTTCTAGTGTCCTTACATCGAGCCCAATCAGCATCACAAAACGCTTGTAATTGCAATGAACCTGTGGAAGGAAGAAATATTCCTTGTCTAGGAGCTTGTTTGATGTACCTGAGAATTGTGTGAGCGGCATTAAGGTGTGGCTGCCGTGGTTTATCCATGAACTGACTCAACATATGCACTGCATAAGTTAGGTTAGGCCTCGTGATAGTCAAATAAATTAATCTGCCCACAAGTCGCCTATACAAAGATGGATCACTTAGTAATTCCCCATCTGTTTGTGTAAGAGACAGATTTTGTTCTAAAGGGACCTGTGAGGGTTTGGCGCCAAGAAACCCAATGTCTTCTAATATTTCCAACGCATATTTACATTGGCATAAAGTGATTCCCTTCTTCGATCATGCAACTTCTATCCCCAAGAAGTATTTGAGCTGCCCCAAGTCCTTTAGTTTGAAACGTAAGGAAATAAATTTCTTGGTCTCTTCTATCTCTTGTAAATTATTTCCTGTGAGTATCACATTATCAACATAGACCAATAATGCTATGAAACTACCTTGACGATGTCGGACGAATAATGAGTAATCTGACCATGATTGATGGAATCCGGCAGCCTTGAGAGCAATGGATAGTTTGATAAACCATTGTCTCAAGGCTTGCTTAATTTGCATACTCGAGTCTCCCCCTTTCGTCCGAATCCAGGAGGCAAGGACATATAGACATCTTCATATAAATCACCATGCAAGAACGCGTTGTTCACATCAAGTTGGTGCAAATGCCAACCTTGCAGCGAGGCAACACTGAGAAGGACACGAACTGTGGTCAGTTTGGCAATCGGTGCAAAGGATTCCCGGTAATCAACACCTTCAATTTGGCTATAGCCTTTCGCAACAAGTCGAGCTTTGTACCTTTCGAGACTGCCATCAGGTTTAAGCTTGACTTTGTAGACCCAATTGCAGCCAATAAGACGTTTGTGGGGTGGCAAGGGCATGAGAGTCCAAGTGTGGTTGGCTTGGAGAGTGGCAATTTCAGCCTGCATGGCCGCACGCCACTTAGGATCCTGAACAGCCTGTTGAAAAGTAGTAGGTTCTTGGAGAAGAGTAAGTGTGGTGGTGAAGGTTTTATGACGAGAGGACAAATGATCATAAGATAAATGATGAGAAAGAGAATGAGAAGTACCTGAGGACTGGACCATGCTCGTGGAAGATGTGGGAGCGGCACGGGAAGGAAGGGCTACCTCAACATGAAAGTCCTGCAAAAAAATGGATGGTTTGGTTGGTCGCGTGCCACGACGGAAGGGAGGGGTGCCGCGGTGGGTAAGCGAAGGTGGGGAGTTGAGGAGAGGTGGAGAAGGGAGGTTGTTGAGGGAATGAACTAAGGTGGTGGAATGAGGTGATGGAGAAGCAGGATCCCAGGGTGGGATGCCATAATGACGAGGAGAATCAGGAGAAGTGTCTCCTGAGGGAGTGACTGAAGGAGAGAACTCGAGAAAGGAGTCCATGGTAAAGGGTGAAGGTGAAATGGGATGATGTGAGTGTGGCACAGCAGAAAGAGCATGATTTTGATAAGGGAATTGATCCTCAAAAAACACAACGTCCCGTGAGACAAAGACCTTCTTAAGTGCGAGATCAAAGAGTCTGTAACCATTTTTACCATAATGATATCCAAGGAAAAGACAACGACTGGCGCGCAGATCAAATTTGGAAGGTCGTTGCGCATTAGTGGATGCAAAACATAAACAGCCAAAGACTCGTAAGTGAGAATAGTTGGGTTCTTTCAGAAACAATTTTTCATATGGTGTTTTCCCTTGGAGGAGAGGAGTAGGTGTCCTATTGATGAGGTATGCAGAAACAAGAATGGCATCCCCCCATAAACTTTTGGGAAGAGAAGCTTGGAAAAGTAATGCTCTAGCCATATTGAGTCAGTGCCGATGTTTTCGTTCGGTGACACCATTCTGTTGAGGTGTATTAACACAACTAAATTGATGTAGGATTCCTTTGAGAGCATAAAAACGTTCAAGTTTAAACTCAGGAATATTGTCACTTCGCACTATTTTGACCTTAGCATTGAATTGAGTTTCAACCATGTGAATAAATTAGACTTAGAGTTCCCGTGTATCTGACTTATGCTTCATCAAATAAACCCATGTGCTCCTAGTATGGTCATCGACAATAGTGAGAAAATATTTGGCACCGGAAAGAGACGCAACTTGATAACCACTCCAAATATCAATATGTATTAACTCAAAACATGATTTACTAGAAATTGAGCTTAATGGGAAAGATAATCTTGTTTATTTGGCTAATGGACAAATCAAACAATTATTGGAAGCACAAGACTTATGATTGGAAATGGGAAATAACGAAGAAACGTTTGGAGAGGGATGTCCAAGACGTTGGTGCCAAAGAGTGGGAGAAGTGACTTGAACGTTATTGCATGTTCTTTTCTTAGGGGGGTCAAGGTAGTAGAGCCCCTTCCGTTCAATGCCCGTCCCAATCATCTTCCCCGAACGTAGGTCCTGTATGACACAAAAATGGTTTAGGAAAATGGTGATATAGAGTGAGTCATATGCTAACTTGCTGATAGATATCAAATTTAACCTAAAAGGTGGTACACATAAGACATTATTAAGAATGAGATTGGGTGAAAAGATTATTTGTCCAATATGGGTGACTTTAGCAAAGGAACCATTGGGTAATTCAACAGTGTGATTCTCAATTGGCCTTGAACTCGTGAGAAGGTCAGGACTACAAACAATGTGGTTCGGAGCACCACTATCCAAGATCCAGACATTTTGCTTGCCATGATATGTAAAAGAGAAAGCTTTACCTGAAAGATCTTCAATGTTTGAGGGGTTACCGACTTGGTTAGCAAAGGAAGACTTGTTTTTGTTCAACATTTGAAGAATTTGTTTGCAATCTTCCTGAGAGAAAGGAAAGCTAGGCATCACTTCGTTTTTGTCATGTGACGTAACCTGATTCTCTTTGGAAGACAAGAAACGACCTGATTCATTTTCAGCAGAGGCTTTTCTCTTGCGACAGTAGTCAAAAGTGTGACCTTTCCAGCCATAAAAGGTGCACTTAAGGTGTGCACGACAGTTCTTTGTGGTGTGGTGTGGTTTGTCTTGTTGCACTTACCACAGCGGTGCCCACTGTCGTCAGACTCAATATCGCGTCCAGCGCCCTTCACAGCGAACACAGCTGCTTCTAGTTGAACAATGTTCTTACCACTCGAGACTCTAGCTTGTTTCTCAAGTCGAAGGACAAGTGCATAGGCTTTGTTTATGGTGGGCAGTGGCTCTAGCAACAGAGTGTTACCACGAACCGTAGCATACGAATCATTTAAGCCCATAAGAAACTTCATAGTTTTCTGAGTTTCAACATATGACATTATCTCTTTCTTTGTCTCACAATGGTATACCGGGATTGAACACAAGACATCACGTTCATCCCAAAGACTCTTAAGTTTGGTGAAATAAGAGCTTACTGTCATGTCGCTTTGTACACAATCATGGATTTCGTTTTCGATATGAAATAGTTGCACAATGTTCACATGAGAAAACCTCTCATGCAGGTCGAGCCACATCTGCAGTGCGTCCTTGCAATGTATGACACTTTCCGAGATTTCTTTTGACATGGAACCAAGCAGCCACGTTTTTACCAGGTTGTTGCATTGGTTCCATTGTTGCAGTTCTTCAATCTGTTCATCACTTGGCTTCTTGATCGTTCCATCAACAAGCCCTAGTTTGTTTTTGACCATCAAAGCCATGGTCATGGATTGAACCCATGTATCATAGTTGTCTTCCACGAGCGGCTGCGGCACAAGTATTGCGCCAGGTTGATCCGAGTAGTGAAGGTAGAGTGGATGATTAGGGTTTTCCCATTTTTGATACAAAGTCATGCCTGAAGAGGTTGACTTGTCTGGTTTGTCACTCATGGCTATTGTTGCTAGGGTTTGTATTTTGTGTTTTGTGTGTAATTGCTTTCTTGATTATTCACAGAACAAGGTTACATTCTTATACACACTGTGTACATCTTGATCCTACTCTATTCCCTATAATCAAGGCTAATTGAGAACTAAATAAGGAAGTAAATCACTAATGAATAATTTACAATGTTTGACCTAATCAATCCAAGATATCCTCTTTAACAACGACGATTGAGACTACTTGTTGAGATTCTTTTTGCGGCCTAGCAGACGTACCCATTGCCATTTTGAGCAACCTAATTGTTCCGTTAACTGCACGGCCGCAGGCTTCAAACAACAGGCTGAAACAGGATGAGGCCTTGGGAATCAGGGACTACAGAGCGTGGGGCCTCGCTAGATGTATGGTTGTGGGAGCAGATCAATTTGTGCATGGTTAGTGCTCCACTTTTCAGTTGTGGTGATGGAATGCAAGTCGTATCAAATTCTCAGTTGTGATCTTGTTGCTTTGAGCAAGCTTGGCACAAAGTGTCAAGACGACGTACTTTTATCGCGAAGCGAAATGATTTTCTACTGATTTGGTCATATGAATTCGGTCATTCGGTCCCTGTGACTGTAGTGAAGAGTTGTGAGTTCGACGTCAGTTCAATGGCCCAAGGTTGTTTGTCGAGATCAATGACATATTTCTCGGTCAAGAAAAGGCAGGCAGTGGGAGTATTTGAAAATTCTTCGGCCCAGGTGAAAAGTTAAGTAGGAGTTGCCTGGGTGTATTCGGTGAGTATGCTTCGGTAGTGATTCAAATTCAATATATTTTTCGGTGCCGCTGTACTCCTGATCGGCTGAAGAGATTTAATTTCCTTAACCATTCGTCTTACAAGCCGAAGTTCAAGAAAACTAAGGGGCAATGTTTGGACCCGATTTTACATCATTGGTCCGAGCAGTCGAGACCGTTGAATAAACAAAGTTTTAGATTGTCACATGAGTAAAATATCAAGCTGACTTCCCATTATTGTTATGATTATCACATTTGCGATGCCGAGGTCACCTAATTAGGCCTAAGATCACGCATGCCAGCTTGCTGTTATTCATTATTTGTTATTATCTTTTGGAAAGGATTGAAATGGGTGATCAGCAGGTGGAGCAAAATTTGGATGAAAATTATGAGCCAGTTCACGTTTTTTTTTTTTTTTAATTTTATTATTATTATTATTATTATTATTATTATTATTATTTTTATTTTTATTTTTTAGGAAAATGGGCATGCTAGTTCTCTTTTAGTTGATTAATGGGATGTGATAAGGCTTTTAAGAATTAGCATTGTAATTAAATTGCAAGTGCTTGCAGCATACATGATTTACATACACGTGGAGGATTTGGCCGCAAAGCAGCTTGGAGAATTTGAAATTAACGAGAGTTCTGTTGCACATGGTTTGCATCAGGCATTTCGAATATGCTGCCTAAGTAACACCAATTAAGGTTGTGATAATTATTAGCAAATAATTGGTTTATCAAGAGTCAAAATATGGTGGTGATGTCGTATAATAGCACGTGGAGGGAATTTGATTTTCAGTTGGACTCTACAAAATTATCAGGCCGTGTCAAGCAGAAAACATGAATGTAAGAGTTAGCATTGTAATTAAATTGCAAGTGCTTGTAGCATACATGATTTACATACTCGTGAAGGATTTGGTACATACTCGTAAAGGATTTGGCCACCAAGCAGCTTGGAGGATTTGAAATTAACGAGAGTTCTGTTGCACATTGTTTGCATCAGCATTTCAAATATGCTGCCTAACTAACACCAATCAAGGTTGTGATAATTATTAGCAAATGATTGGTTTATCAAGAGTCAAAATATGGTGGTGATGTTGTATATTAGGGCGTGGAGGGAGTTTGATTTTCAGTTGGACTCTCGAGATTATGAGGCCGTGTCAAGCAGAAACTATGAATGCTATAAATACAAGATGCTCTGCATCAGAGAAAGCCTCTTGAAATCAACACACAAATTGCCTTGTGCAAAGCTTCTCAACAACCCTGAGATTTTTTCCTCTCCCTTTTCTTCTTGCCAACACATCTTCAGTTTGGATAGACAGCACTGTGAAGGCAACCGGCGACATCTCGAGTTTGGATATACAGCACTGGAGCCGTAGAATTAGCCGACCGAGGAGCACCTTCAGTTTGGATAGACAGCACTGCTTCGAGACCAACTGGTTATTTATCTAAGTCTTGGTCAACAAGTATTTTCGAGTCCTTGTTGGTAGAGGTCATTTCATCGGCCTTCTTGGCAAAGTGAGGTGTTACCAGGTTACTAGGCTCGGCACATTGAAAGCCGAGTTTTATTTTATGATTGGATATTTTCAAGTACATTTTAGAGTTCAGCATTCCAACAACCGAACCACATTTACAATCAAGACATTTATCCCTTTTCGAGTATTTGTGTCTGTACAGTCTGGTACCAGCTCGGCGTACTTATACTCTCACGAATTTAATTACCGAGACCGAACCCGGTGCCAACGATTTGTGAACTTCGAAGAAAGTAGCAGCCTTGTCTTCAGGCTCTAGAACCCGAAGGTCGAGATGTGTTCCTTCCTCGGCCGTAGTTGCAAGACCAAGAATTCAGCCGTACGCCCTGATAGGTCTTTTACCGCGTACAAAAGTAGAGATAAAAACACACAAAATACTTGCAAGAGAACAAGGTTGTTGTAGTATAAACGGCTCAAGCAAGGTCGTTATCCGCTGGGATTATTTAAAACAATTTATGCTAAACCAAAATCTTAATCAATTATTGACAAACAAAGATGGGAAAGAGGTGATTTAATGACCTAAATTAACAAAAACGTAATTAATTAAAAAGCTAATTAAAATCTGCAATTTTTAGAGAAACAAGGTGAAACAACTTTAGAATTCAAATGAGAAAACACTAGGGTTCCGCCGTCACCCTAACAATCCTATGTAACTCTCCTAATTCCTTATGAATTACACATGCATATTTTGAAGGTTTGGTTTTCCTAAAGTATGCCCTACTTGGGACCCCAACATAGAACGTATATCTAACATGCAACCCGTCCGTGGTGTCCAGATCGAATATAAACATGCAAGACTCATTAAGTTTTGTGAAAACCTTTTGAAAAACCATATAACTCCTAAGACGTGTCGTCCATCTTAAGTAGTTACACATGTTAACCACAAGAAGCCTTAGCCAATTTTAGGGACAGCCCTCCGCCAAAATTGCATCAATTTACTTCTCCAAATATCCTAATGGTCGCGAATCACTAAGACAAATAGATAGTTTAAAGCACAGTGATTAACAATCCAAAACTTGCATGCATAAATCCATAAGAAAATTAGAAAGAGACTACATATTCTTGCTAGGGATCATGGCCTCACCCTAGCAAAAGGAAATTAGTTACGCATATTCATACTTAAAATCAACATAATTATATTGAATGAATAAGAATGAAAACACCTTGAATTAGAAGATCCAAAGCCTTTGAGAATCCTTGAATTTCCTAGCTCCCAAGTTGAAAAAGAAAATAATAATCGTAAAGATAAAAAAAGTCCCCTCAAAACTCACGGCTCCAGCATTTATATTTGCTGAGCCATCCCACAAAACCCTAAAACCCTAGGAAACTTAGTCAAACTAGGAAACAAATTAAATAATAATAAAAACATCTTAGACCTAATTAAACTAGGGAAAAACTGCACATAAACTGCACAGTCACGTTTTGGATCTAATTTAGCTCCAAAAATGGCCCAAAATAGCTGGATTTAAAGTTTGAACTATTCTGAACACTTCTCCAGAAGGCCATGAACCCATCTGAGGTCATCTTGGGCTCCAAAAACGCAGTTTAAGCCCAAAGCCGTCACTTTACTGCACCGCGCACTGCTTCTTCAATAAATCGTCAGAAAATAATCGTCTGGTAGAAGAATCCCAAATTTTGACACGAGCAAGCCAAGAGACACACGAACGTCCTCCAATTTGAATCACTCCAAAATTCGTCCGTTTGATCATGTTATGCTCCAGAGGAAGTCGAATGTCCTATATTGAAAATATAAAGCAAAGTATCAAAATTCTACCAAAATAATCACCAAATTATACTAAGAAAAGGGTAAAACCTATAACATAATATTGACTCATCAAAATACCCCCAAACTTAGCTTTTTGCTTGTCCTCAAGCAAAACAAAATTCAAAAACAAAAATAAAAGCTAACAAACCTAAGAACTTAAACAAAAATAAACTAAAACAAAATTTCCACCTTCAAGTTGCAATCCATAGAAAACGTTAAAAATTAGAACATCTTTTCAAAAGTTCCAACTAATCCCACCACAGAGTCTAAGCCATTTAGAATCAATTAGAAAAGAATTCATAAACTTCCTTTGGTGTAAAGTGAACCAACATGGTTAAGGAGACTCGACTCAAACCCTTACCTCTCGCCCTTTTATTCATACTTCACGTACTAACTTCACATATAATTTTTTTTTTCTTTTCGACTTTTCTTGCTTTTTTTTTTTTTTTTTTTTTTTTTTTTTTTTCTTTTTTTGTAACAGTAGTGGTTGTGCAATGTTGGTTCCCTTAAGCTTTCTATTCAACCCATATACTAGGTCCTTATTGACTCGAGCTGAAAAGGCTACGAAACCAACTAACCACTCTGCCCCATGCCAAGGACTCTACTGTTTGACGCGAGAATCACTGTTGATTAGACAGGACTGGCCCGGTTACTAGGCAAAGCCTTGGGTGGGACAATTATTACTTTATTCATAACAAGAACTAACTTAAAACGAAAATTAAAAATCAACTTGGACTGAAAGTAATTGTTTCAATCTCACTCCCCACAAACCATGTTGGTGTGATGTGCAAATTTTTAAAGTATAATTCATGAATTAGTGTCTAAGCAACGATAAATAGAAAAGACTCTAATGTGGGATTAGTTTTCACCATGTCCATTTGTTCGAACGTTTAAAATAAACTATGGATATTAACTTAAAAAGAATGAAAATTTTTATTTGACTCAAAAATTAAAACCCTAAAATTCTATCTCCCACCCCCAAACTTAGGTCACACATTGTCCGCAAGGTGTGAGAAAATAAGTAAAAGAAAAAATTGTAAAAGATAAAATGAAAGCCTAAGATAAAACAAATAAATTAACAGGCACAAAGAAAACGAACAGAAAAATAAAAGGAATGGGGATCACCTGGAGTGGGGTGCAAAACAGTTGGGCCGTAGAAGTTAAAACCGTGGGAGAACCTAGTGGGCTTTGCGGCTGGATGGAATAATGGGTGTGGGCGAGCCCAACGTGCAAGCCGAAGGGCCCCTTAAGTCACCAGGCAGTTGTCAAAAAGCCCATGGAATAATAGCTGTACACCTCACACGCGCACAAGCGTGTGACAGACCTTGGATTCCCCTTGCAGCTGTCAAAAAGCCTAGGTCCCATCGCTGTCAATCTTTGAGCCAAGAGCCAACTGAGAGCCAAACGGCTCTCTGTCCTATTTTTTCAAATCCGGATGGCAGAGCAGCATGGGGAAAGCCATGCTTCGGGACACGTGGCGGTCATCGGTGCGGGGGGCTCCATAGGATGCCCAACGAACGGCTAGATCACGTGCACCTTTTGGAAGGCTTTGTATACCCTAGGTCTCTCTCATTTCTGAAAAGAAAACTGAAAAATTACTCTCATTTCCCACCACTGTGGTGCCGTGCTCTTCAGAACATGCTCAACCCGCGCCCATCTCTCTTCTTCGCTTCTCTCACCACGCCTCTGTGCACCACAAAGGAGAGCCAGTGCTTGCGGGTTCAAATGACTCCTCATCTCAGGGCCACAGCAAGGTGGAGCTGCCATACCGTCAGCGTGAAAACCAGTGCCATGTCCTCCAATGCTCTCGAGTCCGTCCATGGGAGTTACCATCTGCATTGGATCTCGGTTGCATTACCCGAAATCCCAAAGGTAAAAATCTGGCTTTACTGGCATTGTGGTCCACTGGGAGTAATGGTCATGGAAAAACCAAATAATTAACAGTAACATTCTTTTGATCTGCGAGGGTCCTCGGATTCACAACAAAGGAGAGGCTGAACACCCATTGTTCACAGATCCGAGCTCAGTCATCCAAGAGTCCTCCAGGAGCAGGTAAAAATGCATGCACCCCCAAACTTCGATTTGGATGCGAGTTGTGCATGTTTAAGATCTGGTAATGTGTATGAAGACTTACGGTCGGATTTAAAATGTGTGGCAGGTGCAACCCTCATGGATCTGATTTCAGCACAAGAACTGACTTCGACGGCTTGAAGAATGGTAAAACACAAGAGAAGAATGACACAGCCTAGAAACCAAAGGTAAAGATGTCAACTACGCTAGTCTTGCATGTGGAAGATCTGCTGAGTTTCATAAAAAATAGCAGTCACTGCATATCTTAATGTAGATCTCTGTGTGTACGCAGCATGAATGGGTTTCATAACCGAGAGACGGAAACACTCAAGTTGCAGAGCTAACGAGTCACAAAGGAAAATGCATCTGCCAAGCTCTGTGGACTGCAAACGGTATAAAATCCGTTCCTCTGTTCTTATGTGGCCTGGCATAGAGGGCTTCTCACCATAATAAAACTGATCAAACCCGAGCACTCCCAAACTGAAATAGAAGTAGTAACTAGGATTTATTAGGAAATGGGAACACTCCGTGTTGTGTACTAGTGAATGGGGATCGGGGTCCACCCCTGAACATGTATAGACCCTTAGGACCTTAACCACGCGGATAACAGAGAATGACCTTATCCCCAAACTTCACGAATGAATGAAATGGAGGCTTCGACATGCAAGGATGTAGATCTGTACAAAAAAATAATAACACCGCAGCTACTTAGCAACTGGACTTGTTTTGGTGCAGGAACACTGGAGATCCAGAAGGCAGCCCAACGGATCTTAAAGTTGGCATTGAAGAATGGCCGCATAGCACAGCAGAGGTATATACTTGATGTGCATAAAATAATTGCTCTGCAGAAATTCTTAGTCGCTTGGTTTGCTGTCTGCAAAAACCCACTTTATGAAATCAGAGATAGAATAGAGAAAATAATAACTGTAAACTAAATTAAACAAATAAAAGCAAATGTTTTTTTTATTTTTTTTGTTGTTTTTATTTTTATTTTTTATTTTTGTTTTTTTGTTTTTTTTTTATTTTTTTTTTAAATTAAATAAAGGAAAACCTAAGAACTGAAAATGCAGCTAGACGGAAAATAATGAACTAAAAGAGAAAGTAGAGAAAAAGTTAGAAAATTGGGTTGCCTCCCAATAAGCGCTTTATTTAACGTCTGTAGCTAGACGGAACAAGGGCCCAGTGATTAGGTTGCTGGATCCTTCAGAGTCATTGACTCGCATGCACTGTCGAAAGGTGACTCCAAGTATGGTTTCAACCTGTGACCATTCACTTTGAATGTATTGCCATTAAGCTCATTTGTGATGTCCACAGCCCCATGGGGATAAACCTTAAGAACGGAGTAAGGCCAATTCCAACGAGATTTCAATTTTCCAGGAAATAACTTTAATCTTGAACTGAATAGCAACACTTTCTGCCCTGGTTGAAAGTCTTTTCGGAGAATTTGATTGTCATGAAATGCTTTTGTTTTGTCTTTGTATATGCGTGCACTGTCATAAGCATCATTACTAATTTCCTCAAGTTCATTTAGCTGTAGCTTACGTTTTGCCCCTGCTGCATCGTAAGCAAAATTCAACTCTTTAATAGCCCAAAATGCCTTATGCTCTAGCTCCATAGGCAAATGACATGCCTTTCCATACACAAGCCGAAATGGGGACATCCCAATCGGTGTTTTAAAAGCTGTTCTGTAGGCCCAAAGTGCATCATTTAATTTCAAACTCCAGTCTTTGCGAGTGGAGCCAACTGTTTTCTCCAAAATATGCTTGATTTCCCTGTTGGAAACTTCAACTTGCCCTGATGTTTGTGGATGATAAGGCGTGGCAACACGATGAGTTATCCCATACTTGGCAAGTAATGCAGCAAACTGTTTGTTAATAAAATGCTTTCCCCCATCACTAAGTATAACTCGCGGGATTCCAAACCGTGGAAAAATAACCCCTTGGAGGAACTTCAGAACCACTGATCCTTGATTGGTGGGTGCTGCAATAGCCTCGACCCACTTAGAAACATACTCAACAGCCACTAAAATATATTATTTCCATGTGAATATGGAAATGGGCCCATAAAATCAATTCCCCAAACATCAAACAATTCAACAAGCAAAATACCATGTTGTGGCATTTCATTCCGCTTGGACTGATTACCCACTCGTTGACACTTATCACAAGCCTTGCACCAAATGTTGGCATCCTTGAAAAGTGAGGGCCAAAACAGCCCACTTTGTAATATCTTTTCTGCTGTCCGTTTAGGACCAAAGTGTCCACCACATGCATAATGATGGGCGAATTTTAACACACTTTCCTGCTCATTTTCCGGAATGCAGCGCCTTATAATCTGATCTGCACAATACTTGTATAAATAGGGTTCATCCCAAAAATAGTGTTTAACATCTGCTAAAAACTTCTTTTTCTGCTGGAAAGAAAAATCAGGAAGTAACACTCCTTTTGCCAAATAATTCACAAAATCAGCAAACCATGGGGTACTGTTGTGGACAGCATAAAGTTGTTCATCGGGGAAGCTTTCACTTAGGGGGAGTGATTCTTCTTCAGCAGTAGTAGGATGAATTAATCTGGATAAATGGTCAGCCACCACATTTTCACAACCCTTTTTATCCTTAATCTCCAAATCAAATTCTTGAAGTAGAAGAACCCAACGAAGCAATCTGGGCTTGGCCTCTTTTTTAGACAGCAAGTATTTAAGGGCAGCATGATCAGTATAAACAATAACCTTAGCGCCAACCAAATAAGATCGAAACTTTTCTAAGGCAAACACCACTGCCAACAATTCCTTCTCTGTGGTTGCATAGTTGAGCTGTGCATCATTTAGAGTCCGACTTGCATAATAAATGACATGAGGAAGCTTATCTTTACGCTGCCCTAAAACTGCCCCAATTGCATAATCTGAAGCATCACACATCAACTCAAATGGCAAGCTCCAATCTGGGGCTGCAATAATAGGTGCTGAAGTTAGGAGTGTCTTCAATTTATTATATGCTTCCAAACAATCTGCATCAAAGTCAAAGACTGCATCTTTAATCAATAAATTACACAAACGACGGCTAATCTTGGAGAAATCCTGAATGAACCGTCGGTAAAAACCTGCATGCCCAAGAAATGATCTCACACTCTTCACTGTAGTAGGTGGTGGCAGTTTTGCAATAACGTCAATCTTGGCCTTATCCACTTCAATTCCCTTGCTGGAAACTAGATGGCCTAGAACAATACCTTGCTTAACCATGAAGTGGCATTTCTCCCAGTTTAACACCAAATTTGTCTCTTGACACCGCTGCAAGACCAAACCCAAATTCTGCAAGCATTGATCAAATGAATCCCCAAAGACTGAAAAATCATCCATAAATACCTCCACAATCTGTTCAACTAATCCAGAAAAAATACTCATCATGCAACGTTGAAAAGTAGCTGGTGCATTACATAACCCAAATGGCATCCGTCTGTAGGCAAATGTTCCAAAAGGACAAGTAAATGTTGTTTTCTCCTGATCCTCTGGAGCAATTAGAATCTGATTGTAACCAGAATAGCCATCTAAGAAACAGTAGTAAGCCCTACCAGCCAATCTCTCCAACATCTGATCAATAAAAGGCAAAGGAAAGTGATCTTTTCTGGTAGCTGAATTAGGCTTCCTATAATCAACACACATGCGCCAGCCAGTAGCTAACCGTGTAGGGATCAGCTCATTGTTATCATTCTTGACTACTGTAATACCAGTCCGTTTGGGTACTACCTGTGTAGGACTTACCCATTGGCTGTCTGAAATAGGATAAATCATACCTGCATCAAGAAGTTTCATGACTTCAGTCCGAACTACTTCCTTCATGGTTGGATTAAGACGCCTTTGAGCATCAACTGTGGGCTTAACGCCATCTTCCATTAAAATTCTGTGCATGCAAATAGCTGGGCTGATTCCCTTAATATCTGCAATAGTCCACCCCAATGCATCCTGATATTTACGCAACACTCTCATCAATTTTTCCTCCTCAGAATGTGTCAAGTCTGCTGCAATAATAACTGGCAGCGTCTGGGCAGCCCCTAAATACACATATTTCAAGTGTTCGGGCAAAGGTTTAAGCTCCATTTGTGGTGGCTGTACTTTGGACGGTTTTAATGGTTGTTTTGGCTCTCCCAAACTTTCATAAACATGCCTCCATTTAGGGAAAAATTTAGGCACGCTGTCTAGAGCTTGAACAACTTCTAGGATGTCTTCATCAAGTGTTTCTGCATCAAAATTTCCGTATAAAACCTGTTGTAATGGATCTGTGATTGAGTGAGTCTCATAATCTGCATGAACATACCCATCCAAAACATCAACACGCATACAATCGAGCTTTTCTGCTGGCTGTTTTGCGGCTTCAAATAAATTGAAAATAACTGACTGATCTTGGACCCTTAGTGTTAAAGTCCCTGCTTCCACATCAATTAATGTTCTTGCTGTTGCCATAAATGGTCTGCCCAAAATGATTGGTGTTTGTAAATCTTCATCCATATCCAGAACAACAAAATCTGCTGGCAAATAGAGATTGTCAACTTTGATGATCAAATCTTCAATGATGCCCCTCGGATATGCCACTGATCGGTCAGCTAACTGTAGGATAATTGAAGTAGGATTTAGCTCTCCTTGTCCCAGCCGCTGAAAAACAGAATAGGGCATTAAATTAATACTAGCACCTAGATCAATTAAAGCACGCTTAAAATCAGAATTTCCAATAGTGCAAGAAATAGTGAAACTCCCTGGATCTTTCTTTTTCGGGGGCAGTTTGTGCAGTAAAACTGCACTGCACTGCTCAGTGAGAATCACTTTTTCAAAATCCATGAGCTTCTTCTTTTGTGTGCATACATCCTTCAAAAATTTTGCATAAGACGGAATCTTCTTGATAGCTTCCAATAATGGCAGATTAATCTGGACTTTGGCTAATGTGTGCATGAAATCTCTTAACTGCTGATCTTTGAACTTTGGCTGTAACCTTTCGGGATATGGAATAGGAGGGTCATAAACACGCTCTGGATTCTGAACGGGGGCAGATTCTGTGTTGTTTAAGATCTGTCCAGAAATTGAGTCTGCATTTTGTTCTTCATTTTTGTCCTTGCTGTCTCTTTGTGCTTTGTCACGATTGTCGTAACTTTTTCCACTGCGTAGAGCTCTCACTGCATTACAATCTGCTGTACCCCTTGGATTTGGCACTGTTTGACTAGGAAATTTCCCTTTCTCCCTTTCTGTAATGTTGCCTGCTAGCTGCCCAAACTGCCTTTCCAGATTTGTTATGGAAGCTTGCATATTCTGCATGTTTTGATTCATTGTCTGTTGGTACTTCTGCAGGTTCTGGTTGCTTTGCTCAATACCGATGCGAGTGGCATCTGCCAATTTGTCGATTGCAAGTTCCCAAGAAGCTTTTGCTGGTGCAGCAGGTGGCTGGACAGGTGGTGGGTATGGCTGTTTAACTTGCTGCTCACCACCCCACTTTAAATTTGGGTGATCTCTCCACCCTGGGTTATAAAAGTTTAAATAAACATCATTTCTTTGCCTTGGATAATTGTTGAATGCATTAACTTGTTCTGTAACACAATCTGGATATGCATCTCTTTGTGGACAGCTCATAACATCATGTGTATGCTGGCTGCAAATTGCACAGGCAGCTGCTGTAGGTTGCTGGACAGCCACTTGTTGAACTGGTGTTGTTATTTTCTGCAGGATCATGTCAAATTTTGCATCAAAATTTTCTATTTTTCTTTCAATCTTCTCAATTTGAGCAGATACATGAGGAGACCTCATGGACATTTCAAAAACGCCCCTATTTTGTGTTCGATCCCCTGCCCATTGTTGAGATTCAGATGCCATGTTGTCAAACAATTGATAAGCTTCTTGTGCATTTTTAGTTGAATATGAACCACCTGATGATGCATGAACATGATTTTTAGTGTTTGAATTTAATCCTTGAAAAAATATGCCCATCCGTGTGTCTCCATCAATGCCTGCGTGGGGACACTTCCTGAATAGCTCCTTAAACCGCTCCCATGCCTCGTGAAACTCTTCTTGAGGCTTTTGGGCAAAAGATAAAATTTGAGTTCTCATATCAAGTGTTTTAGATGCTGGGTAATATTTGTTAAGAAATTTATTACTCAACTCTGCCCAAGTGGTGATACTGTCAGACGGTAGTGTGAGCAACCACGTTCTCGCCTTGTCCTTCAATGAATAAGGAAACAAACGTAGCTTAATCGATTCTGCAGTAAACCCCTTCACTATTATATTTCTGCATCCCATTAAAAACTCTGTGATATGCATGTTGGGATCTTCATGAGCTAATCCATGAAAGCTAGGCAAAATCTCTAACATGTGATGTCTAATCTCGAACGCGTCACCTTCCTCTTCAGGATACACAATACAACTTGGTAGCTCATTAGCACGGGCTGCTAATGTATCCCTTAATGGACGCCCAGCAGCTGGTATGGCGAAAGCCATGGTGTCCTTGCTGTCCAAAATCCCAGAAAACAGACGTTGCAGAAAAGTCCCCTCTAACGATGGTTCCCACGCTAAATTCTGTTCCCTGCGCCTTTGTCGTAAAATTCTTTCTGGTTCTGGATTAAACTCTTCTAACTGCTGGTTTTGGGATCTGGTGCAGACCATGAACTGGATCTGCCCAGATTGTGCAATCTGTAAAAAGAAACGAAAATTAAATATTTATTTTTTTTTTTTTTTTTTTTTTATTTTTTTAACAGAAATAATTAACAAAGGATTCTGATTAACACAGATTGTTTAAACAATCCCCGGCGACGGCGCCAATTTCTTGATAGGTCTTTTACCGCCTACAAAAGTAGAGATAAAAACACACAAAATACTTGCAAGAGAACAAGGTTGTTGTAGTATAAACGGCTCAAGCAAGGTCGTTATCCGCTGGGATTATTTAAAACAATTTATGCTAAACCAAAATCTTAATCAATTATTGACAAACAAAGATGGGAAAGAGGTGATTTAATGACCTAAATTAACAAAAACGTAATTAATTAAAAAGCTAATTAAAATCTGCAATTTTTAGAGAAACAAGGTGAAACAATTTTAGAATTCAAATGAGAAAACACTAGGGTTCCGCCGTCACCCTAACAATCCTATGTAACTCTCCTAATTCCTTATGAATTACACATGCATATTTTGAAGGTTTGGTTTTCCTAAAGTATGCCCTACTTGGGACCCCAACATAGAACGTATATCTAACATGCAACCCGTCCGTGGTGTCCAGATCGAATATAAACATGCAAGACTCATTAAGTTTTGTGAAAACCTTTTGAAAAACCATATAACTCCTAAGACGTGTCGTCCATCTTAAGTAGTTACACATGTTAACCACAAGAAGCCTTAGCCAATTTTAGGGACAGCCCTCCGCCAAAATTGCATCAATTTACTTCTCCAAATATCCTAATGGTCGCGAATCACTAAGACAAATAGATAGTTTAAAGCACAGTGATTAACAATCCAAAACTTGCATGCTTAAATCCATAAGAAAATTAGAAAGAGACTACATATTCTTGCTAGGGATCATGGCCTCACCCTAGCAAAAGGAAATTAGTTACGCATATTCATACTTAAAATCAACATAATTATATTGAATGAATAAGAATGAAAACACCTTGAATTAGAAGATCCAAAGCGTTTGAGAATCCTTGAATTTCCTAGCTCCCAAGTTGAAAAAGAAAATAATAATCGTAAAGATAAAAAAAGTCCCCTCAAAACTCACGGCTCCAGCATTTATATTTGCTGAGCCATCCCACAAAACCCTAAAACCCTAGGAAACTTAGTCAAACTAGGAAACAAATTAAATAATAATAAAAACATCCTAGACCTAATTAAACTAGGGAAAAACTGCACATAAACTGCACAGTCACGTTTTGGATCTAATTTAGCTCCAAAACTGGCCCAAAATAGCTGGATTTAAAGTTTGAACTATTCTGAACACTTCTCCAGAAGGCCATGAACCCATCTGAGGTCATCTTGGGCTCCAAAAACGCAGTTTAAGCCCAAAGCCGTCACTTTACTGCACCGCGCACTGCTTCTTCAATAAATCGTCAGAAAATAATCGTCTGGTAGAAGAATCCCAAATTTTGACACGAACAAGCCAAGAGACACACGAACGTCCTCCAATTTGAATCACTCCAAAATTCGTCCGTTTGATCATGTTATGCTCCAGAGGAAGTCGAATGTCCTATATTGAAAATATAAAGCAAAGTATCAAAATTCTACCAAAATAATCACCAAATTATACTAAGAAAAGGGTAAAACCTATAATATAATATTGACTCATCACGCCCAACGCCACATCAACATATTTTATTGCCCGACCGAACTCGGCCGACGAGTTGGCACGCCCCGCACACAACCGAAGGACGTAGTTAGCTTATTAATTACTCGACCAGAACGCCACGTTGGCTTGGTAGTTTTTAGGGTCAACACCACCCCATCACCACCACCCTTATCTCCTCCACCATCCCAACACCACCATGCCATCACGATCACCACTCCTACTATTATCGCTGCCACATAGACACCAACTTTACAACCACCATTTTGCAAACAATCATCATGTGACATTCTACCACCATCGTTGCAACCACCTCCTCATAAAATTATTATGTCATGGTCATGATCACTATTTCAATAATTATATATAATAATGCTCATTTAAATTGGTCTTTAAAAAGTACATGACAATCCACAAAATTTGAAGGGCAAAAAAATATCTTTGACTCTCTAGAATTATGCCAAACTCTCTCATTTAACTCCTTTATTTTCCACAAAGTATATGATTAATTAAAACTCTATGGAACAATAATGTGGTTCGACTTCGCCTTTGGCAAGAATCGAACCTAAGACATATCACTTACAAGTGAAGAGGAATATTACTAGACCATAGTACTAAGTTGCACATTCCTCTTTTTAATCCAAAGTTGGCCTTTCGGCCAGCTTATTAGGTGGGGTGAAGTGGATTTTTGGGGGGCTAGGCTGGAAAAGTGGACGGCCAGCTCATTTGTTAAGAACATATAGTTTTCTCTTTCTGAATTTTCGACCTGTTAATCTTCATCAAAAGCTTTTTGTATTAATTTATAGGGTAAATTACCAAAAACTACCTCAACTATTGGGTCTGAACATTTTCATACCTCGTCTTTAAAAAATTTCAATGTTATACCTTATCTTCGAATTTGTTGCAATGTCATACCTTCCGTCAGCCTTCCGTCAATTCATCCGTTATTGCTGACGTGGCATCCCACGTGGCACATTTTTATATTAAAAAATTAATAAAAAATTAATAAAAACTAAAAAAAAAAAATTAAATATTAAAAAATTAATTAAAAATTATTTTTTTTCCTTCTCTCTCTCTTTTTTTTTTTCTCTTCTTCTCTCTCCTCCTCCTCCTCCTTCTCTGCCCGCTGCTTCTTCGTCCGACCACCATCCCAGCTGCTTCTTCTTCTTCGTCCGTCCCCCCCATCCCAATCCCCTGCAAACCCAGAAAGAAGAAGAAGGAGGAAGAAGAAGAGAAAAAGAAAAAAAAAAAAACAAAAAAGGGCCGAACCCGTGCCCAGAAGAAGAAGAAGAAGAAGAAGAAGAAGAAGAAGGAAAGAGAAGAAGAAGAGAAACAAAAAAAAAAAGAGAAGGAAAAAAAATTAATTTTTTTTAGTTTTTAATAATTTTTTATTATAAAATGTGCCACGTGGCATGCCACGTCAGCATTTTAACAGAATAATTGACAGACAACTGACGGGAGGTATGACATTGCAACAAATTCGAAGATAAGGTATAACATTGAAATTTTTTAAAAACGAGGTATGAAACTGTTAATGACCCAATAGTTGAGGTAGTTTTTAGTAATTTATCCTAATTTATACCAAGGTTCTAAAAGACGCTAGGCGCTAGTCGGGCGGCGGGCTGGGGCCTAGCGCCTAGGCGGCTAGGCGGGGTCTAGCCGGGCGCCTAGGCGGACTAGGCGGATTTAAGTAAATCCATTATATTTCGTGTAAATAAGTGTCTGTTTATACTTAAAATATATATAATTTCATCATAAACTACAAAATAGAATGACATATGTATTATGAAGTATTGGAACATAATGAAAACATGGGGAACAAGCATATAGTATGTGCTCATTTAAGTATTCAACAAGTCTCTTACAATTTATTAAAAAAATTAAATGCAAATTGAAAGTTATCTATTTTCTGTCTAAGTGAGTCGCAACCTAGGCAGGTGCCTAGGCGGGTTTGGACGGGCTAGGCGGGTGCCTAGGCGGTCTAGGTGGGCGCCTCAGCTGGTCTAGGCGCCCTTTCTTAATTTTCAAACGCCTAGGCATTAATCGGGGCGGTGACCAGCCGCCTAGCGCCTAGGCGGGGCCTAGGCGGCGCTAGGCGGGGATTTTTAGAACAGTGATTTATACCTATGGAGAAAATCTGCTCCGAATTAATTTTATTGTCATGTGTTGTCAGTCTTGCCTTCACTCAAAAAAATAGTGCTATGTTTTTCAGTGGCAGAGCCAAAAAAATTTATGGCAATGGGATCCAACAAAATAGCTCCTAAAAGTCGTACCTTCCATGTATAATTCTAAATAGGTGTTTGTCTTTCTTTGCATGAACATATGTTTGGGGTCAGCACCGAAAGGAAGAAATTCACCCGGTTGGTGTCACAGTCTCCTATTGACCCCACGCTCCCTCCGGTTCTGCTGCTTTCGGTGTTTCTTATCTTCAAGAGCCTGTTATCCTTTATTTTGGAATCTATTTTTAGCTAGGCGATGCCATTATGGTGGTACGTCTTGTAGAACACGGTTAATTTTGTGTTCTCTTTTTGCCCTTATGGACATATTTGATTCATCACACTAATTACGTCACAAACATATCACATCACTAATGTGAATCACTGAATATAAAGGACAAAATATAACCTTCCAAAGAAGAACTCTTAGCCCTTAAGAAAAACCCTAGCCGCGACCGCTTCTCTTTAATTGGCTTCGTGGTCGGCGGGTAATCCTTTTTGATCTCTTACTTCTTTTTATTGCTCTAATTTAATTCGAGTACAGTCTTTCTGATTGTAGTCACTCTCTTGCTTATCGAAGAGGATTTCATGATTGTGGTCGTGATCATGACTTTGAAATATGTGATCTCTTAAATTATTTTAAAGATCACGAACCGTCACTTTTTGTAAATTAATTTGAACCTAGGAAGAATCTGGCATAATTATTTTTAATAAGCAATGCAAGTTGGTACATTTATATTGGCATCCAGGATTGTGATCTACACACCCATTTGTGTTCATATGCAACAGTCAAAAATATAAATTTTCATTTTACACAAAAAACCTATCTCACCTTCAAAACATTGTCTTACATCCGTTATTCATTATGTTTTTTGAACTGTTAAATGATGACTTGGCTATAATAAACTCATATTTATGCTGATGTGGCATTCAGAAAACTTAGAATAGGGAATTTCATGCCGATATCCAAGTACCAGGGTTGGACTCAGGTACATGGCTCTCCGGGTAAGAGGATTGTAGCAGTGGTGCCAAGATATTAGCGCCAGCTTCTCCATGAATTTTGCATCCGTTCAAAATATCTTGGTAGTGGCGAGTAAAGGCAACACAATCCTCTTGATTGTGTACCTTGATCATTGGAGGCTAGGAGAAGGTGTTATATTTGGTGGCTGGATCTGGCTTTGCACAGGAAGATGGCAGAAGAAAATCGAAGAAGAAAATCAGAGGTACCCGTCCGAATATTCACGTTCCTAGCGCTTGTTATAAAAGCTTGTCATCATCAGAAAATAGGCATTTTAGCGAAAATGGTCATTGATATTAACATAATTTCTCACTTTGATTCCTGACAATAAAAATTGATAGAAGTGGTCCATGAGTTTGTGCACCGTTAATGTACTCGTTAATTGGAAGGTTGGTTTGACAAAAATACCTTTAAAACGTGGTCATGTGATGTGACGACCCTTTCCAAATTATTGTATATATATAATTATCCATGAGTGTAAGATGACGATTATGCCCTCGAGGCTTAGTGGCGTGGACGTATGTATATGGTTTTAAATTATTTTCCCGTTGACGTAATTAAATTGTACTCGACGTCATGAGCTTAATGCCGCGAGTTAGGTCTAAATTGGGTTCGTCACGAAAAAAATGCTATGAATAAACGAACGTGTAAATTGGGCTAAGGAAATGGACCATAATTGTTTGGGTCCAATTAGAATTTTAGGTTTGCTTTTGGACAAATTGTTAGCCCTAAAATTCTTATGGCCCAATCAGGGCCTTACCCTTTTTATTTCTGCCCAATCCCGTGACATACACACACACACATACATGTGCAAACCTTCTCTCCCTCACCCTTATTCTCGAGTCTTTTTCCGTCCATACAACCGTGAGCACCTACCCTCAAACTAAACCAAAACTCTACGGATCGAGCTCGATGTTTCCAGATTCATACTCCTCTCAAGCTCTAGAATTTGATGATACCTCTTGTTTGGTGGTTTGACTTCGAAAATCCGAGATTCCATAACTCCGGCGAGGAGCTAAACTATTTCGACGTGATTGTGGGATTTACCTAAGGATTTAAGACTCGTGGTAGTTTCCATACAACTCCTGTAGCATCTTGGAACAATTTTGGAGCGATTTGGACGTCGGTACACTTGGGTTTATCGAGTTGCAGACTTAGCTGGAATATCGAAGAATTTTCCGACCTTTTCCTGTCAGTTTTAGGATTTCTAACAGGTAAGGTCATGTTCTACTCTTTCAGGGCTTCAAATTGATATAAAGTTTTGTTGACCCTAAAAACTACCAAGCCTACGTGGCGCGCAGGCCGAATAATCTATGAGCTAACTACGTCCTTCGGTTGAATGCGGGGCGTGCCAACTCGACGGCCGAACTCGGCCGGTGAGTAAAATGTTGATGTTGCGTTGTGTGCGCGGCTGACTTCTGAATCTTGCGACTACGGCCGAGGAAGGAACACGCCTCGGCCTTTGGGTTCTAGAGCTTGAAGACAAGGCTACTAGTCTTGCGAAGTTCACGACTCGTCAGCGCCGGATTCGGTCACGGTGATTATATTCGTGAAAGTATAAGCACGCCGAATCGACACCAAAGTATAGGGGCACAGATACTCGAAACAGATGTAGATCTTGACGGTGAAAGTAGTTCGGCCGTCTGAATGCCGAACTCTGAAACCAACCTGTGAGTATCCAATCATAAAACAACTCGGCATTCAATGTGTCGAGCTCGGTAATTCGTAATACCTCACTTCGCCGAAAAGGCTGGTGAGATAACCTCTATCGATGAGAACTCGGAAGTCCTTCTCGACTGAGACTTGGATAGATAACCAACCGGCCTTGACGCAGTGTTGTTTATCCAAAATGAAGATGTTCCGCGATCGACTGGTTCTACGACGATAGTGCTGTTTATCCAAACTGAAGATGTGTTGGCGAAAAAGAAAATAAAAATCTCAGAGTTGAGAGGTTTCGCGTAGAGCGAGAATTTGCGCAGGGCAGATTTGTGTGTTGAGTTGGAGAGACCCTCTAGTTGCCATTGCATCTGTATTTATAGGGACGTGTTCTTGCTTGGCACGGCCTGGTAACTTTGTAGAGTTCAATCGGGATTCTTCCACCTTCTCCACATAATATGCGATATCCCAAATCCCTGATGTAGACCACGTGCATTTGTGATAATGGCCCCAGGGAACAACTATGATATTTGATAGTATCATATCCTTCCTTATCTTTTGCACGGCACCAATCTAAACCAAAGATTGGTTTTGATGATGTTTGAATGCCTTGCAAGCCGTGAGATGCTCCAATGAGATTTCAATTTGTATGACTTCATCATTATCCCAAACCATGCATCCTGACTTTTCAAACCCCATCTAGCATGCTGCTCTAATCTGGTAACAGGAATCCCAAGTCCACTTGAACTGTACTTGTTCGAAGATAATAATGCTAAAATGTTTTAAATTAAAAGATAATTATTATGATAAAAACCATAATATTATCCTTTAATATTTAACAAAATTATCTTCATTTTTCATCCAATGGTTAAGAACTATTCTCATTCAACGGTCTCGATTACTCGGACCGATAGTGTAAAATCGGGTCCAAACATTGCCCCCCAGTTTCCTTAAGTTTCGGCTCATAAGCCGAATGGTTAAGGAAATTAATTGTGTTGTTACTAATAAACCCCGTCGTATCGCCGAAAAAGAATTTTGGTCCCCTTGGCAATAACATGTATGTTCTGTCAACACTGTGGTCTTCCTCGGCTGCCACAATCCATACGAAGCTCGGCATAATATCTTTTGGTCGAGACTCCAATTCGGTGGGACTTCGTTCTGTCTCAAATATTGCCTCGCCGAATTCTAATATGGTCGAGCTCGACCAATATCCCTAAGGACTTGATCTCAAGTCTTTAATATCCATTATGAATGGCAACCCTCACTAATTGCCAAGATTAGGCACGCGATGGCCTACCATAAATGGGTGGCCTATCACCAGATCATCTCGTGTTTTTTTTTTTTAGTAGCAAATAGAAATAAAAGTGGCCGAATCTTAATCCGGAGGAGGCCAACGATGCTTTATTCCAAGCCGAGATGTTTTAATATCAAAATCTTCAATTTGATTTCGCTCTAGGCCGAATAAAGAATTTTCTCCAAATATTTCTGACTTGGAGAAATATTTTTTATTTTCGACCGTCGAATGTGTTGAACAATTATTATGCCCCCCCTGGCATAATAATTTCACCAATTTCGGCTTTTACCTCGAACAACTTAGCCGAATGAGATTTCTTTATATCGGCTTTATCGCCAATAATCATATCGATTGGCGTGGTTTCGGCGTCTAAAATCGTGAATTGGTCTTGTTCGTCATTAGAACATTCCTCTAACGAACCATTTTCCAAGTCAATTTCTGGCTCAAAGACTTGAACCTTTTCTTCTAGGCCTACCACACTTTCAATCTCGACCGAGACAACAGGTGGCCTAGGTATTTCTTTGGCTATCTCAACAATCTTCTTAGGCCGAATGTTGGTTGTGACCGGAGCGAAAAATTGCCCCCTGGTCTTTTCAACCAAATATTCATCAAATGGAATTGACTTGTAGTCGAAAACGTAAGGAAAATGTTCTCTATTTAGCCAGGCATTAAATCGAGCCCTGTCTGCATTTACCCATTGCTCTTGGAGGCTAACAGGAGCTTTTATCCTCAACATGCGAGCGAATGACTTTTGCATCTCTCTTCGGCCACAAAGAACTTTTTCCACTCCCAAAGATCTTCTACTTTCCTCAGACAATCGGCTACGTGGAGCCGAATCAGAATCTTGATATATCATATGAACTTCGTAGTTTTAGCACTGTGTCCCATTGGGCGTGCCAAAATGTTGACCCTAAAAACTACCAAGCCTACGTGGCGCGCAGGCCGAATAATCTATGAGCTAACTACGTCCTTCGGTTGAATTAGAGGCGTGCCAACTCGACGGCCGAACTCGGCCGGTGAGTAAAATGTTGATGTTGCATTGTGTGAGCGGCTGACTTCTGAATCTTGCGACTACGGCCGAGGAAGGAAAACGCCTCGACCTTTGGGTTCTAGAGCCTGAAGACAAGGCTACTAGTCTTGCGAAGTTCACGACTCGTCGGCGCCGGATTCGGTCACGGTGATTATATTCGTGAAGGTATAAGCACGCCGAATCGACACCAAAGTATGGGGGCACAGATACTCGAAACAGATGTAGGTCTTGACGGTGAAAGTAGTTCGGCCATCTGAATGCCGAACTCTGAAACCAACCTGTGAGTATCCGATCATAAAACAACTCGGCATTCAATGTGCCGAGCTCGGTAATTCGTAATTCCTCACTTCGCCAAGAAGGCTGGTGAGATAACCTCTATCGATGAGAACCCGGAAGTTCTTCTCGACCGAGACTTGGATAGATAACCAATCGGCCTCGACGCAGTGCTGTTTATCCAAACTGAAGATGCTCCGCGATCGACTGGTTCTACGATGATAGTGCTGTTTATCCAAACTGAAGATATGTTGGCGAAAAAGAAAATAAAAATCTCAGAGTTGAGAGGTTTCGCGTTGAGCGAGAATTTGCACAGGGCAGATTTGTGTGTTGAGTTGGAGAGACCATCTAGTTGCCATTGCATCTGTATTTATAGGGACGTGCTCTTGCTTGGCACGGCCTGGTAACTTTGTAGAGTTCAATCGGGATTCTACCACCTTCTCCACATAATATGTGATATCCCAAATCCCTGATGTAGACCACGTGCATTTGTGATAATGGCCCCAGGGAACAACTATGATATTTGATAGTATCGTACCCTGCATATCCTTCCTTATCTTTTGCACGGCACCAATCTAAACCAAAGATTGGTTTTGATGATGTTTGAATGCCTTGCAAGCCGTGAGATGCTCCAATGAGATTTCAATTTGTATGACTTCATCATTATCCCAAACCATGCATCCTGACTTTTCAAACCCCATCTATCATGCTGCTCTAATCTGGTAACAGGAATCCCAAGTCCACTTGAACTGTACTTGTTCGAAGATAATAATGCTAAAATGTTTTAAATTAAAAGGTAATTATTATGATAAAAACCATAATATTATCCTTTAATATTTAACAAAATTATCTTCATTTTTCATCCAACGGTTAAGAACTATTCTCATTCAACGGTCTCGATTACTCGGACCGATAGTGTAAAATCGGGTCCAAACAAGTTTGTGAAATTTGGTTGAGATTTGAAGCCCTAAACGAGTAGAACATGAACTTACCTATTAGAAATCCTAAAACCGACAGGAAAAGGTCGGAAAATTCTTCGATATTCCGGCTAAGTCTGCAACTCGATAAACCCGAGTGTACCAAATTCCAAATCGTTCCGAAATTGTTCCAAGATGCTACTGGAGTTGTATGGAAACTACCACAAGTCTTAAATCCTTAGGTAATTCCCACGATCACGTTGCAATAGTTTAGCTCCTCGCCGGAAATATGGAATCTTAGATTTTCGAAGTCAAACCACCAAACAAAAGGTATCATCAGATTCTAGAGATTGAGAGAAGTAGGAATCTGGAAACATCAAGCTCGATCCGTAGAGTTTTGGTTTAGTTTAAGGGTAGGTGCTCACGATTGTACGGACGGAAGAAGACTCGAGAATAAGGGTGAGGGAGAGAAGGTTTGCACGTGTATGTGTGTGTGTGTATGTCACGGGATTGGGCAGAAATAAAAAGGGTAAGGCCCTGATTGGGCCATAAGGATTTTAGGGCTAACAATTTGTCCAAAAGCAAACCTAAAATTCTAATTGGACCCAAACAATTAGGAGGTATGGTGATTGGCCCATGTCCTTAGCCCAATTTACACATTCGTTTATTCGTAGCATTTTCGTGACGAACCCAATTTAGACCTAACTCGTGTCATTGCGCTCATGACGTTGAGTACAATTTAATTACATCAACGGGAAAATAATTTAAAACCATATACATACGTCCACGCCACTAAGCCTCGAGGGCATAATCGTCATCTTACACTCAAGGATAATTATATATATACAATAATTTCGGGTCGTCACATGTGATGGTTCACATGGAAATTTAACGAGAATATTTACAGATTTTTCACTAGGGATGTCAACGGTTTGGTTTGGGGATGAAAATACTATATCCATCCCCATAACCACAAAAATTAACCATATCCATAACCGCATATTAACCGTTGGGGATTATACATAACCATACCCACTTTCCTATCGATTAACGGTAATAATCACCTTCGTCAACACAAAAATATATTAATTCAGTTGACTATATATTCATTTTGTTATTAAACGTTTTATGTATAAAATGATTCAAAACACTGATGATGTTGGCAAATATTTGATATCTCTCATAAGCACCATTGAATTCTCATTCATTTTGATTCAAAACTTATGAACTTCCTCAGAAATGCAACTATTGTACTCTCAAGGTAACAGGTTCGGTGAATAATGAACATATAAATATATATATATATATATATAGCATATATAAATTATATTATTTATTATTCGGATACGGATACAGATCAGAGACCCTTATAACCATATTCAAAACCATAACCGAATAATATTTACGGTTTTTTTCCATATCCAAAATATACACAAACTTCCATATCACGCCCCGATCTCGACATACGTTCAGGATCGACACGTGACTTCACCAAGTACCCATATATCTAACATATCCCGCCTCCGGGATATGGACAAAGCACATCTCAAGATTTCGATTGCGGAGAAATTTTTCGTATATTTTATGGTTGCATCTAACTTCCTCGTTAGGTTGCCTACGTACCCTAAATAGAGATCAAGCCATTTGTAGTTCACCCTTTGTTAAACTTTGACCTGTTCGTTAAACACTTCCAAGCAAACAACATAGATTACCACACTACACATCAACCATAAGCCAAACAAGAGTTGTCATCTTGCCATTCACACACACATATGCTTTTCAACACCATTCAACAATCACATCAATCAATAACACATACAATACACCAAAATGCAGGGCTAAAGCGACATAGTTCAGCTGAAGCCTACATCTCTAAAGCTCTCTCAATTTAGATTAAATCCAACGAATCAGCGAAGTCAAGGATGTGATTTCGGACCACTTAACAAAATCCAACAACATTGGGTTCCAGACGACTCAACGGAACCAAAGTACCAAACAAGATTCTGGACCACTCAACGGAATCCAAACCAAGATACGATCCCGAACCACTTAACGGAATCGCGGAGTAGAAGGGATTCCGGACCTCTCAATGGAATCCGAGTGGATACGATTCCGGACCACTCAATGGAATCGCGGAGTACAATGGATATTGAAATCCAAAGCAAGACACGATTCTGAACTACTCAATGGAATTCAGACAGAGCAGAGAATCAGACCGCTCAACGGAACCCCATCGAAACCCAGTTTCGGACCACTCAATGGAACCGAGCGGAAGTCCAAGAAATGAAACAATGAAATGAAATATGAAACAAGCTTCGAAGCAACAAACCCAATGACAATGGGTTACCGGTCCACTACTAGCCCTCACATTTCATCAAACAATTCAACAAGCACTTCAAATCACATTTCACAAGTATCATCAATACACAAGTCAAATCACATTTAATAAACATAGATCAATGGCTAAATATAAAATAAATAAATAAATCACATTTCAATAGAAATCACATTTATAAAATCAAGTGATATCCACAGAGGGTAATAAATACGAAATGAGGGTAATAACCATCACATATCTTAAAGTCACTCACTAACCAATGTAGGCCCACTAGACTTCACTTAATCTCTAGTAGTACTAATTTTAGTATTTAAGAACAATTCGAAACATGTTGACCAAAAGTCAACTCTCTGTCAATGGTAGGTTCCACAACCCTACATAATTCGATCTGGAACATCAACCCGTGGATTTCAGATCCGTAACCTCCCAATATTCTCATAATCTTCTAGAACAATATCCTAAAATTTTGGAACGATCCAACGGTCAAATCTCCGCCAATCGCTAAAATTAAGTGGCAGTCAACGTTTGGTTTTACAAACTTAGAAATTCAATTTGGAAAGATCCGTACATCGGATTCTCAATCCGTAAGTTCCTAAGGTCCTCAAATACTACGTATAATAACATATTAAAGTTTGGTAACGATCTAACAGTCGAATCGTCGATTGTTATAATGGTAAAGTGGCAGACCATAATGAAACTAGGTTCAAACAATCAAATTACATCAAACGGATATCAAATCTGAAATTAGGACATCTAATTTAACTTCAAAAGGCATTGTGCCCATTGGCCACGCGCCGCCGCATGTGGCGGTTTCCTGCGAACCAAAACCCAATTTCCCGACAAACTCCAAAAATGACCAATTTTCACAGAAATGTAGAGCAAGTCAAGCAGAATAATTTTCATACCTAGGCCAAAGTCCAATTCGGCCGAGAAATGGCCTGAAAATGCCTCGATCCACCGGAAACCTAGAAATTGGTGTTCTCGATTCGACGCCAAAACGAATTCTATGGACACTTTCAGTCCTATTGTTCGACACACTACAATACGGATTGTATTAACGTTGGCTGTTATGAATCACTGGAATCTCAGACAACTAGACATTAAAAATGCCTTTCTTCATGGGGATCTACAAGAGGATATATACATGAAGCAGCCTCCAGGATTTGTTGATGCCTCTCATCCCTCACATGTTTGCAAACTAATCAAATCCCTATATGGGTTGAAACAAGCTCCGAGAGCTTGGAATTCAAAATTTACCACCTATCTAGGGGCATTGGGATTTTGTGCCTCAGCTTCTGATACAAGTCTGTTTATGAAACATGATAAGTTTGATATAATCATCTTGTTGTTATATGTTGATGACATCATATTAACTGGCTCTAATTCTGAGAAGATACAAGGGGTGATTCAAGAGCTTTCTGCAGTGTTTGATTTACAAGATATGGGTAGGCTTACATATTTTTTGGGACTCCAGATTCAATACAAGGAGAATGGAGATATTTTTGTAAATCAATCCAAATACATAAAGGATTTGATTCATAAAGCTGGTATGGAGACATGTAAACCAGCTCCTACTCCATGTAAACCACATCATCAATTGCTGGAATCAGAGGGCACTTTGATGGCAGATCCGACCTTGTATAGAAGTATAGTAGGCTCCTTGCAGTATTTGACTTTTACCAGGCCAAACATTACTTATGCTGTCAATACTGTCTGTCAATTTATGTCTTCACCTACTGAATTTCATTTTGGAGCTGTGAAGCGGATGCTCCGATATTTACAAGGAACAATAGATACTGGAGTTTGATATTCTGCAGCCACAATACCTCAATTGAATGCATTTTCAGACTCTGATTGGGTAGCTGATTTGAACACGAGGAGATCAATTACTGGATATGTTGTGTTCTTAGGTGACAATCCTATCTCATGGCAATCAAAGAAGCAAACCTCAGTCTCTCGAAGTTCTACTGAGGCCGAATATAAAGCACTTGCTCACACGGTTGCTGATATAGTTTGGGTGAGAAATATACTGAAGGATTTAGGGGTTTTTGTCGATCATCCACCAAGCATACACTGTGATAACATGTCTGCTATTTCTCGCAGCGCTAATCCAGTGTTTCATTCCCGGATCAAGCATCTGGACACTGATTATCATTTTGTTAAGGAATGTGTACAACAAGGTGATTTGGAGGTTTTGTATGTTCCTACTGAAGATCAAACTGCAGACATTCTAACAAAAGGATTACATAGTCCATCCTTTCTTAAACACTTTTACAATCTCAAACTAGGAAACCCTAGTTGAGATTGCGGGGGGATGTTGAATATAAGCAGCTAGTAGCAGCTAGTAGTGTGTGCCATGTCAGCAAGTGCCATATCAGCATAAGGTTGTTAGAATTTGGAGTGCCATGTCAGCAAGTAGTTAGAGAGTCTGTTAAGAGTTGGTTATCTTTGTAGCTTAGATACTAAGTCTTGGTAGGGCTTATATAACAGATAATGCTATACAATTGTAATTCATTATGAATCTATCAATACAAAAGATCATTTCTTTCTCACTCATTCTCTCTCTAAGGTTTCATTTTGTTCTTTGAATGTTCTTCGAAATCCTTGAGTTTTCTGCATAAATTCTGAACTGTTAACACAAATCCCCCAAAGAATCACCATGCTAGGTCTAGCAAACAATGTGGCTACCAAGGTGGCCTCAGTAGTTACCACTACGCACGAACACCTTGCTGGCCATCATGACCTTAGCATGTTTACCATGTCTGACCAGAAAATCTTGGAACAAATTTATGGTACTCATGTTCATGTTGATGAATCATTTGATAATGATTCTCTTTTCGCAGTCATTGAAAATATCCTGAAGCATGCTATCCAAATTGTTGACAAAATTGTGCAGGTATATATTTTTACCTTACACTTAGTACTTGCACGATTATTAAACTGTCAAATAATTATTAAATTATATCAAATAATGTCATTAAATTTAAGTGGCAGTGTAGTGTAATAACATAATTTGCTAGTCGTGGCTTTTTTTTTTTTTTATTAAGAGAAATGAGGGAATACTTACCAGACTATTTTTATAACACAACAACATTTTATGTAAGAAAACAGTACTCCTGAACTTATCTCACTTCCATATTACTTATGACTTGTTTCAGGGTACCCAAGTGCATGTGGAGAACATAGAGGAGAAGACCCCCAAAGCAGGTTTCAGTACACCACTGTGCACACTTGAGTCCATAGCCAGCGAGGTGATTACCCGGGAAATTATATATATATATATATATATTTTTTTTTTTTCCTTTTTCTATATGTACACATAATGATATGTATATTTGCTGTGATTTTTCATGTATATTCTTGAATATTGATATCATGGTTAATCTGAAGATTTCAGATGCAATGCAAGCCTCCTGGTGCGGAAGTGGCCCACAACACAACCCTGGCAATATTGAACAAGCTGTCAAGCTATTCATGGGAAGCAAAGGGAGTGCTGACTCTAGCAGCATTTGCCATGGAATTGGGGCAGTTCTGGCTCCTCGCCGAGCTTCAAGAATCAGACCGACTCGCCAAACCAATTGCAATCCTGAAGCGAGTCCCTGTGCTCCTCAAGCCGTCAGACCTGCACAAGAAAAGACAAGCAGTGCTTGAACTTAACAATCTGAGCAAGGCCACATTGCAAGTGAAAGAGTGCATCGACCAGTTCGATAAGCTTTCCAGCTACGACCCAAAAGATGTCCCGGGGTTGGCGATAGCAGTGGACCATATTCCAGTGGATGTGTACTGGGCTATTGTCACTGTTGTTGCTTGTGCAACCAAGATCAGCATCCTCACCAATAATGAGTAATTTCTTCTCCATTAATCTTTAGGAAACCCCTCTTTTGCCAGACTGTGCATATGGTTGAGATTTCGTGATCCAAATTCACAGCCTAACAACTTAACCAATTGTCCGGAAAATAAAATGATATGTTTAGTACTTAATAATATGACCATGGTTGCTTTCGTTTTAGGGACAAGGAGCATGATCTAGCCCCATTTGCTCAAAAAATCCACTATGTCCTAAACAAGCTTAAGATCCAGCTTATTGTTTGCAGAAAACAAATTGGTGGGTTAATTGGAGATAGTTCATTAGAATTATTTTCTGTACTTGCATAAATGAAATGCTCAAAAAATTAATTTATTGTTTCATGCATGCAGAGGAGGCCGAGACTTACCGGAGGCTAAGGAAAATCTTCCAAACTCCTACTGAAATCATGGAGGTTTTCAAGGCCCTGATCTTTACCAAGGACAATGTCCAGCCACTCGTTGATGGTTCTACTAACCAATTGGTTTGTTCTTGTCACAATACTATAATGTGTAATTGAATTATTTCTATCGCTGGCACTAGGCTGCTCCAAGGCAAATAAAAAAAGATGGCAGTAAAGTTGCTTAGGAGTACTTTTTGGTCATACAAAATTTCCAACGTAATTTTTTTCTTGATGACTAATTTAATTGGAACCCTAACATGTTACGTGGAATATTAGTCCTTAATATGTAATTTCCATGACCACATCTTTATATATAGTTTTGAGGTTTATATATGCGCGCGCGTATATATATATAAATCAGTCTATATGCTATATTAGTCAATCAATATTGCTATTTAGACATATAAAACTAACATCATAACAAACATATTCTATAAATAAAGCGGAGTATTAAAGAGTCTTAGCAATGAAGGCAGTTTTTGTGTGACTACATAATGAACATTTCTGTTAGTCAAATTGCTACTTATTAATTACTTACATAACTGATTGAAACAGGTTAATATCGATGTCCTGATTTGGAGTTTTTCTTTTGTGACTTGCTGTTCATGTGGTTTTTATTCAGGTGGTTTTTCTCCTAACCCTTGAACGCACCCCCAAACTTCAAACCCTTCCTCCGCCGGCCTCCAGTTCCCGCTTGGGGCCGGTGGAAGCCACCCTTTAAATTCTCGTTTTATCCTCTTCCATTGTTCTTCCTCGCACTGCGATGGTCTCGATTCCCGGTGCAGATGGAGATCTATCTCCTGGTGTTTTATCCCTCCCCGTAAATGTGATCGCCCCGATCCCTTTCATGGATCGGTGGAGCTACCTGCCATCTACTGGTGGTATGGAAGGAACTCTGTTTCCGGGTTTTGTGCCCATGTTTCAAGGTCCTACTCTGATTTGGGGTTTTTGGGATCATATTTGGGGTTCTTGGGATCGATTTTGGGGCTTTGAGCTCAATCACCTCCAATACTTCGAATCTGCTCTCCAATTCCTCATACCCACCATTGCCTTCCACTCCAGCTTTGGGGGTTCTCATCCCATCTCTTGTATGCTACTTCTGGTCAGAGACAACTATATGTTGTCACCTCTACAAAGGTCTGATATCTCTCTAGAATGGTGTTTACACCACCTGATCTTTATGGTTACTGCATGTTCTAGGCACTTGCTTGCGTTTGTGTTTCGTCTGTGGATCGGTTGTGTGGCGTTCCGGATGGGTTTGTTTGTTCCTGATGTGCAGGTTGGGCTTTTCTTCACCAGCTTTGAAGCATTGATGGGTTTGTGTATTGCACTATGCGGTGGTATCTCTCGGTTTTTCTGTTCATCGATCGTCTTCACGGCGGTTGAGGCGGCGGGTGTTTCTCATTTTAGGGTTATCAGATTTTTCAAGGGGGTCACTTTTGGGCCTCTTAGGGTGGTCTCTGGCTTTTGGGCCGAGTCACATCTTCTGTAATGTTTTCTTTTTCTTTAGGTATAATTGAGAACCTTTGCTCATGCTATGTATGCATAAATGGCGTCTTATTTGTACCTACCTCATTTATGAGGCGCCTGTTTTTGTACTGTGTCCATTTGGACTTTGTTATAAAATTCCTCATTGACCAAAAAAAAAAACAAAGGAAGAAGAATGTGATGTTGTTCATTTCAAGCCTAGACATCTCTGATGATGACATCTCACTCCTCAAGCCAATCTATGAGTTAATAAAGAAAGACAATCAGCACAAGATTGTGTGGATTCCGATTGTGGAGCAATCGACTGATGAACTCCAAAAGAAGTTTGAGAGCCTCCGGAATAAGATGCCATGGTACACAGTGCAGATCTCTGCACCTGTAGCAGGCATCAGGTTCATCAAGGAGGAGTGGAGCTTCAAGGGTAAGCCCACACAGGTGGTAATGAACCCACAAGGAAAGGTCGAACATCCCAACGCTTTCCACATGATTAGGGATTGGGGAGTCAAGGCTTTCCCTTTCACAAAGGCAACTGAAGAAGAACTCTCACATGTGCAAGGCAATAACTTGGTTGTCCCTATTTTCGGACTGATTAACCTACGTGTACGTAATTTTCCTTTTAACTGTTTAAATTTGAGGGCTGCTTTTCGGTCACATTTACTTATCACATTCTTAACCACCCCTTTAATACAACTTGATCTCACATATATAAGTGCAGAAACATATAACATCTATGTTAACATTATTTACTGGGCTGCCTCTCTAATAGAAGTGTCAACATAAGGAAACATATTTTGCCCAAAGGTGTAAAATAATGGAACATATTATTTTACTTATTCTCCACAAACCAAAGGCCACCTGCTGCAACATCCCATCCCCATCCTCCTCCTTCTCCATCCTTTCTACCAATTTCTGCCATCCCACCATAAAGTCATGCACCCCCATAGTTGCCCTATCAAGTTGCACCGACGTCCCAAACCAGAACGCACGACTAAACTCGCAATAAAAAAAATAAGTAAGCCTCGGTCTCATCCAGGGCACCGTACAGTTCACACTTGTTCACCACCCGTATCCTCCGTCGCTCCAAATTGTGCCTCACAGCTAGCGCCCTCCTACAAGCCTTCCAAATAAATAGCCGGATCTTATTCGGCATCGATAGAGATCAATTTTTCCTCCACATTGCTCCCGTTAACCCACCCGAGCTTGACATCCCCCTTCTTTTCGTCCAAACTCCCCATTCCGCATCATCTTCATGGCGACATAGTATCCCGATCACACTAAGCACAACCCGTTCTTTGTATAATGCCAAATTCGTTTATCCAGACATCTAGTCCTACTAATAGGAATGGTTTGAATCAGTTCCAGGTCCTCAAGTTCTACCATAGTTTCAAGCAGCTTCGTCTTCCACCCCTGCCTATCCGGAGTAATTAAATCACACACCTTAAGATTAGAAACCTCATTCTGCATCACCGGTTTAAAAGAATGCGGCTTAGGTATCCATGGATCACTAGCCACCGTGATAATTTCTCCACTCCCCACCCGCCACCGTAGCCCACTGTTCAACACTTGTCTACCCAATAATATACCTTTCCATCCCCCACGACAATTTATTCTGTTTATTTGCCTCTAGAAAAGTAGAGTTAGGGAAATATTTCTCCCTCAGTATGGTCCCAAGAACCAAATCAGGGTGATGTAGGATCGTCCAACTAATCTTGGCAAGCATCGCCAAGTTAAAACCCATTGATGTGATAAAAGTTAAGCACTCAAATTAAACCCTCTTGTTGTCAATTGTAGTAAGTATGCAAGTAGGGATCGTTCTGGACCGGGGAATATGAGGGATTGCTAATCGACTCTAAATTGATTTAAAAACACAAAAACAAAGTTAAAAACGTTTGAAATGATTCACAAGACTCAAAACAAGTTAAAAACACTTAAAACGGCTTAAAAACACTTTGTGGACAGATTTAAAACACTAGGGATGGTTTTGGACGAAAATTGGTTTTAGTTTGACTCAAAACACTTGAAAACACAAAGAAAACAGATTTTAGACACTTTAAAACAAGAAAGTAAAAGGGGGGTTTTGATTTGGACGAATTTGAAAGTAAAACAAGTAAGTTGAACACAGAACAGATTTTAAAGTAAAACAAGTTGAATACGAATTTGAAAACTTTGATGGGTGATGGGCTAGCTAGAGGGTCCTTCTCCACACATGACACACTTGTACATAAATCGATCTCCAATTTCTTTTCAATGAACCATGAACCTCAACACCCCAGATTAACCGTACGTGCACAAATAAACCCTCAGATTTTCCTTATGTCATTGAATTGGAAGAAGTGCATACAACAACCCAAATTATTCTCCAACGGTCCCCTACATGAGTGCATAGAAGAGATACAGTTAGAGATCATTAAGTTCCATGAAAATCATAAGTGTTGACAAGGCATTCGTAACTATGAATGCATGATACGTTTGCCAGGAACTCAATTAACGCGATTGTGACTAGCAACCTTCACTACTCATGAATATAAGTTCATAACGATTAGGTGAAACTCCCTTATATTCTAGCATCAAATTCAAGCATGCAAACTAAGCGGGCCCTCTTAATCGACATACAAGAACAAGTTATGAATAAAACAGTTAATTGAATTGCATTCACGATTTATCAAATCACAATTGGAAGAAATCAATTCATATCTCAAGCATGTTCATGGCTTTGAATTCCCCCCTAGCTAAGTAGGGGTTTAGCCACTCATAGTCACAACAAAGTTAGAGAATAATAAAGTAAACATTGAAAGTAAGAACGAAGTACACCTAGAACGATCCAATCTTCAAGCTTGAAACGTCAAAGGGCTCCTTCTTCTCCACCTTGATGCGGCACAAGTGTCTAAAGGTTGTGTATGGATGAGTTTGGATGAAGGGATGGAAGTTTAGAGAGTGAGAAGGCTGCGGCAAGGAAGGGTTTTTGGCTGAATGTGTTTGTGGGAATGTATGGATGAGTGGATGATGGATAGGTAAGTGAATGGATGCCTAAAGGGTGCGGCAAGGGGTGCTATATATAGGGCAAGGAAGGAGCACGGTTTTAATTAATTTTGGGACAGGTATTTACTCCAAATTCTAAGGGAAAAAGGGTAAATAAAATCAGAATCCAAGAGGAAAGGGGAAAGGAAAGTTGCGGCAGTTTTTGGACAAAGGGAATGTGGATTTAGTTGCTGATTTTGGGGAGAAAGGGTAAGTAACTTGCAGCAAGGAAAAGGGAAAGGGTATGTTGTGTGCGGCATAGCTTAGAAGAAAGGGAAGGTTGATTTACTTGTGCGGCAAGGTGATTTGGGAAAAGGGGAATAGGAAACTAGAAGGGAAAGTAGGAAAACTGGATGAGGAAAGCTAGGGAATTGCGGCAAAGTCTTTGGAAGTTCTAGAACCTTTTGTTGAGTGACTTAGTAAGCTTAGGAGGCCTTTTTGTAGCTGGAACTTAGGGAGATTTTGGTTTAGGAAAGGTCAACCAAAATAAGAAACCTTGGCTTAACTTTCCTATTTCAAGTAGGAATCCTTGTGCAAGTAGGAATCCTTTTCCAACTAGGAATCCTATTTCAATTAGGAATCCTTCTTCAATTAGGAATCCTTTCGTCTTCAAGTCTTCAATTTCGTCCATTCCCTTTGCTCCATGCATATGTCATTCATTCCAAGCTCCATTATGCTCCAAAAGGCTCCAAAATGCACCTTATTGCTTCATAGGCCCTTTGGACCTACAAACACACGAAAATGGCTTAAAATACTAAATTAACTAAGAACAATTAACATAAATGCACGAAAACAAGCTAACTAAGTCGCATAAATATGCTTCTATCAAATTCCCCCACACTTAGCTTTTGCTAGTCCTAGAGCAAAACGAAACAAACAAAACAAAACAAAACAAAGTAAACAAAACACAATCTAAACCTTCCAACGTTGCCTCAGGGATTTCCAACGCACATGACATATCAAAGATCATTACTCACATAGATTTTAGTCATCCTTACGCTCGAGCACATACTTAATCACAGTCGCCACTTACTAGCTCACAATCAATCAATTTAAAACAATGATTTAAATGTAGTAACATGCTTTAGAGAATTCACCCAATTCCTTACAAGATACTCTTTTTTTTTTTCACACAGAATTTCTGACTACACACCCTACACTAGTTATATGTGAGAAGATTGATGTAAACATGTAGACAAACACTCACATATGTTTATAGCAAAGAAAGCATTTTCTGGAGTTATTAAGCATGTTTAGATATGATCTCGTGAATGGAATGCTACTACTTAGACGCGAGAACCAGGGACACCATATGCTCATACCAATTCCAAACTCCACAAATTGAAATACACAACACTCAAGATCAAAGTTAAGGGTTGTAACGGGGTTAAGGTATTGGTTAACAAAGAAAGGTAAGGATAAACAAACGTTCTTTAAGCAATAGTAAGAAAAGTAATGAAATTGACACTTAGAATTCATTTCAGAATGAAGAAATCATCTTTTAAACACAAGGAAAGATTCATGCAACATTTAGGGTCTAATTCAACTTTTTGGACCCTTTCTTCAACAATCATCACTTTAGAGCTCTTTTTCACTTTCTTTTTCATTTTTTTTTCACAACTTTTCTTTTTTTTCTTTTCTTTTTCCATGAATTTTTCTTTTCTTTTTGCACACAAATACACAAAAATCCCTTCCCCCACACTTGTTTTCTGCAACATGTTACTCAAAAGGAATTCCTTCTAAGTTATGCTCCACTATGCTTCAAGAACAAGGGTATGGATGGTCCTATTCTAGGCTAGGTGAGGATGATGTGGGTTAACAAAGAAATAGGCTAAACAAGGCTCAACGGGGTTAAACCTAAACATAATTGCACGGGGATGGCTGTTTGGCTCTTGGTTCACTACACAACTTCATCTTGTTTATGTGTTATGCAAATCAATATCATGCTTTGAATGAAACGGATGTGGGTTCTAGTATTTGGAACTAAATGATGAAACGCCTTCTAAGTAGTAACCAAGCAAAGAATAATGAGATCATGCAACGACTTTAGAAAACAACAAATGCACAGATTTTTAACTCTCCAAAGAACGTTTAGGCTCAAGTCTCTCAGGGTTGTAGCGTTAATTTGAGTTCCTTCCTTCAAGCATGTTACAAAAACTGATTTTTTTTTCTTTTGTAATCAAATGTGAATTCATAAACAACAACGACAACCAAGCATAAACCAAAGGTATATCAAACTTCCATCCATGTTTACAATTTTTCTTAACAGTCATGCATTTAAAAACCAAATCCTCATCATTGTGTTGGAAGGTACCCTAAGACACAAACAAACACACAAAAACAACTCTTTTTGGGTTTTTCAAAACAATTTTTCAAATTTTTATCAAATTTTCGGATTTTTATGTCAAAACACACTAAAATGCTTCAAAACACACTAAAAACACATAAAAACAGTGAGAAACAACATTGTAAGTGATAGGTGAATAAAACCCACGAAATTCATGCAAAAACAGCTTGTTTACCCCCCCCCCCCCCACACTTAAATCAAACATTGTCCTCAATGTTTCAAACATAAACTCACACAAAAACAAACAAACAAACAAAACACAATAAGCATGGCAGAATAGAAACAACAAAGAGAAGGGTTTAGGGACGCAAATCTGGAAATGGAGTGCTCTCTAGGTCTTCCTTTGTTGAGTGCATGGGTTGCCTCCCAAGAAGCGCTTGCTTTAGCGTCGTTCAGCCGGACGATACCTCTCCTTTATCTTTGAATGGGAGATGGTAGTTGAAATGATCCGGTAACGGTTTAAATTCAAGAGTGGGTGCCTGAATCATTAACAACATGTTAGTACAAAATGAATTTGAAATTCGGGGAGGTGGCTTACCTGTGTGATCCAACAAGAACTCAAGAACAAACACAACTTCGAAAGTTGTAGGAAACACATCCTTGCTGCACCATGGAGAAATTGAGGGACTGTTGCATTTGGCCACATTTATTGTGAGGGTTGTGACTAGTCCCGTGTCATAGAATCTAACTTCTTCGGGAATTGTTGTCTCAAGTACATCCTCATTGACGAATTCTAGACAATCCCCATCCACCTCTTTTTCTTGAATCGTTGGAAAGGTTTCGACGATGCCTTTCTCACCCTCGTCTTCATTGAATCTGCAAGGAATAGGCACATTTGGTGTAACGGAGTCAGAAAGTATTGAATATGGAACTACCTTACCTAAAGTGGGTGGTGTGGGATCTTTGGGGGGCTGCGGCAAAGCTTCTTCCAAGCTTGCCTTGGCCTTGTCTTCCTCCTCTTCTTCAAACAACAATTGTTCATCCATGTTGTGGCATGTTTTGGACGTTTTAGGTTCATCTCCAACCTCCATGCCACTTTCCAAGGTGGTTGCTTCAGTGATTTCAAAATCTCCCACTGAATTTTCAATAGTTGAGTTGGAGAGTTCACTTTGTTCTTGAATTTGTCCCATGACTTCTACGATCTCTCCCATTTGATTCTTCAATTCGCTCAACTCCTTGGCTTGATTTTGTAATCTCTGCCCCATAGAGGTTAGTACATCAAGAATTTCATCATAATTAATTGACGAACCTGAATTTGTTTGGAATTGTTGCAGGGAAGGTTGTGGTGGCTGCATAGGCTTTGCATAGAATTCCTCATATGGCTGCCAAAATTCTTCTTGTTGAACCTCCTTGGCTTGATTTTGCACCTCTTTGGTGTAATTGTGTATTTCTGTGATTTGATTTTGCTGCCCCTGCACCAAAGTGCTTAGTAATTGAATAATTTGATCATTATCCATGGACGAACCTGAATTTGGTTGGATTTGTTGCGGGGGAGGCTGTATAGGGCTAGAATAGAACTCCTCATATGGCTGCCAATATGCTTTGTGTTGACCTTGTTGAGGTTCCCACCACATAGAATTTGAATGATCAATCCAATCTGAATTGTACATGTTGGAAAACACGTCGTTTCTCGATTGATTAGGGCTTTGATAACCCCAGGTATCAACATTCTCCCAACCTCTTTGTGGACATTCATGGGCTTGATATCCTTGCACACCATATGCAGGGGCACTTTGCATTGTGGTCCTTTCGATGTGCTGTGACAATTTAGAAGTAAGATTCGCTATTTGAGCTTGAATATTAGCAATTGCCATGTCTTACTTCTCTAGTACCTGAAATCAAAGAAAGAAAACTAAATCAAATATCAAAAGTAAAATAAACAAAACAGAAAATAAAAACAAAAGACACGAAAAGAAACAAAGGGGAAAAACCGGGGGATTAGCAAAGTTGCTAATCCCCGGCAACGGCGCCAAAATTTGATGTGATAAAAGTTAAGCACTCAAATTAAACCCTCTTGTTGTCAATTGTAGTAAGTATGCAAGTAGGGATGGTTCTGGACCGGGGATTAGGAGGGATTGCTAATCGACTCTAAATTGATTTAAAAACACAAAAACAAAGTTAAAAACGTTTGAAAAGATTCACAAGACTCAAAACAAGTTAAAAACACTTAAAACGGCTTAAAAACACTTTGTGGACAGATTTAAAACACTAGGGATGGTTTTGGACGAAAATTGGTTTTAGTTTGACTCAAAACACTTGAAAACACAAAGAAAACGAATTTTAGACACTTTAAAACAAGAAAGTAAAAGGGGGGTTTTGATTTGGACGAATTTGAAAGTAAAACAAGTAAGTTGAACACAGAACAGATTTTAAAGTAAAACAAGTTGAATACGAATTTGAAAACTTTGATGGGTGATGGGCTAGCTAGAGGGTCCTTCTCCACACATGACACAGTTGTACATAAATCGATCTCCAATTGCTTTTCAATGAACCATGAACCTCAACACCCCAGATTAACCGTACGTGCACAAATTAACCCTCAGATTTTCCTTATGTCATTGAATTGGAAGAAGTGCATACAACAACCCAAATTATTCTCCGACGGTCCCCTACATGAGTGCATAGAAGAGATACAGTTAGAGATCATTAAGTTCCATGAAAATCATAAGTGTTGACAAGGCATTCGTAACTATGAATGCATGATACGTTTGCCAGGAACTCAATTAACGCGATTGTTACTAGCAACCTTCACTACTCATGAATATAAGTTCATAACGATTAGGTGAAACTCCCTTATATTCTAGCATCAAATTCAAGCATGCAAACTAAACGGGCCCTCTTAATCGACATACAAGAACGACTTATGAATAAAACAGTTAATTGAATTGCATTCACGATTTATCAAATCACAATTGGAAGAAATCAATTCATATCTCAAGCATGTTCATGGCTTTAAATTCCCCCGTAGCTAAGTAGGGGTTTAGCCACTCATAGTCACAACAAAATTAGAGAATAATAAAGTAAACATTGAAAGTAAGAATGAAGTACACCTAGAACGATCCAATCTTCAAGCTTGAAACGTCAAAGGGCTCCTTCTTCTCCACCTTGATGCGGCACAAGTGTCTAAGGTTGTGTATGGATGAGTTTGGATGAAGGGATGAAAGTTTAGAGAGTGAGAAGGCTGCGGCAAGGAAGGGTTTTTGGCTGAATGTGTTTGTGGGAATGTATGGATGAGTGGATGATGGATAGGTAAGTGAATGGATGCCTAAAGGGTGCGGCAAGGGGTGCTATATATAGGGCAAGGAAGAAGCACGGTTTTAATTAATTTTGGGACAGGTATTTACTCCAAATTCTAAGGGAAAAAGGGTAAATAAAATCAGAATCCAAGAGGAAAGGGGAAAGGAAAGTTGCGGCGGTTTTTGGACAAAGGGAATGTGGATTTAGTTGCTGATTTTGGGGAGAAAGGGTAAGTAACTTGCAGCAAGGAAAAGGGAAAGGGTATGTTGTGTGCGGCATAGCTTAGAAGAAAGGGAAGGTTGATTTACTTGTGCGGCAAGGTGATTTGGGAAAAGGGGAATAGGAAACTAGAAGGGAAAGTAGGAAAACTAGATGAGGAAAGCTAGGGAATTGCGGCAAAGTCTTTGGAAGTTCTAGAACCTTTTGTTGAGTGACTTAGTAAGCTTAGGAGGCCTTTTTGTAGCTGGAACTTAGGGAGATTTTGGTTTAGGAAAGGTCAACCAAAATAGGACCTAGACCATGGGATCTCCAATCAGCTAGGTTAGGTTTCTGTTTGGCAGTTTCATTTTACTCTATTGGCTTTAAACCCATTCCCCTCGATGTATGCTTAACTTGCTATCTAGATAAACCTTTAGTAAGCGGATCCGCAATATTATCTTTTGACTTGACATAGTCAATAGAAATTACGCCACTAGAAAGCCATTGCTTTATTGTATTATGCCTTCATCTAATTTGTCTAGACTTCCCATTGTATACACTATTTTTAGCTCGATATTGTGCAGCTAAACTATCACATTATATACATATTGTCGTTACAGGTTTAGGCCATATGGGAACATCTTCCAAAAAATCTCCTAGCCACTCAGCTTCTTCTCCAGCCTTATCTAAAGCTATAAATTCTGATTCCATCGTTGATCGGGCTATGTACGTTTGTTTGGAAGATTTCCAAGATATTGTTGCTCCTCCCAAAGTAAATACATAACCACTTGTGGATTTCGTATCAGTACTATCTAATATCCATTTCGCATTAGTAAATCCTTCAAGCATAGGAGGATATCTCGTATAATGCAATCCATAATTCATTGTATGTTTTAAGTATCTCAATACTCATATAAAAGCTTCCCAATGATCATGCCTAGGATTGCATGTATATCTACTCAGTCTACTCACTAAGTATGCTATATTAGGCCTTGTACAATTCATAATGTACATAAGGCTTCCAATAACTTGTGAATATTCACGTTGAGATATAGCATCACCACTATTTTTCTTTAGTTTGCTATTGGCATCAAAAGGAGTAATTGCATCTTTACTTTCTAGAGACCATACTTTCTAAGTGTAGCTTCTATATAATGGGATTGTGTGAGAGTATAACCTTCTTGGTTTCTTTTAATTTTTATACCAAGAATCACATTAGCTAGACCAAGATCTTTCATATCGAAACTTGATTTCAATATCTTCTTGGTCCAATTTATTATCTCTTTGTTAGTTCCCATTATAAGTATATCATCTACATATAAACACAACATAATGCAAGCATTATTTTGAGTCTTTGTGTAGACACACTTATCACACTCATTTATCTTAAACCCATGTGTGATCATAATATGGTCAAATTTTTCATGCCATTGCTTTGGAGCTTGTTTAAGCCCATTTAGCGATTTCACAAGTTTACAAACTTTGTGTTCTTGACCTTTAACCACAAACCCCTCAGATTGTTCCATATATATTTCCTCATCTAAGTCTCCATTTAAGAACGCAGTCTTTACATCCATTTGATGTATTTCCATGTTATGGAGTGCAGCTATAGCAATCAACAGTCTTATTGAAGTAATTCTCGTTACAGGCGAGTATGTATCAAAGAAATCAAAATCATATTTTTGGCGTCATCCTTTAGCTACCAAACGAGCCTTGTATTTGTCAATTGTATCATCTGGTTTTAATTTCTTCTTAAAGATCTATTTGTACCCAATTGGCTTATTGCCAAGGGGAAAATCGACTAATTCCCATGTATGATTTTGCATAATGGAATCTATCTCACTGTTAACTGCATCCTTCCAAAATGGAGCTTCAGGAATGGACATGGTCTCCTTGAATGATTGAGGTTCAGTTTCAGTTAATAAGGTCACAAAATCAGGCCCAAAGTCATTTCTAATTTTTGTCATTTTACTCCTTCTAGGTTCAAGTTCTTCTTCTTCTTGAACTCTAGACGAGGATGAACCATCATCATGTTCTCTAGGTTCGTCATTATCCTCAGATACATCATCATGTAATCTTTTTTTTAATAAATTAGACTTGCCTATTTTGTATGGAAATATATCCTAAAAAAATATTGCATTTATAGATTCTATAATAGTATTAACATGTATATGGCTTACTTCGGAACGAAAAACTAAGAATCTATAAGCTGAACTATTAGATGCAAAACCAATAAAAACACAATCTATAGTTTTAGGTCCTAATTTTGTTCTTTTTGGCAATGGGACTTGTACTTTTGTCAGGCAACCCCACACTTTAAGCAATTTAAATGTAGGGGTTCTTCTTTTCCATAATTCATACAAGGCAATTTAAATGTAGGTGGAATTCGATTCAAAATTTTATTTGGAGTAAGTAAAGCTTCACCCCACAAATTGTGTGGAAGCCTAGAGTTGTTCAACATAGAATTGATCATGTCTTTAAAAGTCCTATTTTTCCATTCGGCAACACCGTTTTGTTGAGGTGTATAATGGGCTGTTGTTTGATGAATTATGCCATGTGTGGCACAAAATTCAGCAAAGGCATGAGACTCGTATTCTCCTCCCCGGACCTTAAGATTTTAATCTTCTTGTTAAGTTGATTTTCAACTTCTGCCTTATATGTCTAAAACATATCCAAGGTCTCATCTTTACTATGAAGTAAATAAACATAACAATACTTGCTGAAATCATCCATAAATGTTACATAATAGTTCTTTCCACCACGAGTTGGATATGATCTAAAATCACACAAGTCACTATGAATTAAATCTAACAAATCATTGGATTTTTCATGCACTGAGTTAAAGCTTTGACTTGCAAATTTCGATTCTGTACAAGTCTCACATTTAACATTATCTAGATAATCAATTTTGAGCAGCAAACCTAAATTATGCATTCTAAAAAGAGAACGAAAGTTTACATGTCTTAATCTAGAGTGCCATAAATTAGACGAATCAACAATATAAGCAGAAGCATTATTTATTTCATTCATAGCATTAGCAAGTACATTTAGTTTGAATAATCCATCAGCAAGGTAACCCTTCCCTGACTTATTGGACTCAAAAACTAGTTTGAATCCCTTATTACTAAGGATAGGACCAAAAACAAGATTATTTCTTATATCGGGGACATGCAGCACGTCAAGGAGGGTTAATTCCTTTCCAGAAGTGAATTTCAGAACACATTTCTCTCTTCTAGCCACAACAGATGTAGATGCATTTCCCATGAACAGTTGCTTGTTTCCCTCGATTTTCTGGTATGAAGAGAACATATATCTATCACCACATACATGGCGAGTTGCACCGGTATCTATCCACCAATCAGCATGGTCATATACAAGGTTAATTTTAGAAATCATTGCAGCCAGGGCATCCACATTGTTTTCAATCAGATTTGCGCGGTTGTTGTTGCCTTGATTTCCAGGACCTTGATCCCTTTGATGGCGACATTCTTGAGCCCTATGGCTTTGCTTTCCACAAACCTAGCAACTTCCCTTGATTTTCTTGAAGTCTTTGCCTTTCACACTAGGGACAAAGTGTTTTTCCTTCTTCTTAGTTTTCTGGAATTTCGGCCTTTGCTTTGATGAACTTCCTTCAACAACATTCGCATTGGCTTTCATACTCGAAACCAGGCCCTTCTCATCTTTCTGTTATCTTCCTTAATTCTCAGCCTTACAATGAGATCCTCAAGGGTCATCTCCTTACGCTTGTGCTTGAGATAATTCTTGAACTCTTTCCAAGAAGGTGGCAGTTTTTCTATAAAGGACGCCATTGGAAAAGACTCATTGATCACCATCCCTTCAATATGAATGCCATGGATGATTTTTTGGAGATCTTCAGCTTGAGAGACAATGGACTTGGAATCCACCATTTTGTAGTCCAAAAATTTGCCCACGACAAATTTCCTTGAACCAGCATCCTCTGTTTTATATTTTTCTTAAGTGATTCCCAAAGTTCCTTAGCTGTTTTGCACACCATGTAGACATCATACAACGAATCATCTAATGCATTAAGAATACAGTTTCTGTAGAGGAAATCATTATGTTTCCAAGCATCTATATTCGTCAATGTTTCTGCAAAAAAAATATTTTCTCCATCTGTAGTAAGTACAGTCTCGCACAGAACATTAGCCAAATTCAGGGTTGTCAAATAAAACAGCATTTTCTGCAGCCATCTTTTGAAGTCTCCGCCCTTAAATTTCTCAAGCTTTTCAGAATGAGGTTTGGTTCCTAATTGTTACATACAGTTCGAAGATTGTTGGAGAACAATTCAGAAACGAATAAAAATAACAATAACATAAATAAAGAACTTGAAATTCTAATACTTTATTAACCAAAAATACTTGCTATACATAATGAAATTACAGAAACAAATACAAATTTAAAATGGTACTAAGTTGGTTACAACATGTAGAGGCTAACGCAAAAGCTATGTCATTCGAACAGTATTTCCTTCCCACTCTTGTGCTTGTGGTTCTACAACTTCTGCTCGACCAGGATACAACTACCTAATTCTACAAACCACACTGGATTACAGAATTCTAGCGAATTGCTTTGTGTGTTTACTTTCTTGAATGTTTGTACGGAAGAAAAGGAGGAAGAAAAGATGATTTTTGATGGAATTGAGGACTTCAGTTATATAGGCTCTTTCATACCTCTTCAATACCTTTTGGATGTATCTGAAGCTATACAACTCTTTCCAAAGAGTTGTGTCTATTAATCAAAATGTTTTTAATTAAAAATTTAAGTCGAAATTAAAACTAATTGATCAGATTAATTTTAATTCTTAGGCCCCAATTAATTAATATTAATTAATATTAATATGATGGTATAATCATCAAGCCTAATCCACACAATTAGTGGCCTAAGCCTCAATCCCCATTCCAAATGGTCCAACACCTAATCACTAATAAAGGAGACTAAAGTAATATAAGGACCTCAAGTTCCCTTGAGTTCCTCGATGTGGGACTTAAAGGAGCTCAAAACTCCTACACCCAATCCTCCAACCTTCTTGCTCATTGTCAATTTATCCCACGCTACCCAGTGACATCCTTTAGCCTTGGATTGCCTTCTCCACCAGAATTGTGCATTGACTCTCTCCATTTTCTTACAGGTGCCCATCGGTAGTTTACAACATACCATGGCATGATTCGGCATTGCCATATCAACTGATTTGATGAAAACTTCCTTCCCCGCATGAGACAAAAATTGCTCAAACCGCCCATCAATTCTACTCTCAATACCGTGACGTATCGATTCAAAAACCGCTTTCTTCGAATGCCCAAAATCTGCCTAGATCCCTAAATATTTACCAAACCCATCTCGAGCTTGAATATTTATTTTCGCGGCATTTTTCCTTTTTAGCTTCTTCCGACATCCCTTCCCAAAAAATATAGAACTTTTCTCTACATTAATAATCTGTCCAGAAGTGTTCCCGTACTCCTCCAATATTTTAATCACCTGTCCTGCCTCCTTTTCATCAGCTTTACAAAAGACCACATAATCGTCTGCAAAAAATAAGTGAGAAACTGGCGTTGCCCCCGCTGCCACCCTCACTCCATTAATCAACCCCTCCAGCTCGTGCTTCCCGAATATAAGACGATAGAGCTTCCGCACATATGAGAAATAAAAACAGTGACATAGGATCTCCTTGCCTCAATCCCCTCTCTGGTCGAAAATAGCCTAATGGTACTCTATTCACCATAACACTATAAGACATCGTAGATATGCATTCTTGAATCCATGCACAAAACCTGAAGTGAAATCCTAAATTCCCCATGACCTCCAACAAAAAACCCCATCCTACACGATCATAAGGAAAACTTTTGCCATATCTAATTTAATCGCCATACAACCATCACCCCTTCCACTCCTTGCTTTAGAGAATGCAGAATTTCATGTACAACTAGAATATTATCATGAATTTGCCTTCCCGGTACAAAAGCCGACTGATTCAGGCTAATCATACGATCTATCACCTTTTTTAATCTCCTCGTCAATACCTTAGCAATAATCTTATAAATCACATTGCATAAAGATATAGGTCTTAGCTTGGTCATCCTTTGTGGGTTCTTCACCTTCGGAATCAAAACAATACATGTGTGATTAATTTTCTGGAGCAATCGCCCTGAATGATAAAATGCTTGCACCATTCGGACAATATCCTCCCCCCCCCCCCCCCCCACCACCTCCCAATGATCCTGGAAGAAACCAGCCGTAAAACCATCTAGTCCAGGTGATTTAGTTGCCAGAATTTGAAACACTGATTCCCGAATTTCGTCACCCCGAGAACGGTCTAATAAGTTCCTCATTATCCCGATCATTCACCTTTATCCCCACACACCTTGCCACTTTCCCTCCATGCCGCAAGTCTCCCGACCGGAATAAGTCTGCAAAATAATTAACAACTATTTGTTGTATATTCCCCGGAACATTCTGCCATACTCCACACTGGAGGGTTCGGACCATTCAATGTTGGTCTTCTCTCCTGACGGAACTATTATGAAAGGGACGTCGGTTTCTTTACGATGCTCGATGGGGGGAAATTCTGGAATGTCGTACTATCATAGCGGAAGTTTGGAAGGAATGGGTGGTTGGATCACATGCTTTTATTGTGAGTGAGAAATTGAAGGGTAGTAGAGAACGACTATGGGTATGGAAAAGAGTGGCGAAACCAAACTCCAAGAGGCGTATTGATGAGCTTCGGGATGAGATTCGGAAGGGGATTGAGGACCCTTGTGTTCGGCAAGAGCATATAAGGACCTAAGAACAAGAGCTCATGATGGCTATTAAGGAGGAAGAGAATTATTGGAAGGTGAAGTCAAGGAATGCATGGCTCCGAGAAGGTGACAAAAATACCAAATTCTTTCACGCTCAAACGGTTCAACGTAGGAGAAGCAATCGGCTTTAAATGATGATTGTGGTATACGAGGAGTCTTTCTCCTTCCTTTCTTTGGGTTTTGCAAATTTTTCAAATGATGTGGCTGTCCACATCAGATGTCCCCTAAAGTGGTATAGAAATGTGATATAAAAATATGGTATGAATAGCATTACTGCATATATAAGTGCAGATTCAAATAACATCTATTTTAACATTATTTACTGCACCTCCTCTCTAATAGAAGTGTCACCATAAGGAAACATATTTTGGCCAGAAGTGTAATATAATGGAACATATTATATTTGGTGGGGAAGTGCAAAATTGTATAGATGCAACCCCTCCCTTTAATATAAATTAGTGTAGTATAGCGGCACTCCTAAAATCTAGCATACATTTCATTAGTTAATTTTGTTCGTTGATTTAATTAATTGCCTTCGTCAAGCAGATCAAAGAGGACACGTACACTTTCTTCTATGGAGGCGAAGACAATGGCTGGATTCAAGAGTTCACAAAGAAAGCAACTGCCTTTGCAAATGATCCCTTCTTCAAGGAAGCAAAGATTCACATCGAGTTGTCCTGCGTGGGGAAAGGAAGCAAGGGAGAAGATGACCATGGTATTCTAGGGAAACTCTGGACTGGCATCGAAAGCTTCTTCTTCACCAAGGTTCACAAGCCAGACGACCAAGTCGGTCAAGAAATCCAGAAGCTACTCTCTTACAAAAACGAAATTGGATGGGCTGTGCTCTGATGAGTCGATATTTTATTATATATTTTACCCTAATCTTAGTTATAATTTATTGGTTATTTTGGTAGAATTTTGATACTTTGTTATATATTTCCAATGTAGGACATTCGACTTCTTCTTGAGCAAAAAGTGATCAAACGGATGAATTTTGGAGTGATTCCAATTGGAAGATGATTGTATCAAAGTTCGTGAGTCTTTCAAGATGATTGTATCAAAATTCCAGATTTTTCTACCAAGCCGTTTGACCGTGTGGATGAAATAAAGGCCCAGCGCGTAGCTTTCGCAGATTGATGTTTTTGGACGTTTTGGGTATTTTGGAGGTCCAGAAGGCATATTTTGAAAAGATTCCTTCTGAGGATTTGTAGGGAACGTCTCAAGCTTTCAAAAGTATGATTTTCTGAGAAGTCCGAATTTTAGTTCAAATAGGAAACCTTTTATTTTCTGTTTTATTATTTTATTAGGTTTCCTAGTTTTATTCTAAGACCTTTTACTAGGAGGATTTAATTAGAGTAGTATAAATAAGGCTTTTTAGCCATTAGGGTTGTGGACGCAACATTGAGGAGGCACTACTTTGGAGAACTTAGCTAGGTTTTGACGATTTGTATTTCAGGTGTTTTCTATCTTTTTTCTATTTCAATAAAATTCCTTTTGTTTTATGATTGTTCGTAACTAGTTTCGTTTGCTAGGGCGAGGCCACGAGCGTTAGCAAGAATATGTAGTTTCTTTTCAATTTGCTTATGATATTATGTATGCAAGTTTTTAGTTATTAATCGCTGTGCTTGAAACTATCTAATTGTCTTGATGATTGGCATCCATTATGATATTTAGAAAAGTAGTTTGATGCAATTTTGGCGGAGGGCTGTCCCTGAAATTGGCTCTGGCTTCTTGTGGTTAATATGTGTAACTTCTTAGGATGGACAACACGTCTTAAGGGTTATATGGTTTTTCAAAAGGTTTTCACAAAATTTAATGAGTCTTGCATGTTCACATTATATCTGGACGCCACGGACGGGTTGCATGTTAGATATACGTTCTATGTTGGAGGTTCCAAGTAGGGCATACTTTAGGAAAACCTAACCTTCAAAATATGCACGTGTAATTCATAAGCAATTGGAAGAACTACATAGGATTGTTAAGGTGACGGCGGAACCCTAGTGCTCAAATTTATTTTCAAAACTATTTTCTTTTATTACCTTGCCAAGTTATTTAATTATTTTTAATTAAATTCGTTTTTAATATTTTAGGTAATAAAATCAACCTCTTCCCAATTTTGTTTTCAAATAATTAATTAAGATTTTGTTTTAACATAGATTATTCATTCAATCCCTGTGGAGAACGATTTTGCTTGAGCTGCTATACTACGATAATCTTGTACTCTTGTAAGTATTTTTAAGTGTTTTTATCCCTACTTTTGCAGGTGGTAAAATCCCTATCAAGAAATTGGCGTCGTTGTCGAGGATTGTTTTAAATAATTTGTGTTTTTCAACTCTTAGTTAATTATTTTTGTATATATATTTTTATTTACTTGATTTTTTTTTGGGTTTATATCACAAATGGTCCCTGAAATTGACCCCATCAATCATGATGGTCCCTGAAATTGAAAATCGATCAATGTAGTCCCTGAATTTTAACCTCGTGAATCAATGTAGTCCTTCTGTTAGTGTTCCGTCCAAATTAACTTTAAAAAATGTTAGAGAACCAATTTTTCATGGTAAAATGACCAAAAATAACCCCGTTACATATAATTTTACTTACTACCTCTCTTTTCCTTTTTCCATCTTCACTTTTCTCTCCATTTTTTCATGGATTTGGTGCTAAAACTAAAATAAAAACAAAAAAAGTGGGAAATTTTAATTTTTTTTAATATCAAGTAAAAAACGAATTCTAACTAGGTTAGCTCCATTCTTTTTTTTAAAGAAAATCAAGTAAAATTATAAGTAACGGAGTTATTTTTGGTCATTTTACCATGAAAAATTGGTTCTCTAACCTTTTTTAAAGTTAATTTGGACGGAACACTAACAGAAGGACTACATTGATTCGCGGGGCTAAAATTCAGGGACTACATTGATCGATTTTCAATTTCAGGGACCATCTTGATTGATGGGGTCAATTTCAGGGACCATTTGTGATATAAACCCTTTCTTTTTTAGGTTACAATTTGTGCGACAATGGAATTTCTTCCTCCTGGATTCAATATACAACCCGGAGGACCATCTTTATGGATCAAATTTGCAGAATGGGGTTTTTATGGATTTAAATCTACAGTTTGTGCACTTTGCTGTTTGAAGACCCATGATATTTCATAGTGTCCTAAAAGGGAATATTTTCCGAGGTTTGTCCAAGGGCATACCAATATGATAAACGATTCAAAAAGGAGTTGGAACAATCCATATTCAGAGTTTTACACCCCAAGTTTGCAAGAGCATCTTGAGTAGTATTTTGAACAATTTAATGTGCCACAGGAGCTTCCGGTAGAGGACAAGCTCTCTAAATTGTTGGAATCAACTGAGTTATACATACAAAGGAAAACTAATGAAAAATGCTTGAAAACTTTGAGTTTTAACGATAAGGACAAAATAAAGAGTAAAGTGAATAGTACCAAGTTTGACTTTTTAGTGTAAAAATGTGGTTTTTCGTTAAAGTGAACAGTACCACGGGCTTTTCGTTAAAACTCCCTACAAATAACCAATGATGGATTTCTGATTCAAGCATTAAACTATGGGAAGAGCTTTAAGGATCAAGATGAGATTGGTGCAGGAACTGAAGAGCAATCTGCTACCCATTCACGTCCAAAAGAGAAAGCAGCACATGCTGATCCTATAATCCTACCAGAACCGAGTGCTACCCATGTTATGTGCCACCAAAACCTTTCCTACAAAGCCTGCAGGAAGACATGAGTGTTAATATGTTAGGGGAGGTTCACACAAATTTAACATCCAATATGTCGCATGATCAGCTCTCAAACTCATTCATTGATTTGGATACAGGGCAGATGACTACTGATACAATTTATGTTGCTGAATTGGACGGTCCAGCAGTACAAGCATTCAAATTTAAAGAAAATCTAGGCTAGTCCTACGAGCAAGCTAAGATCTATAAGGGAAGGAAGAGAAAGCTTAGTGGCAGCCCAATTCTTCGTCACAAAATTCATCCATTGCAGAAACTGTGGGTATTAAATACAAGATTTAAGTCAGTTCAAGGAAGACACAAGCATCGATGGAGGGGAACCTATTTGATCACAAAGATTCATTCACATAGAAGGGCAATTATGAAGAATTCAACTATTGATAAACAACTCATTCCATACCTACTGTTGTCATATGATGCTGCTAAAGAGTGGTTGACTCTAAGAGAACAAGTGATGTGATCAACAATTCGTTCCTCTACGTCTAGCTATAGACGTTAACTAAAGCGCTAATTGGGAGGCAACCCAATTTTTTCTAACTCTTTTCTTTTTATTTCGTTTATTTTATTTTCCTGTTTTCATTCTTAATTACAAAAAACAAAAAAAAACAAAAATATTGCAATTTTTCATTCTTGTTATTCTTCTTTACTTATCTAAATAGGTTTTTTATTTGTGATGCAGGTTGCATTCGAAATTGATTCTCCTGATCTCAACTACGGGCGTGCAATCAACATTCCCCCACCACATTCATCATCAGAAGACATGCACAAACACAAAGGAAAATTATGAGCATGCAGAGATCATATTCATATACGGTTACACAGGCCCAAATCATACAGTTCATTATATTCAGCAATTTTAAACCAACATACGCATATAGCACATTCACAAATCAAGCTGGTTCCTGCTCGAATGTGAGACACAAAAAGATAACGCATATATATACCTTATAATCTCGGATCCGTAGGTCTTTGATATCTCCGCTCCCAATTTTGACCGTTGGAACTATGATTTTCCGTCATTCCTTCATTTTTCACGTTCTCTTCATTTAACAAACGAGGCTCCTACCATATGACACAAGCAGGCAAGAGAGTTAGTATCGATTTTACTCTGATTCTAAGTCACAAGAAGAAATTGAGAAGACATGGGGAAAAGGATGGTTGTATGCCTCTGTGGCGTCGGAATGGTACAGGAAATCTGCTGAGAAGATGAACGAAGATGAAAGAACAGGGGCTGGGGAGGAGTCGAGATTAAGTTTGAGGGTTGTGGCTCAGACCTGAGGGTTCTGGAGAGGAAGCTTTGGTTTTGATTGCGGCTACCAAGGTTTTCATGAAAGGAAGATGAAAGAAAATGAGTGGATGAATGTTTGGCTATTGGCTCGAGGTATGGCAATGGCAGACATTAGGGTTCTTCCGCACGTGAGTGGGTCACAGATGGGTCCATGTCTATCTGTGTGGTCAGCTTCCCTTGCAAATGAATGTGTATTACCTAGGTTCTCAATGAAATGGGTTGGTGCATTATTTGTTCACGTGGGCTCGTCATGGCTTTTTGTACGGCCATCAAATTATCAAGCAGCAAGTTTCTACTTCCAGCCCAGGTATTATTGTTCCTTTTCTTTTTCCTTTTGTTATTTATTCTTGGTGTTTTTTTTTATCTTTTGTCTACTGTTTGTTTCTTTGATTAGTTAGTTGTTTTGTCGGTCATTTTTCTTTGTTTTTCTTTTTTCACACCTTGAGGACAGTGTGTGATTTAAGTTTGGGGGTGGGAAATAAGAATTTTTAAATTTTTAATTTTTGTGTCAGTTAAACAATAAAATAAAAAAATTCATTCTTTTTAAGTTAATATTCGTGGAAAGGTCGGAGACGGCCGAAATCTTCCTCGAAACCCACGGGGTTCGTCGAGGGTTTTTCCTGGATTTATGGGCTTCACCGAGTTCCACAGAGGTGAGGGGGGTGAGAGAGAGCCCACGAAGATGGTGGTGGCGGTGCGTTGTCATCGGGGTGGCTTAGGTGTGACGGTGGGTGTGTGGGTGCGATCGGGGAAAGAGAGTCCCAGAGAGAAAGATAGAGAGTGAAGGAGTGAAAGAGAAGAGTGAGCTGAGAGAGTGAGAGATTCGAGAGAGAAAGATCGGGGAAAAAGAGAGAGTAATAAGTGAGTTAGGAGGCTACCACGTGGCAGCGTGAGGGAGAAGAGAAATCAAGATAAAGGGTCCGGATTAGATTAGGATAGGGGACCAAATTGCAACATTCTATAAACTTTTAGGAGATTGTCTTAAATACAAACATTTTAAGGGTGAGGTTTCATAATCTACCCCTCTTAAGAGAAATTTTGTCCCCGAAATTACCAACTCAACCAAATAAAAATGGATACTGGCTCCTTATCAAATCCTTCCCATGTCACTTCCTCGACAACATGGTTTCTCCACAGCACTTTCACCAACAGGATAACTTTGTTCCATAAGGTTTTCTTCTGTCGGTCAATGATAGCCACTGGTTCATCGACATAGCTCACATCTTGATTCACTTCCAGTGGTTCCGGCTGAATGACATAATAGGGATCTGATACATATTTCCTGAGCATGGAAACTTGAAAAACGTTGTGAATCTATGGCAGCTCTGGTGGTAGCTCTAACCTGTAGGCAATTGCACCAATCCTCTCCATAATCTGATAGGGATCAACGTATCAAGGACTCAACTTTCCTCGCTTAACAAATGGAACCACGCCCTTCCAGGAAGACAACTTCAGGAAAACAAAGTCACTAATCTTATACTCACGGTCCTTGGAATGTTGGTCCGCAATGCTTTTCTGGCGGTCTTGTGCTGCCTTCAGGTTCCTCTTAATCAACTGGATGTTAGCATTAGTAGTGTCAACAATCTCTGGTCCGATCTCTGTCCAACACAACGACGTCCGACACGTCTTCCCATACAATGCCTCGAATGGTGCCATGCTAATACTAGAATGATAGCTATTGTTGTAAGTAAACTCGACCAACGGTAAGTAACTATCCCAGCTACCCTTCCACTGGAGAACAGACACTCTCAACATATCCTCCAATGTTTGAATTGTCCGCTCGGACTGACCATTGGTCTGTGGATGGCAGGCAATACTATACAACAACTGAGTGTCTTTGGGAGCATTGAAAGCTTTCCAAAACCTGGAGGTGCTTGGATCTCTGTCTGACACGATAGTAACAGGTGCACCATGAAGTCTGACAATATTATCAATGAACAATTTTGTCAGCTTTTCTAGTGAGTAGGTTTGTCAAACAGGTAAGAAGTGAGAAGTCTTGGTGAGTCAGTCTACAATTACCCAAATACGATCAAATATGAATTGCGTCCTCGGCAAACCATACACAAAATCCATGGTGAAGTCTTCTCACTTCAATGCTGGCATTGGGAGGTTCTGCAATAGCCCTTCAGGTCTTTGTCTCTCTGCCTTCACCTGTTGGCAAATAATGCATCTTTTCACATAATCCGCCACATCCCGTTTCATCCCAACCCAATAATAGAATGGACGGATAGTGTGATATAGTTTGGTGTTCCCCGGATGCATGGCATAAACGGAGATGTGAGCTTCATCAAGGATTTTTTTTCTTCACCGTTTTGTTATCCTTAGGCACAAACAACCTATTTCCCATCACAAATGCTCCGTCCCTCCAGATATTTAGATCCTGTCTCTTTCCATCCAGTACTTGCTTCTTTAGTTCTGCACACTGCGGATCAAGCTCTTGAGTTTCCTTAACCATATCCACCAGAACAGGCTTAACCAGGAAATGTGCCGACAAATCTCCCTAAGGGTCTGGCTTCACGGTAGCGCTGGTTTCTTAGAGAGAAAACAGTAGTGGAACATGGATGGTTCGAAGGGAGGCAAGTTGTTCATGAAATCTCCGGTTAAGTGCATCCGCCACTACATTGGCATGTCGATGATGATACTCGATAGTGCAGTCGTAATCACTAATGAGCTCCATTCATCTTCTCTGCCTCAAGTTCAGTTCCTTATAAGTGAAGACATGTTCTAGGCTCTTGTGATCAGTGAATATGCGGTACTTTTCACCGTACAAAATAATGCTGCTAGATTTTTAGAGTAAAGACCACCGCTCTAAGCTCCAAATCATGGGTGAGGTAGTTTCTCTCATGATTCTTGAGTTGCCCGGAAGCATAGATGATAACTTTCCCATGCTGCATCAGGACACAACCCAATCCTAACAATGAGGCATCAGTGTAAATCTCGAACTCCTCACCATTGTCCAGAAGGGCAAAGACGGGAGCCTGAGCAAAACGCTGCTTCAGCTCCTGGAAACTCTGTGCACACTTTTCATCCAACTCAAATTTGACCCCCTTTTGAGTTAACTTAGTAAGAGGCAGGGCGATTGCTAAGAAATCCTGAACAAATCGTCTGTAATATCCTGTCAACCAAAGAAAGCTTCTTTCGGTTGCTCCCATGTAGACACTGCTGCAACCTACTGATGGTCTATACTAATTCCCTCAACATAAACTACATGTCCGAGGAAACTGATCTGATCCAACCAGAACTGACATTTACTGAACTTTGCATACAGCTGCTGACTTCTCAACCTCTCTAGCACCAACCTCATATGCTTATTGTTCTCGACAGCACTTTTGGAATAGATCAGGATGTCATCAATGAACACAATCACAAATCAATCCAGATACAATCTGAAAACTCTATTCATCAAATCCATGAATGTTGCGGGTGCATTTGTTAATCCAAAAGGCATGATACGGAACTCATAGTGCCCATACCTAGTGCGGAAGGCAGTATTCGACACATCCTCCTCTCTGATCAGTAGCTGGTGATAACCCTAGGGAGACATGCTGGGCTGGATGTAACCCTTATCTAGTAGCTCTTGAAGTTGAGTCTTCAATTCTCTCAACTCCGCTGGTGTCATTCAATAGGTTGGTAAGGAGATAGGGTTTGTACCTAGAAGTAAATCGATAGTGAATTCGATCTCCCTCGTAGGTGGTAACCCTGGAAAATCCTCGGGACACACATCGGTGAATTTATTTACTACTGGCACATCTTCAGGACCCAAAGAAGGTTCACCCTGTGTGACCACGTGGGTTAAGAATCACATACATCCCTTCTACAATAACTTAGTCGCCTATATGATAGAAATGATACTATTAGGAAGGATTCATCGCCCACACTGAAATGTGACTGACGATCGTCCAGGCCGATTGAATGTCACAAATTTGTCTCTATAACTGACATAACCTTGTGCTTGGACAGCCAATCCATTTCCAAGATGACATCGAACTCCGCGAGTTTGAAGAGAACTAAATTAGTCTCCAGGAGTTCCCCTTCAACTATAACTGGGCAATCCCTATATTCCCATTGTGCACAGAAAAGATCTTCATGTGGCATTTGTATAAGCATATCAAAACCAAGCGGTGTAGGTTACGAGTTTATAACCCGTGCAAATGATAAAGATACAAATGAATAAGTGGCACCCGGATCAATCAGAACTCTAGCCCAATTATTACACACAAGTAACGTACTAGTGATGACTCTTGAGTCCTATTATGCCTCATGTTGTGTCATGGCGTTGATATGCCCATAGACCTAATGTCCTGCACCACTGTTATGGTCGCCATGAGTCCTAGGACCCTGGTTGTTACGGCCTACTCTGTTCCCCTGAGTACGACTACCAGAGGCTGTTCTGGACTGTTATGGTTGCCGTTGGGCAGAAAACAGGGTACTCTGACAACCACTGCCACCATAGTTCTGAGTACTGCCATAACTTTGAGCACCATCATAGTTCTGATTATTATTGCCCCCACTATAACCAGTACTCAGGTTCCTACCTCCACTGTAACCCAAACCAGAAGCATAACTCTCGAACGGATTCGTCGAAGGGCAAACACGGGCACAGTGCCCGGTACCACCACACATGTGACAAGTGGCAATATTCATAGCGCTGTCTCCCAGGTGGCGCATACCATAACGTGCTCAAGCCACAATCGATGGAGTGAAGTGGCTAAACCATCGCCTCGCCGACTCACTGCCTAAGCCGTCACTAGACGATCCCCTACCCTAGCCCTGACGCCTAAAAGAATGATAGTGTTCCCTCATACTCTAGGATTGAAAACCACAATACCTCTGATTCTGATTCCGAGTTTGGTTCTATCTCCGGGGCTGGTTCTGAATATATGGCTAGTCCTGATTAAGACTGTCCCATCTCGACTGTTCGATATTTAAGGCTGTCTCGATCATCTCCTCATATGATCTATGCCTCTGCGCCTGTATCATAATCTCATGCGGGTTCCCATAGGTTCCCTCATGGTGTCTCGACAGGCATCGAAATGTACTATCAAACTCTATGATGCTCAGATCGCCATGGTGAAACTCCAGGAATTCCTGTCTCTTTCTCAACTGATAACTACGGCTCAAGAAGTGTGCGTTGAAGAGTCTTCTGAATATGGCCCAAGTCATCAAGGAACCAGGTGGACGAGAATTATTCACTGATTTCCACCAAAATCTTGCATCCCCTGAAGGAAATGGCCAGCTGTAGTTGCCCATTCAGTATTTGCGCACTTCATGGCTTTTAGAGTATCCTCCATTTTCTCCAACTAATCTTCAGCCTCCTCACAGGCTCCAACTACCCTTAGTTCCATAACTCCGTGGCTACGACCAATTTCCATGTATGTACGGATCGGCCTGTTACTGCCAGGAAACGCATTTCGCATAACGGTGATCAATTGTTGACTTCCCCCCCCCCCCCAATATACCAGAACGAGCTCGTCGAGGCACATTCCTACCAAGATTATCCATGATTCTAATAAGAAACAAACAAGATTTAGAAGGAGTAAAGTTTATGGATACAAGAAGGATTATGATTACCGAATGGAAAAATGAAGTCCTAAGTATGCTCTGATGCCAATTTGACATGCCCCGATCCCGATGTCCTGGGGACATCGAGACGGCCACGTGCTGGCCGACACCCGAAGGTGACGCCAGCCAATTATTAATGCAAAAGCTAAGAACATGTGAAACATGCACATAAATTGTAGCAAGATAATAGGATGTGACTATTCATGCAGTAGTAGAGTACTATCACCATATTAATATTCAACTGCCAACAATGAATTTAATGATAATGCATGACATGTTTAGAGCATATTCTAACTCAGAGTACAAGTGGAAAGTAGGATAGAGATGTGATATCATAATAGGTGTCAAACAGAAAGAATAACATGATGTCACTGGTAGGGGAAAGCCTCGTACGGCGGATCGTAGTCCTCGTTCCTATGTCCTAAGAGGGTGCAAAACAAACATGAGTGGACCAAGTTTATATATATAATAAAAAAAAGTTATCAACATACTAACCCCTAAAGTTTTATGAAAACTAATAGCATAATATGTAATAGGTTTTCCGAAAACCCTAGCATGCCATAAAACCTTTCATAAAACGTATCTCGTATATAGTGTCCTAACTAGTGGTATCATAATCGACTCGAAGACCCCTACATCCCCCGACCCAAAGGCCTAATATATAAATCTTCAATCGACCCGAAGGCCCCTACATCACCCAGCCCAGAGGCCTAATATATAAATCTTCAATTGACTCGAAAGCCCCTACATCACCCTACCCAAAAGGCCAATATAATAATCTTCAATCGACCCGGAGGCCCCTACATCACCCGACCCCAAGGTCAATATAATATCATTGCTCGGAGCCAGAACAGTGACCACTAGATACGCATAAAACATTAAATATAGTCTTTCCAAACATAGACATACATATCTCAAAAACATCTTCATAGTATAAAGTCATACATCATCTATAATATAAACAAGTGTGTAAAAACATGTTTTAAATAGTATATCGTCATCCATCAGATATCCTACGAAGAACATGGGTTCGATAGAAAATATGGTATTCCAAAATATTCTAAGTAAGCATGATAATCATATAAGGTAAGTCCAATTTACTCACAAAATGTTATCTGAAACGTGATCATTAAATCATGTTTTTCATGTATGCATTTCTACTATTAAAACATGCATTTTATAAGGGGTCTACTCACAGATACTCCGTCGTCGTAGAGCCGTACGAAATAGGAATGACAGAATCGCTGCTATTAATTGCACCTGAGCATATAAAGGGTACAATTACAAACGATTGAATTTGGGAAAACGAATGTCAAAAACAAGTTCAGGACGTCGAAATTAGCCTAGGAAGGGTCCCGGACGAAAACCTGAAAAAGTCAACAAAGTCAACATTGACCGTTGACCAGTTAAAGTCAAAGTCAACACTGACTGTTGATCGGGTCAACGGTCAGATTGGGTCAAAGTCAACAGGTTCGAGTCGATCAACGGGTTGGGTCAAACTGGGTCTAAGCTTGGTTCGGGTTCCTTGGCTTAGGCTTGGGTTCTTATGCCCAAAGGTTTTTGGATCTAAGGGTCTGGGCTTGAAAGCCCGGTCCAAGGGTCTAGTGGGTTAGGTTCCAACAGGCTGGATGCAAACGCCTGAAGGCATAAGCCTACACGGCCCTACGGCCCGAGTCCGAAAGGGTTTAGGGTTTCTAATTGGGTTGGGCATTGAAGCCTAGCCATATTGTTTTTGGGTCAATAAAATAAAATAACAGTAATTAAATTTAAAAACTGTTTGGGTGTAAACGGGCCTAAGGTCCAAGTTCTATACACGGCCCAAAGGGGCCTGGTTTGATTGGGTTTTGGGTAAGCCAACCCAACGGCCTGGTTTCGACGAGGGAAAAAGACGCCAAAGCTTTCCCAGCTCTGGTCGACGGCGAACTACTACCCTAGGGTCTTATCTAGGTGAAAAAATTAAATTAGAGACAAGATGAAAGCTTTGGTACCTTCCGTTCACCGTGGAAGGGTCAGAGACGGCCGGAATCTTCCTCGAAACCCATAGGGTTCGCCGGGGGTTTTCTTGGATTTCTGGGCTTCACCAAGTTCTACAGATGTGAGGGGGTGAAAGCCAGCCCACGAAGGTGGTGGTGGCACTGGTCGTCGTTGGGGTGGCATGGTGTGACGATGGGTGTTTGGGTGCGATCGGGAAAGGGAATTCTAGAGAGAGAGATATAGAGTGAATGAGTGAGTGAGAAGAGTGAGTCAGAAGAGTGAGAGATTCGAGAGAAAGAGAGATCAGGGAAAGAGAAAGAGTAATAAGTGAGTTAGGAGGCTGCCAAGTGGCAGCGTAGGGGAGGAGGGAAATCAAGATGGATGGTCCGGATTAGATTAAGGGACCAAATTGCAAAATTATATAAACTTTTAGGGAAATTGTCTTAAATACAAACATTTTAAGGGTGTGGTTTCACAGTTCGTGGCTGGTCGAGCGGCTGCTTGCTAGGACTTTGTTGGAGAGGTTCGTCGTCTGCCCTTGTCCTACTTCGAGACATCTCGTTTGGGGTACGCTGCAAGAGCTGATTCACCAATGTCGTCTGCTGAGCGAGGGCACTTGTCAACTTTGTGACTTGTCGAGACAAGTGTTGTTCGCCATTTGGGCTGGAAGGGCTTGGACGGTATGCGTCTCCTTGAGTAATGAAAGGGTAATGGATTCCGAGCGCGAGATTTGAGTTGGGATATGTTAAATCTGCGAAGAAATGAGGTGAAAATACCCCCAGTTCAATCGTCGGTCAAGAAATCTGAAATCGGGATGGTTGAACCAGTCTTGGACTAATTTGGATTGCTTAGAAGGCCACGGAAGTGGGTTGGATCTCAGATTGGGTCGCCGAAGCGGGTTGGGCCGCTAGTATGGGTGTTGTGCCTGGGCTCGACTCGGAAGCGCTGGGCTCACGCTGGCCTTGAGCCAGCAAATGCTGGGCCACTTCTTTTGCCGTATCTGCTTGGGCTTGCGCTGCTGAGGTTGTGGCTCGGGCTTACTTGCATTGGGCCTGGCTCAACTGCCTTGCAGAGTGGGCTGCATATAGGGCCATGCACCCAGTGGACGAGGCTTGGGCCTGCGCTGCTGGGGCAACGGCTTGGGCTACCTTTTGCGCCTAGGCTTGCTGCCGCTCAGTGGCGTGGGCTTGTTCACCGTGGGTAGTGGGCTCGCCAAAGGTCATTGCTATGGTTGCTAACGCGATGGCTGCCACAGTGGTGCCGCTTCACTTGCCATCGCGTTGAGCCACATGGATCACCGTGGTCCAAATCCTTGAAAGTAGGAAGTTCCGTTCGTTGTGGTTTCTGAATTTCTAATCATTGTATTTTTCTTTTACGTTTATTCAAAGAATTTTTATAAAAAAATTCTATGAGTGACCACGACTTCTTAGGATGGAGCATATGATAAAATGACTCTTCCTTTAGACCCATGTTAAAAGGATAAAAATATGTTAATGAAGTACCTTTAGTTTTCATGTATGTCATACCCGAAACGTATGGAAGCCACCTACTTTTTCATTCCCTTATTTGCTAGTATACATGAATATGTATGATTCAAATTCCTTTAAAATCCATCTAACTATGCCCCAAGTGTATAAAAATACTAACAACAAGGATTGAACCAAAGTCCTCTTAAGGAAATGGAAAGAAAGACTAACAACCACACCATCATTCTTTTTTATATTATTAATTTTGGTACCTAAATTTATAATTAACCTCAGGTAGAAAATAAAATGAATCAAAATGAGGATAATATTGATGTGATTATGGTGAAACACGGTCTGTCTCTCTAAAATTTTCACATGATATCATAGTGGGTTTCAAATCTGGACCTCAATTATTAAGTTCATTTACAAACATGACTAATGTGAAATTAGTTCCACATGTGGCATTCTATAGTGGTAGCACGTGACGTAATGCATTGAATAATATAAAAAGTCACGCATTAAACGTCTCACAAAACAAATCACGACTAATATAAAAAAGCTCCACTTATCAAAAAGTTTTACTGCTTTTAGTCCAGAAAACTCTAGATAACTAGTGCACATGTTACATAATGATATGCAAACTGGAATTTTATATACAATATGATCTGCTTTCAAAAGCATTGCAAGAATTTGTTTTCACATATACAAACGCGCGAAAAGGGTATCCTAACTTAATCTTCATCATACTGGCAATCAACAAAACGTGACTGATTTCTCCAATTGTTTTTAGGGAATCTTATTTAAACTCTTTCGGTACTGTTCACTTTTAATGTTAAGGACATTTTTACCATAAAATATCACTTATAGTACTATTCACTTACACATTTATTTTGTCCTTTTGATTAAAAACTCAAGTTTTTAAGAACTTTTCGTTAGTTTTCCTTAGTTTTTATCCAAGTCTTTGCAGCTCTATATAGTCCGGATCCCTTTCTCCTAGTTCATAAAGTAGGGAAATTCGGGTCGTTGAAATTTGATCCAATGGCTACAAAGAGGAGTTCACTTTAAAAGTTATAATAACTTTAGCTGTTGGATCAAATTTCAACGGTCTGTATCTCCGAACTTTAAAAATTATAATAACTTTAACTGTTGGATCAAATTTCAACGATCCGGAGAAGATTTCTTTCCGTCTGTCACGAACAATGACTAAGTGAGTAGGCCGATCTATCATTGTGGTCCTTGATTCTTGCTTTTTGTAAAGTTGAAATGAAATGTCCGAAGCTTGTCAATATGCTTGCGTAAATTTTGATGGACATGGCGATGACCAGTTTGCAGCAGAGAACTGGGTAGGCAGCACTCAGTAGGCACTTCTTTTTACATATAGATTGTTGCGTATTGTTGTCATTGATTCCTTCTTTCCATATTCCACACATGACAATTACCAACAATGTTTGCACGCGGGAGCAATAGCCACTGCGTGATGTACCCAAAAGGAGAAGATATATGTAGTGGGAGAATATGTGCCCTCTTGTCTTGCATTCAAGTAGTAGATGCCCCTAAAATAATAATAATAATAATAATAATCTAAAAGCATTTGACAGTTCCGATTAACAAATAGTACTACAAGAAAATAATTGAGGAGGTAAATTTCCATCATATTCTTCTTTGATGAAAATGCATTTGTAAAATAATAACACCTAAAATTAAGGCCAAATAATAACACCTAAAATTAAGGCCAAAAACCTCGTACACCCACTACTGGTAGAATTATGAGTTTAATTAAGGCCAAAATTAGAATTTGAGAGAAAAATGTGTTCGGAAATTTTTGGGTAGAGAATGACTTCGGATTTTAGTAGAAAAATAGGGTTATTTATAGGGGTGTGGTTGACCTTATTTGGAGAATAGGGACCGCCCATTATTGGTAGAATTATGAGTTTAATTGCAAGATATTATGAGAAATAATATCTTGCAATTAACTTGGCAATCAATCCTAATTTAAATAGGATGATTGGGAGTTACCTTTTGAGAGAGGATTTGATGAGGAGTGATGAGAGAGATTTGAATAAATACCATTTTGATCACCTTTGACTCTTCCTTGATTGAGCTGTTATTGTCCGTTGCATGCACATGGGAATCCCGATGTGTCTTGAGGGTAATTTTGTCCTTTTAACCTGAAAGTCCAAGTGTCGCCTCTATAATTTTCTTGAGTATTTTTTACTGCCCAATAACTATTACAGGACAAAAAAATAAAAAAAATCTTGGGTCCTCTGGAATATTCAGTACTCTAACTATTATAACAGTTAGATCTTGATTTTTATATTTTAAATCTTGGGTCCTTTGAAATGCTACGTGTTTTTATTTTCTTTCCAGTTTTTACAAATTTCTATTTGGTTGTTAATTTTTTTTTACCTCTTTTTGGATTATAGACCTATAGTTACTAGTTAGTAACTATGTGGGTCGCAATTTTTATACGTTCATTCTAATTCAAGTCTAACCTTTCACAAAGAGTAATGTTAGGTAGACCAAATTTGCAAACCATATGACGTGTCACTAATACAAAATAAGCACGTTAATCAACACTTAAGTAATAATCCAATCATCAACAACCATATCATATGGTTTACAAAAATTGATTTAAAAATTTGGTCTCGTAGCATTAGCTTTCAATAAATTAATGTATGTATATCTTTACCAATACTAGCTTACCAGGTTTAATTTGGTGCTCATTCATTACTTATACATATCAATTAAAGAATGGAAAATATGATTATTTTTATTAGTCTGATATTGACAAGATTAATAAGAAAAAGTACTTCACAATTTATATAAAAATAATTCAAAATTCAGATTTAGGGGAAACAAAACACATCATCTATGTATTTGTACTCCTAGTTTTTTTTCTTCCCCTTATTTCAATACAAAATAGAGAAAATTATAGCAATGGTCGCTCAAATAAAATTTCATGACCATTAGTCCTTTAACTCATCAAAATGTGCAACTATTGTCCTTGTCGTCAACTTCGTCAGAATTCTGTCAAAATGAGTCATGTTGGAAGAACCACTGCTACAATTGGGTTAAAGTTAACAGATCATTACTCCAATTGGATTAAAGTTACGGGATCATTTCTCCAGTTGGGTTAAATTTGAGGGACCATTGCTACAATTTTTCTCATTTGGTTTTCCATATTGGCCCTTGATTCAGCTTCACGTGTGTGCTATGACATGAGAATTTAACCTAAAAGTGTAGTGATGTGGAAAATGCAAGTAAATTTAAACCTAAAAGTGCCTAATTGGAAAAGTGTGCTTGTGGACGGAAAACGAACTCATTTCACACGTGATGTCAGAGCATAAGTAACACAGTAAATATAAAATGAGAATTTAACCACCGAAGGTAATAAAGATAACATGAGAATTTAACCACCGAAGGTAATCACCAATACCAAGATTTGCCAAGAATCCTCGTTGACACAAAAGCTCTGCTACTAAAACCTGGAAGGGTGAAAAACTAGGGTGAGTGGGATTAAAAAGGCTTTTTAGCCAAAATGGCCTATGAGATTTTCATAACTCTTCACTTTGGTCCCAGAGATTTGAAATCAATATAAATAGTTCATGAGATTGTCCACCATCAATCATGTTGGCCATTTGATGAAAAATTATGCTAAGTAAGGATCAAAATAACAAAATACCCTCAATTTAATAAACAATAGGGCAAAATGATTTGACAAAATTTGAAGGCATTTTTATCATTTTATCCTTATTCAATGGAGATATTTCAAAGAAGAACCAAAATGATTGATGGTTGACAAACTCAGGGACCAATTCTATCGATTTCAAATCTCAAAGACCAAAATGAGGAGTTATGCAAATCTCAGGGACCATTTTGGCCTAAAAGCCGCGTAAAAATAAAACTTTGTAAACTTTTTGAAAACATAATAACCCCTCGCTGTATAACAAGTATAGTTTCCAAAATATACATATTACGTATAGTATGAAAATACTTACAGTAGCCTGCAATATCTCAAGAATTCAATACGTCACCTTATTTCGTAAATAAACACCTAATGTCCAGTAATCACATAGTCTCGCATAAACAAACATATCATAACGAGCGCTCATCAACATATGCTGAAACATGAGTTCATGTAGAGGTATTTTGACAAGAATGGACTAGGTGTAATAATGATTTACGCTCTAGTACTTCAATCACGTGAAGACTGGCGCTATGTGTCACATACGAATCCTAATTGCCTATAGCAATCTAGGATAGGATTTTCACCTACAATGGATCCAAAGTGAGCGTGCGGTGCAAAGTGGGCCAGGCCAGATCCTAGTTTAGGGTTAATGGGCCACAGGTTTGGGCTTGTTCAAGGATTTGGTTTTGGGCCTTTTTTTTTTAATTCGGGTCGAGTCGACCTGTTTAGGCTCGCGGGTCGTACATCACCCCCTGGACCCAGCAAAGGAGAAAGCCAGGAATTTGTGGTGAGAGGTTGGAAAACTTTAAACGCCTATAACAAGTTTAAAACTCAACCATTTTCTATAATTCAATAGCCAAAATGAAGCTTAGAGCATAAGGAATAAGAATCTACCTAAGTGGGGCTGAGCCGTGGCCAGTACTAGTCAAAAATGGCCTGCAAGCGTCGGATGCTTCGTCGAAATCCAGGGAAATACTTCCCCGTGGTGTTTGTGCGTCCAAACATCATCCAACAGTATCAAAAACAACCTAATTGTAGTCCTAACAACAATCTACGAAGGTTTGGAGTGATTTTCGAACTTACCTCGTTAGAAAAAATTTAAAACAGTGGGGGTACAACTGTGCAGAGAGCGAGAGGTGTGGTCAGGTTCATGGATCTGATCTCGATCGATGGAGTTAAGGTGGTGGTGTGGTCGGGTTCGCCGAAGTGGCGAGAGGTTTGGGGGTCTTAGGTTGTCTGAAAAGGAGAGAGAGCCCCGAGTTCTAAAGAGAGAGTTGAGAGGGTTTTAGAGAGAAAGCTGAGAGAGTTTGAGAGGGACGAAAGAGAGGTTCGGGAAAGTGAGGGAAGAGGGGTACGCGGCAGAGGGAGAACAGAGAGTTTGAGACATGTGGCCCCACGGGCCACAAATAAATTATTTAAATATTTAAAAGATCAAATCAGAAAATATTAAAATTAAAATATAAAATATAAAATAGTAATTTTTACAAAAGTATTTTTCGGATTTGTAGTTTCGTAAAATTTTCGTCGTAACTCCAAATTCGATTCCGCTTGCACCTACGCGTTCGTACTGTCAAGTACTTCGAGAATACGGTAAAGTAGTAGCTCGTTCAAGGGGCATTTTCGGCAATTCACTCATTTAAAATTAATAAAATCGTAAAATTAGGGACGGGCTGTTACATGCCACATCATTTTGACAGAAATTCTAACAGAGTTAATAAAAATGATCATATTTACACATTTTGATGAGTTAAGGGACCGTTGCTCACTGATTTTTAGTTGATGGACAATTCCTCCAATTGAGTTAAAATTGAAGGACCATTGCTACAATTTCGTCTACAAAATAAATTGATTTTCCCGTGTTTTAAATTATTGAGTTTAAAGTGTTTTTCTAAGTATTTATCGAAGTTTTAACCCGTGTTTCTAAATTATTGAGTTTGAAGTACTTTTCTAAGTATAATTTTATCGAAGTTTTACTTGTGAAAACAAATAATTTTTCTTATATAAAGTTAGGGTAGGCCTAAAAAATCTCAAGACTCGCCCTGCAAACTTTCATACATCAAGTTTTTTTCATCCCAGTTTCATACCAGTAAGGGTTGTAGAACACTTTCATACTTTTGTTAGGCATTTCGTTAGAATTTTCGGTAACGCGTGACGTGGCGTTCACATGAACAATAATTAAGCGTCACGTGTAAATGTGGCCCCATGTGGACATTAATTTTTTTTTAAATTAATGGCCCCACGTGGCCCATCTAAGTTTCTTTATTTCTTTCATTTTCCTAGGAAACAAACAGAAAGTATCCTTAGGAAGTAAACAAAAAATCTTGATCGAGGTAAGAAACTCGACCCTCTCTTTTGGAAATCTCCATTATTTCGATAGTCAAATCCTTAAAAGCAGTTCTGATTCATTGTCCTTTTTTTCACTATTTTTTATCTTTGTTTCTAGAAATTGAATCAAATTTTCCAATTAACCCTTAACGATTCGATAAAGGGTTCTCCAACGACAAACTCAAGCTTTGAAGAGATGATTATATCAAATTTGTCTTATAGTATTCTTTTTCTCTACAGTCCAAAAAATACAAAACCTCGCAACACCTTCCTTATCTATAGTTGTTTGCAAAGGCAGGGACATTTCTCCTTTGTGCACCCAAATGGGCTCGCCCCTAGACCTGACATTATGTCGTGTTTTCCGTGTTCGTGTCATACCCGATATCTTAACGGGTCGTATCGTGTAACACTCGTTAAAATAAACGGGTAAAATGACCCGACCCGAAATCGATCCGATAATATTAACAGGTAATATGACCCGACCCGTTACCCGTTCAGAAAAATATATTTTAAACCAATAAATAATCAAATAAAAAACATAATACTAAATAAGTATATACATACCATATTATCACATTCAAAACATAAAAACACATTTGTCTTTCAAGTATTACATATTTACATACCCAAAATAAGAGCATAATAAAAAATAAAAAAACATTAGAACATTACAAAATATCAAATGTTCAAAAGATTTGCAAAATCAAGGGAGTTATGTTTCAAGGTTTGGAACCTTGCACATTTTCTTACAATCAAACTCTTCAATTTTCATCAATCACCATGGGAAACGATATTGGAACTTTGGCTTGATATATTGTCTTCAAGAGTTATATTGATGATATTTTCAGTGAGGTTTTCTACATTAGCACTCTCTTCTCATTTATCATATGACTATTGTTTAAGTAAAGTCTTTAATAGTTTTTTAATTAATGTAGAAGTGTGAAAAATTTAGAAAAAAAATATAAAAACGCTCGTAATGATAAGCTTTACAACTTTCATGAAGGGCTTAACTTTGAAATGTGCCACTATAATCATACAAATCATCGATCAAAATTCAACCGTCGATTATTGTTTACATTTATGCTTCATTTTTCTCACCAAATTTTGTTGTTTTAGATTTTCTTTTTTGAAAACATGATCTATTAGAGGATATAGGAAGATGAATGGTATGGATCGTTGATATTATGTTCAAAGTTTTACCGTTAGTGAAAATATTGCTTGGTGTTTATAAAGTCTCTACAAACTATATAACATCGACTCATATTTCAATTAACCGCAAATATCGGGATGCGATATCAAAGATCCGAACCGTTCATCTTCCTACATCCCCCAAAGATCATGTTTTCAAAAAAGAAAATTTTAAAAATGAAATTCAATATAAAGAATAAAGCCTAAACTACAATCGACGGTTAAATACAAATTTAAGGTTTATGGATTGTAGTGTTGGATTTCGAATTTGACCCATATACGAAAGTTGTAAAGCTTGTCACTACGAGTGATTGTATATATTTTTTTACATTTCTTACACTTCTACAATAATTATTATTAATTTTATTACTTTTACACTCAAATAAAAAACACTATTCATGACGGTTTGGAGGGTTTTAAAAATCTAAACGATAATGTAAGTGTAACCATTGTCTACTCGTGGAGGAATGATGAATCACGAGTGTTTATATATTCTTTCACATTTTTCATACTTGTAGGAATGTCTTATTGTCTATACTAATACTATACTAGTATTTTAATTTTGGACAACAACATGTTAAGTAAAATTATCCTATTAATGATAATAAGAAACTCTCGTAATAAAAATAAATAAATGAATAAATCTTAATTTTTTTTAACTTATATAGAGTAATAATAATACAAAAATATATATTTAATACAGAATATACCAATATATACAATATGGCTATTGTATTTTATAATAAATTTTTTAGTAATTAAACTTTAAAATTATAATTTATTTTTCTTAACGGGTCGAAACGGGTTATCTACGTGTTACCCGCGTGTATACCCGTTCTTAACGGGTCACCCAATAGTGACCCGATTAGTTATCGTGTTGACCCCAAACCTATTATTTTCGTGTCGTGTAAGAAACTGCCGGTCTACTCGCCCCATCTCTTATTGTATACGAAAACTTGGTTATTTTCCGACCGCATCCAATTAGCCCTCAATTTCTCTACACTGATAACCCAAATCGTCTTCAACCTTGGGTTACGGACACAGAACCCAAATTGTCGACGTTGTCAGAGATCGAAACGCCACCGCAGAAATTGAGTCATTATTAGCCACATAAGAGAGGTCGAGGCAAAGCATGAGGAAGCCACTTGATTTTGAAACGGCACCTTCCGATCTCAACAGAGATCGAATAAGTAACTATCACCTCGACTTCTTCATCAACATCGTTGCAAAATGTAATCGCCGTATCGAATCCGTGATCCCCCTCTTAAGCTTGAGCTTTGACTCGACTCTTCGTGGCCGCTTTCATTGGAGTTTGAGATGGTGGAGTTGGGATGATCGGTCGGGGGACTGCGATCCACTCTTGTCGGCGTTGTCGAGGTGGGGGATGTAGTGGGGCTGCTTGGAGAGGAAGTCTTTGGATTTGGTGAGGAATCAGAAGTAGGCGTCAGATGATGTGCTCAAAGTTGTGACCAATATCGGATTTCATCCACTGTCATCCAAACACAGTTGCTACCACACGATTCTGGGCACTGACATGGTTGCTTGCAAATTAAATAAAAAGGAAAACTAATGAAAAGGGCTTGAAAATTTTGAGTTTTAACGATAAGGACAAAATAAAGGGTAAAGTGAACAGTACCGTGAGCTTTTCGTTAAAACTCCCTAAATAAAATTGTCTATCCTATCCAAATAATGGTCACAACTTTTATCGTGTAACTTGATCTACTCATTGTCTATTGTGCATGTATTAGAGAATTTAGCCATCATAACAAGTTGATATATATTATTTGTCCCCTTGTGCCTCCGAAAATGATCCTATCCAATTTGAAAGTGCACTTTCTGTGTTGCAGTTTGTGATTCACAACATTATTTTCAACCATTAAAAATGTGAAAGCATCTCCTTAGGGGTCCTTAACTGCATGACATAGATATCATGACAAATTCGTATGCACTCGAAGAACCTTAAGGGGATACAACTAAATTTTCCACGAACAAAACCTAGCCACATTCACCTCAAACCCTAACACACATAGTAGTGCACTCTCGAACTGTCCAAACAGAAAAATTCAACAATTAGTTAGATTGCGAAGACGCATAGTGTGTATACACGCACATCCAACGGACTCTTAAATGAGTCTTAAGGTTTTTTTTTAATTTACTATACAAAGTTAAACAATATAATTAACTTCTTATAAACGGTATTGCAATTGTAACAAATTTCACACCACATTTTCCTAGACTAATGTTGCACAAATTAAATTCACCTAAAGCTACATATGTTTCAATAACACACAAACTTAAAATTTCACATAACACACCGTTTCAACATACATACATACATACATACATATATATATATATATATATATATATATAAGTACAATCTATTTAATTTTGCCTTTAGTGGCAAATGGTTCAACACCTTATTTGGAATCTTGTTCTTTACATATCTCCCCTAATTGCACTTGGAACAATTGTCTAGCTTCTCCAATTCCCTGTAAAACAATATAAAATTGTTTTTGCATACAAGAATTTTTCGATATTTTAACCCGAGATCGTTCTACATCTTCATCGAGATAGAATGATTTCAGGCAATGCATTAGGTTTCAGAAGCATTTAAGAACCCCCATCACCATATGGTAATTCCGCTGTGTCATATTACACTTTACTTTCATGTGCATCAACTCTACAACAACTGTTAGCACGAAAAAAGCTTGACAACTAGAGTACAATTCTCGTGGAGCTTCTCTCAACAATTTATCGTAATTCCCGGATTTTGTGGACAACTATTCGTCCATATTGAGCAAACCATCAATAAAGCATAGTTTAATATGTCCATCACTTGGCCCGTCATCAACACGGCCAGATGAAAGGGGTTCATGCCCAAGTGTCCCATTGTCTGAAAATGTTAACATTGTAGTGGGCGATTCTTCATAATAATTCTAATTCTAGTAAGTGTGTATCATTTTATTCATGTATATATGATATCTAACTTCATCCACTGTCATCCAAACACAATTGTTACCACACACGGACACCTGATACGTATTTGAGCATGGACATGGTTTTTTGCAAATTGAATAAATTTGTCAATACCATCCAAATTCTGGTCACAACTTCTATCGTGTAACTTGATTCACTCATTGTTCGTTGTGCATGTTTTCAAGGAATCTAGTTATCATAACAAGTTGATATACGATTATTCGTCTCCTTGTGCCTCTAGAAATGATCTTATCCAACAAGAAAGTGCACTTTCTGTGTTCAGTTTGCAATTCAGGACACTATTTTTTACGGTAACTACACGACGTATATATTACAAACAAATATCTAGTATGCACTCGAAGAACCTTAGGGGATACAATCAAATTTTCTACGATTGAAACTTAGCCACTTTCATACCAAACACTAAACATATAACACTCCTGAACTGTCCGAACATGACAATTCAAGAATCAGTTAGATCGCGAAGACACATGCTGAGTTAGAGAAAGAGTGTGTGTCTTTTGCAGCAGAGAAAAATAGTGACATGAGGGGGGAGGAAGAAGAAAAGAAAGGAGAAGGAGAAAGAGAAGGTACAAACCCCTTTAATGAATAGGATTGACTAACAAACCAGTTCGTTGGGCAAATCTAAGAATGACGTTGAGCAAAGGTTGTGTCGCTGGTTTTTTTTTTTTATTTTTTATTTTTTATGTGATAGGTCATTTGTGGACCTTTGCCCAATGGTTAACATACTTGGCTTGACGAAACATATTGTTCGGCAAAGAACCTTAATTCGACAAACTAAAATTTTTTCAGGCAGATATTCACATAATATGCGCCAATTTTCCGCAAGGCGCCTAAACATTTCCCAACAAATGTTATCTTGCCATGCGAAATATATTCACCGCTCAAAGCATCTGCCAAAAAAACCCTAAATATTGACTACGTTTGCCTGACCACCGCTTTTTTTTTGTCGTGTAACATCACTTGACCCGACAAAATGTGGTCCATCGGGTAAATGGTATTTTCTAGTAGTGCTATTTATTATCATTGGATTTTAAATTCCGAGATTTGTGTAGTACATAGATTAAATCAAACTCATTCAAGAATAATTAATAGAGTGATGAGCATCACCGTCTCTTTCGGATGAAAGGATGATGAGCAAAAATATTTTCTCGATTTATACTTATTTCTCTTTTTCCTTGCTGGTTCCATGGCCTGTATTCTTGGTAAGCTGGCGCAGGTATATTGGAAAAGATTTCTAGGTATCATGTGCCATTATGATGAATTATTGAGTAATGGGCATTGTGGAGCAAAAAATAATCAAGAAAAATATGGAAGCGACACGTGGATTTTTGGATTAAAAAGACAAAATTACCCTCTAGGTACACCGGAACTCCCATGCGCAACCAGCGGACAATCATGACTTAATCAAGGTCAAAAGTGACCAAAATAGGTATTTATTCAAAACCTATTTTATCCATCCTCTTCAAATCCTTCCCACAAGGTAACCCTCAATTTTTCCTCTTCAAATCTTTCCCACAAGGTAACCCTCAATTTTTCATTCAAATTAGGATTATTTACCTAAATTAATTGATTAATTTTCTAATTGATTGCAAGATATTATTTTGACATAACATCTTGCAATTACACCAAAAAACCACCATAAGTGGCCGGACCTCTTTTCTCCAAATATGGGCCGGCCAAACCCCTATTCCCACTGCGAGATAGGGACTCACGGTGAAGGCCTCACCTTGCAGCCATAAGCCCAGGCCTGTGCCACAAGGGAGCCCAACTCGGCCCAACGTAAAGGAACCCAAGTTGCAGTCGCAGCTACCAAAGCAATAATCCGAGGCCCGCAGGCCCAAGGTGCTGCACAGGCCCAGGTCGTGCCAAGAGAAGCCCAGCGCCCCACGCCACTTCAAACCACGTGGGCCCAGGCCCAAAGAGAGCTGGCCCCAGCCACGCCAACCCAGCTCCCCCGTGCCATTCCAAGCTCCATGGGCCTAAGCCTAGTACTTGCCGAGCCGAGCCCAGGCCCAACATGTGCCACATGCAATCGAGCCCACTCCCGTGGTGCCCTAACCAGTCCAAACCAGTCTATTCCAACCCAAATGGAGAACAACATTTGTCTCAACAAGTCATCGAGTTGACGAGCGCTCTCGTACAACAGACGACCTTGGTGAATTAGCTCTTGCAACGTGCCCCGGACGAGGTGTCCCGAAGTAGGACAAGGGTAGACAAAGAAAATCTCCAATAGCGTCCTGGCAAGCAGCCACTCGACCAACCACGAACTGAGCATTCCGGCAATGTACACTCCCGACTGGGCCCCCAAGATAGCGTATACTTCCGTCTTAGGGCGCGGAGGAGCATGCTCTCTTGATTAGGCCCACAGACGAGCATACACTCACAGTTGGGACCATACTCCGATAATTAACATAAGCAACTTTCCAAGCGAAGTATTCATTCACGGCTATGCCCGCAAGGAGCATCATCCACCTCACATTGGAGTAGGCAGCACGATGGACGGATAGAAGCAGTCATTCAATTCGCCTCAAGTTCAACCAGCAGCATTCGAAGAACTCGCTCGCCTACTAGGAACATACCATATGCACCACAGTCACGGCATAGACGAGCCGCACATGGAAAATCATCCTAGACTAGTAGGTCACGACTGGGTGCAGCCGAGAGCTCCGTTATCTTAATAAAGGCAAATTCAAGAATAAGTAAAGAGGTTCCTAACCGAACAATTGCACGATTTCTAACTCAACAAGGTCACCACCGAGGCATTATGATCAGACATGACCAACATAAACAGGTCACCCTTCACAGACGAGATCGAGCAGACAGAGCCTCCACACAAGTTCAGCGTCCCACATTTGATATCCTTCCAAAGGGATGGAGACTTGGAGAAACACCTAAAGCATTACCGAAGCGCAATGATCTTCTATCGAAACAACAACAATCTCATGTGCAAGATATTTGCCACCACTCTACAAGGCGAGGCACAAGATTGGTTCTACACCCTGCCGCCACAATCCATCCGGAGTTTCGACGTACATTCTTTGGTTTTCACCAAAGAATATTCATCCTATCGTTCGATCAAGAAGAAGTCCGACCACTTGTTCAAAATGGAGAAGGCAAAGATAGTCGGATGCAATGACTCAATAGTTTGAGCAGCCTTCCAAAAAAAACTTCCAGCAAACCACCCGTTGTTCAAAAAATTGATCATGAAATAAGATCTAACTCTGGTAGACTCTTTCGCTATGGCAGAGAAACATGCACTTTGAGACGAGGCTTGCCAATGCACATTCAAAGACTTGAAGAAGTACCCGACATCACCTCCTTACTATCAAACTGGAAGCAGCAGAGAAATTATTTACATGCTTGACAGTATCTGAAGCTGCAATAAGCTCTACCTTCATACGAGAAGAGCTGGAGGCCCCACTACCTGCATTCCACAGTTTAAAAGTTTTCCTCAATGTGGAAACCAGTTACCAAAAATTAAAAAGCTAACTTTGGCAACAGATGTTGCAACCCGGAGGCTCAAGTTATACCTTCATATGCACGCAGTCATCCTCATAACGCACTATTTTGCTCAATCCAGACGCATGAAGATAAAGGCACAGACACTAGTGGATACAAAGTTTTTTTACGAACGCAATAACTCGGCCCTAAAGGCGCGCCAATGGAAGACGAACACTAGAAGGACACACTCGAAAGCAAGGTTTGTTCTTGTTGCCCCAAATGATTCTAAATAAGAGCAACATGTACCGGCAGTTGAGCACCACCTCTTGTTGCACGTCACACAGCCCCAGCCGACCCTTGCTCCATAATTCAGCTCTAGAATCGCCCAATATCGGCAGTTGAGCATCTCCTGCTACGTGTAACATGGCCTCAGCTCCATGGCTCACTATCGCGCCTTCACGCCTAGCCAAGGCAACGCAACAGAGTGGCTCAACGACGCCCCAGAGGCAGTCGAGCACACCTTAGCCATGCCTGCTCCACCTGATGGAGACTTCTGGCATTTTCATGTTGACGGCGCATCCAACTACAAAGGTTCAGGAGCAAGCGTGGTCCTTGTCACCTCAAATGGTTCAATGCTCGAGCAGACGATCACTCAAGGCATCAAAGCATCCAACAACGAAGCAAAATACAAGGCCCTACTAGCAGGCCTTCGAATGGCAAGAGACTTGGTAGTGAAAAAACTCGCAATTCATTCTTATTCCAAGCTAATCACCAGCCAGACTACTGGGGAGTACACGGTAAAACATCCAAGGATGGCGCAATACCTAGAGAAGGTACGCAAGCAACTTGAGGTATTTCAGACTTACACTTTTACCATGTTCCGCGAGCGGACAACGCCCAGGCAGACGCATTAGCCAGTCTAGGCTCCGCCCTAGACCACCAAATCAAACGCTCTATTTCGGTGAAGTATCTAGACAAGCCAAGCATAGAGACGGAGCCGGCAGCTGAAGTTCTATTATGGACTACCTAGTAAAGTTCCAGATTAGTACAACTCCCAACTGGCAAAGTTCTATTATAAACTACCAGGTCAATGGCACACTTCCCACGGAATGGTTGGAGTCTAGAAATCTTCATATAAAGGAGCACGCTACTATATGTGGAACGACATTCTCGTCCGAAGATCCTACACTGGACCACATCACTGCTGCCTAACGCCTCCTGACGACCTAAAGGTTCTAAGCTCAATCCATGTAGTCGTTTGTGGAAATCACTCCAAAGGCAGATCCTTAGCACAGAAGGATCTTAACGCGAACTATTATTGGCCTACTATGCACCAAAATGCTAAGAAGTTAGTACAAAAGTACGACCCCTACCAACGCTACAAGCCAGTACCAGCACTGCCTGCCAGCGAACTAGACCCGCAAACGAGTCATTGGCAATTCATGCAGTGGGCAATTGACCTGATAGGGCCAATGCCGCCCACTACTAGGGGCAAGGGCATGATGATCGTGGCAACCGATTACTTTACCAAATGGGTAGAAGTAAAGCCCATGACAACCACGACTCAAACGAACATAGAGCGCTTCATATAAAGGAACATCATTTGCCGATTTGGCATCCCTTCGTCACAGACAACGACCTGCAATTCGTAGGCAAAGTTATTCCAAAAGTATGGCATCAAGCAGCACATATCCACGCCGAGATATCCTCAAGGCAATTGGCAGGTTGAAGCATCCAACAAGACAATTCTCGACTGCCTCAAAAAGCCCCTCTCCGACAAGAAGGGAAAATGGCCAAACGAACTCCCTGGATGTCTATAGGCGTATCGCACCATCAAACGACAAGCCACCGGTAAGACTCCTTTCTCTTTGGCATTTGGTTCAGAAGCAATCATTCATCCCAATGTCATCGTGCCAAGCATCAGCACTCTACTGGCAAGCATCGAGCAGAACAGTAAGGAGATAGACACAAGCCTAGATCTGGCAGATGAGAAGTGCGAACAGGCCATTACCCACATCGTAGCCTACCAGCAGCAACTCCTCTCCATCTATAACAAGAGAGCCAAGATCAGGCAATTCTAACCCAGAGATTTAGTCTTGAGAAAAGCCTTCATCACTGCCCGCAGAGAAGGCTCCAAAAAGATGGATCACATCTGGGAAGGTCCGTACAAGATCAGCAGAGTAAGTAGCAAGGGTAGTTACACCCTCACCACCATGGACGACAAAGAGATCTAAAAGTAATGGAACGCCTACAATATGAGAATGTACCATACGTGACCTCCCGCTACATTAAAGCCCGAAGACTCAAGCAGCTCGATGGGCACCACCTCGCAAGTCGAGGACTATCCAGTTGTTATACAGTTCCTACCTTATATCTAAGTTCTCTTTTGTTTCAATCATTTTTTAATGAGGAATTCAGAAGTAATCTACAACTAGGCTCGGCTACATGCTTACAACAACTGATCACTCCTACACTTCAAAAGAAGACTGCGCCATTCCTAGGGACTCATCACAGAAATTACGCCCCCCCCCCAAAGGACAAACCATGCTCTCCAGTGCGAGAAGATAAACTAATTGTTCTCCAGTGCGAGAAGGTAAACCAATTCACCAACACCCACATGGGTTTACTTTCCAATGCAGGAGGATAAACTTTACACTTTGAATATCCAAACGTGGATGAGTCGGGCTGCCTTAGTATAACTAGGTGCACAATGGCTTGCGCCAGGATTCCTAGAAGTAGCCATAATGGCCTTTTTCAAGGCTTAGCTAACTGAAGGATTTTGAGTCTCTTGGCCTAATCTGTAGGGAACCTAACCTCAGAGATGGAGGAGGCACATTACGCAGTACGCCTTATGGACGACTGCCCTAGAACCCTAAAGCTGCTACCGAGTGCACTAACGTAGCCTACGGTATCCGGAAGACTACCTACGACTTACCTTTCGAGCAATAAAGACACACTAGACTTATACAACCGCACGTTTCTATGAAAGGTTGAACAATTTAGTGAGCATATACGAAGCTTCATCCATTGCCGACATGCTACGAATTCGATGAGCTTCATTTCTGCCAAAGCGTGGAACGAACTACACCAAATCCTAAAGTGTTGTGATACTTGCTACGCAACCTACGGAATTGGAGAAAGCCAAAGTTAACAACCACGTGGTCACGCAGACTCATCTGCTTTTGTAAGTAAAGTGTCCGGCTGCCGACCCTATGGCTAATAACTTTGCAAAGTTCTACACCAACACTTACGGCAGCGTATGCTACATGGGCATGTCTACTTATAGAAAAGTAGCACGCATGCCACTAGTCTATAAAGTCTAAAAGTCAGGGCATAAACAATAGAAGCGAAGACGGAGAAAAGCGTAGGAAGCAAGTTTATTAATTTTTTTAGCAAAATTGATAAACAAATAGCAAAGGCCGAAGGAGTTCAAGCAAAAAAAAAGCAACAAGGAAAACAAAGAAAATCCTAAAGGCTACCTAGAAGACTACCCTTCAGCAGCTTTGACATACCACGACTACTCGGCCGCCACACCTTCAGCAGCCGCAACGCTCCCACTAACGGCATTATCCGATGCTTTACCCCTGGCTGCTGCAGCTTGAGTATCAACCTCTTTGACTACTTCACCAATGAGGGCCTCAAAAGTAGAGGCAAGCAAGTCTTCTGGAGAAATAGAGAAGGTTTCAAAGTTTTTCCCAGAAAACTTGAAGTCAGACGGCCTACCAAAGAGATGAATCTACATAACCCAGCTTGTAGAAATCGGCTTGACTCTGAACAAGCGAAGCCTCGAGCCGAGCCTTCTTATCTTTCAGCTGCTTATTCTCCTCGAGCTGACCAACACGGACGCGCTGCAGCTCATCCACTTCTTTCTTCAAACTTTCGTTGATCTGCAGCGCACCTTGGAGTTCCAACACTTAGGGTTCAAGCCCATCAACAACCTTCTTGAAGTGGATCACTTGGTTATAAGCAGCAATCAACTCTTCATCCTTTACATAAGCAATGAAACGAAGCTCAGAAATGGCACGCTCAAGATCTTAAATCTGAGGTATGCAACATTCGATCTCCTTCTCTGCACTTTCATACTTGACTTAGATCGCGTCAAGCCTAATCTTCAAGTCAACGATCTCTTGGCGAGCGGTCTCAAGTTGCAGAGAAGTAGGGACAGAGATATTAGAGCCTTTCAAAACGACGAGCTCAGACTCCAACTTTCTAATCTTTTTGGCAGAAGAATAAGCTTTAGCTGCCATAGTCTTTGCCATCTCCTTAGCAGCCTTGGCATTCTCTTGGACAAAAAGCATATATTCAACTGCCATAATCATCGTTTTCTGCATCATAGCAAGCGGAGCAGTCCTTCTATATTGGGTCGTATGCTTCGCAAAGAAACTTGGGCAAATAACCCCTCTAACGCCATCAATAAGCTTGGCACACACATCCATCTGGCTTCAAAAGTGAACATATCTCAATAGCTTCTCCATAAACAGGCTTAGTGGATTTCTCACAACTGCCCACGCGAGCAGTCTCCTTTTTCTCAACAGGCGAACCAGTTTCAACAGAAATAGGAATAGGCTTTAGCGCCACTTTAGCAGCAAAGTCCACCTTACCGCTCTTCATAGTAGCAAGCCTCTCCAAATGTGAGCTGAACTTAGCTCCCAACGGACGTCTTGGTACATACTTCGGCATTGGGGGCATGACAGAACCTTTATGCTGAGCAATCCTATCAGCAATCATACTAGCCATTTTCGGCATGGTAAGCATCATGGGCTCAGATCTAGCAGCCTCATTTTTCTTCCCATTGGAAGAAGTCAAATCAAATCATAGACCTCTCGGCAGCAGAGAGACCCTCACGAGCAGGGAAAGAAGTCTTCAATTTTTTCTCAATTGACATCTCTTGAGCAGGCGGGGAAGATCTTTTCTTTCCACCTTCATTCGTAGTAAGCTCTACGACAGCGATCAGACGAGCCAATGCATCCACCTTGATCCTTTTTATCTCCTCTCTCGGGAGCAGCCCACATTTCTCCCAGCGAAGAGGATTAAGCAGCCAACGCCATTCACAATACTCAGCATGGGAGCTCAACCCATACTGGTTTTTCTCTCATTTGTTCTCTCGGACTAACAGGAAGGAAGCCTGCATGCCCTGCATTCCAGCAACCCATGAAGCCTGCGATCTCCTCATTTTTCTCAATCGCCGACATGGCCCGCGTTAGGTCCAAGAGCCCAAAGGAAATGAGCCATGTGGCTCGCCTAGCACAACGCCTCAATCCGCGGCCCCAGCCGCATAGCTGCCCTTGTCTTTAGCCAAACCAAGTAGGCCAAGCAGTGGTCCCTGCCACAACACCTCATCGGCCCATGTCGAGCCAACACCTGGCCCCTACCACCTGATGTGTCGCACCACCTCGATGGCTGCCACCGCGGCAGCACTATCCAAGAAGAAGACAAGGAAAAAAAATTTCTTACCTAAGTGCGGGGTGGAGAAGACGAAGAAAACAATGAAAGACAGTCCTTTGTACGGGAAGTGTAAAAGATTGCTAGGGGAAGGGAAACAAATATCCTTTAGCTTTGTCTCTCTTGTAGGGTAGAATAAATTGCTCTCTAAAGTTGATTTAATAATCTACTTAAGTAGACTTAAATAGACATTGGGAGAAATTTATTTCCTTTTCCTAGAAGGACCTAATTTCCAATTAAAGATGAAATCTACATCAAAATAAGAAGCTTTCCTATGTTGCGTTCCTATGTTTCCTAAAGCAAGAAAATCTCTACACCTGCTGCCCTTTCCTGCGAGCAACCCAGCAGGTGTGGGGGCATTTATGGAGCCAAAAATAATCAAGAAAAATATGGAAGCAACATGTGGATTTTTGGGTAAAAAGGCAAAATTACCTTCGAGGCACATCGGAACTCCCACGCAATCAGCGAACAATGACGACTCAATCAAGGTCAAAAGTGATCAAAATAGGTATTTATTCAAAACCTATTTCATTCATCCTCATCAAATCCTCCCCACAAGGTAACCCTCAATTATTCATTCAAATTAGGATTAATTACCTAAATTAATTGATTAATTTCCTAATTAATTAATTAATTTTCTAATTAATTTTCTAATTAGAAGCAAGATATTATTTTGACATAATATCTTGCAATTACACCCAAAAGCCACCATAGGTGGCCTGACCCCTTTTCTCCAAATAGGGGTCGGCCACACCCCTATAAATACCACCTCATTTCACCAAAAACCTAATTCCAACTCTCTTGCAAAATTCTTCAAATTTCTCTGAACACTTTTCCCTCAAATTCTAACTTTGGCATCCGAGGTTCTTCGGCCAAAGCCCCTCATTCATCTTGGGCGCGTGAGACTCTTGGCCCTGACCTAAGGTGTTAATTATTTTGCAGGTGCATTTTCGTCCAACAAGAAGAAAGCGAAAATTTACATCCACATGCATCTTTCAACTTTAGTTTATATATCATCACATGTTTTATTATTGAAACGCAGGAAAGCAAAGGTGATAATTAATCATGTTCACATAAAAGAAAGACGATGACTAATTAACCTAACCACATACTCATGACAATTATATTATGGTACTACTAATGATGGGAGAGCCACAAATGGTAGAACGGAAAATAAAACTGTTCTTGTCATGGTATTATACCTTTGGCTTACAGCATTTGCAATCATAGTCCCTAACTCTAAGTAAATTTGAACTAATATATATTAGAAATTTATCTTATGGTGAAACAGTAATTGTTAACGAGAATGAGCCCATGTCACTTGATCGTACTAGGAGTTTCTAGAGGTTTTTGCTATAGTAGGAACATGATAAAGAACACACTGGTGAAGTTTAACTTTTTTTCCTTACGTTCGCCCTGAATTTTAATAAAAGAATTCGTTAAGAACCAAACATAATTTCCTATAACATAGGCAAACTAGAGCTTCAACTTGCGCGTTGCAGCCGGAATGTCACATGGCTTATAAGTAACATAAATAAGTGTTAGAATAAGTGACTAAAAACATTGTGCCTAGATATGTAGAAATTATAAACATAAAACATGTACAAAGTATTTACATAAAATATATATTAGTTCAAAATATACCTGCTCTTACTTTGCCAATGTACTTAAAAAAATTGTAATGCTTTGACCACTGAGCAGTGAATGACAGCTAGATCCCTCCAACCCATGTCATTGGAAAGGAATATGTTGAAGGAATGCTGCATCATTTTGTTTGTGTAATGATAATCTAAGTTGGTAATGAGTAGAAGTTTTTTACCAGCCTAATGTACAAATAAGTCCAAGTAATTAAATTAGGAGTTAAATAATAGCCACATGCTATGGAAAGATGAGATGCTATAAGACATTAGCTCTTTTTGATCCAAAAGAGCTAGTGGCAATTTTGGCTCAGGCGTCACAAACAGTTCAGGCTTGGACATTTTTGCTCTGCATATATGCCAAAATCAGTACGTGTTCATGAACATTATCTGATTCGTATTCAATACACAAATAATAAAATACAGATCTATCAGCCTTTAGTTGACCTCGACATGTGTCCGGAAGAGGGCTCCTCCAACATCCTGAAATAATGACGAGTTCAAAAGAAGCAAGAAAAAAATCAATGCCAGAGCTTTGTATAATTGAGACAGAGCATATTGCCTTATGGAGCCCCTTTATAATAAAGTGGACCAAATTCTGCTGCCATGGTTCCATCATCCAATCTGTCAACTATCTGAAAGAATAAAGAGCCAGTGTCTACATAAGTAAAACATGAAAAATTGTAGCGACAAAACAAGTCAGTTGTTTAAAGTAATGATCTAGCTACGACAACACTCATACCTGCATATAAGCCACAACTTCTGAGACAGAAAACAATGTCCTAAGGAATTCCCACCGAGTTTCCTTCCAGAGGTCCACCAGTTCCTTCCTATACATCTCACTTCAATGAAAAGAAAGTTAAGCCACACTATAAAATATACTACTCCAGTTTTTTTCAAAAATGATATTCTAAGAAGCGAAATGCTTGAAGAACCTAAGAAGAAGATAACATAATTATATATATAAATATAAATATATATAATACTCAAATAAATTATTGTAAATGTCCAGAAATAAATCTAAACAAAAAACAAAAAACTGAAAACCAAATGGTTATCGAACAGTTAGTTAGCAAACCCGGAATGTGAAGGCTAAGATTGTCAAACAGAGCCATCAAAGATGCTTACTTCCCAACCTCTAAATTAAGCTCCTAAATCTGCATTCCATTTGACGAAAAAATGGTGAGAAAACAAAAAATTATCAAAGAAGCAACAACAACCAACACAACAGTCCTAATTCAAAGGTCAACCCCTTCACCAACAGAAAATAAAAATTTTTTGTGTTACACAAATTATTCAATTATAATCAAACTAATAAAGGAACTAATAATTAAGATGTTGCTATGTGGCCTCATCAACCATTTTCTGGATGCCATAGGTATATTGCCTTGCTTAAAAGAAAATTGAACGTGAAAGGTGATGGCAAAGGCATTTGATCAGCCAGAAAAAACTCTGAATGACCAAAATCCTATAAAGTAATAAGTATATTAGCACTCCTTGCAAAACCTCTAAATCAGAAAATTAGAAAAAACGAATTTGAAAACATTATTATACTGTAAATTTTGTAGGCCAAAAAAGTAAAAGTAGGCGGACTTTGCTTTGCCAGACAAAAAAACAAGTTTATAATACACATGTCATAATTTTTAAATGTTTGCCCGATGACTTGGTTCGTCAGGCAAAGAACTGATATTTTATAACAAGCCGGAGAGAGCCTTCTTCTTCTTCCTCGCGTTGCAACCCTCCTGATCTTTCTCTTTGCAAACTCCCATCCCTCTTGCAAACCCCCATCCCCCTCTCAGCTCTCTCTCACTCGTCATCTCTGCTCTCTAGCTCTCTCGTGCCCTCTCTCACTCTCTCACTCTCACAAATGTATGATATTTGTGAATGCTATTAAGAATATTTGGAGATTTGGGGATACGATTGTGAATATTGGTGAATTATGATATTTGTTGGTAAGGTACGGGGTCAGGAAGGGTGGCGGGAGGCGGTGGGGACAATGCGGGTGGTTGGCCTTGGTTGTTTTTCTAAATTTTTATATGAAATACTATAATTTTTAGGATTTTTAAAATTACTAGGGAATTTGAGAAATATTATAAAGTTTTAGAATATTTTTGAAATACTAGAAATATTTTAGGAAATATTAGATATATTAGAAATTTGTAGGAACTTATAGAAACTTGCCTTTCTGCACGTTCTCATGCGTGTGCAAAAAGCTTTCTTTATATCACAGCGCGTTACGCGCGGCACTTAATGTTATTTTTTCTTTTTACATTTGTTCACGCTTAAAGACTTTCTTGTGGTTACAATGTGCTAAGCGCGACGTACAATTTTTAATTTTAATATTTGTATTTGTCAAGAGACATTCTTTCATTTTATTTTTTTTTGGCTAAAAGTTTGTATGAACTTTTGCACTGTTAGATTTAAATTAAGATACAGCAAATCTCTCAACTTGAAAAGAGAAAAGCATATAAACAAAATAAAGCTAAACATGATTACACTATCTAAATTGTCGTCAAACTGCATAAATGAACCGGACAAACACAACCTCAATATACAAAGGAAAACTAACCCTCCATCGTAAAAAAAGAAAAAATAAAAAATTATTATAGTAAAATTACAATCTTGAACTCCGAATTGGTCAACCAACAAATCACAATAAAATTTTTGCCTAAACAGGAGAAGCTTGTTGTTGCCAAGACGACTTTTTCTTTGGATACCCCATTGTGCTTAACCTTGACATAGGAACCCAAAACTGTTGAAGGGAGATTGAATGTCACGGTAAAGTTAAACTTCACAATGAAACCGATTAGAAATCGTAAAAATGAAGTAAACCTTCTTATGATTGAGATATAAAATATGAACATTCACAACCAAATACACATAAAATTACTATTTGCTGATCTTTGTATGTTTACTGCAACAAACAGAAGAATACATAGAGCAAGGAGAAAAGCCATATCTTAGTACGACATCTTACCATTCACGTCTGCATTGGTTGTGTTGTTGAAGAAGATGGAAACTCTTCTCTTTGCCGGAATATTCTTCTCAAAAAGTAGTCGAGTGGAAAACTGATCGCATCTTATTTGCAGCCTGCAAAATTATTTAAGTACATCACATTAAAAAACATAAGTTAAACTATGAAATACAAATGAAAATGCCTACTAAAGTACCCATCAAGTCAAATATTTTCTAAAAAAATAGTCCCTCTCTTTCTCATTTGTTTTCTTTTTCTGGCCATATGCAACTGAAATGACCCAACTCTTCATTGCGTGGGATCATTATCTGATTTATTAAAAAAAATCTCAAAAAATCTAATTTTAAATAATAAACTGAAATTATGCAATGCAACAATCTAAAGCCTACCAAATAATAATCCATAAAAGTCCATATTACTCCTCCACGGCTAGGGTTTTGTTGAGAAACCTTCACTTTAATCAGATATTGTTGTACCACACTAGGAGCTTTAATTAATTTGATAGTTTGATTCAACTCTTTTCCTATTCTCCTTGGGTGTATTGCTCATCATCCTGAAAGCATCGAAGTTTTAAAAAAAAAATAATAAAAAAAAACTAATTCATAGAAAATCAAAGACAAACAAAAAGGAAAAAAAAGCTTCAATTAATCGCTGAAAATTATTGGTGTTTCTTTTCTGAAATCACAAATCGAAATGAACTCATGCAGCAGAGAATTTGAAAACTATGACGTGTGTAAAGGTCAAAATCTGTATTTAGAAGGTCAATCATAATCCAATGCCAATGAGATTGGAATGTAGATAAGAGCTTACTGGTTTCGTCCCAAATATCGAAGTCAATATGTCATCGTGATTTCCAATCGAATCATAAATTCCAGAATGTAACTCATACCTTGAGCACAGAAAAACACAGAAAAGAGTTAGCACATTTTGCTTTGACAATAAAAAGAAAAATTAAATCTCTCACAAATGTTGCAAGAAAATATGTGAAAAGCTCCAATAACTAATCCGAGGCTACAACACCTTGAAAATGGTGGAACAGAAATCTGGGAGAGGGAGTAAAAAAAAAAAGGAGTTTACATAGCTTGCGTGGTGAATAAGTTTATACAATTTGTTATTAGTTTAGTTTGATAAAAAAAAAAATTAAAAAAAAACTGTTTTTTGCTCAACGTGAGTGTAGTTTTTCAGTTTCCACGTTCTATTTTTTTATTAGAAGGATTCAACACATCTCTTTTTTATTTTTTGTTATTTTCATTTTTTTTCCAATAAAACAATTTTATACAAAATCATCCTGAGTTTTATTATATTTTTTTATTTTTATGCATTTATATGGAATAATAATCTCTCTCCTAGAATGGAGGAGGTGTGGGGTTAGTTGCCTTGGCCCCCATTTTTCCTTTTTTTTTCTTCTAAGAAAACAAATTTTAGATTTATGTTTTTTTTTTACAAAATTGCCCTGGCTTGTTTTCATGTATCAAATTCGGCTAGTTTTAGTTATTTTTTTAGGGGCTTTTCAGTCCATTTATTTTTAGTGAAGCCTTTAGACACCAGAGTGTACTTCTGGCTTTCTAATATTAGAGATTTGTTAGAATTTTATAGAAATTTGTAGGAAATATTATAAATATTTTTAGAAATATTCGAAATTTGTACGAATTTAGAAATTATTTATTTTTAGAAATATTAGAACTTTTTTACAATTTTTTCCACATATGTCGTCATCGCACATTGCATCAGCTTGCCCAACGTTTCACCCGCATTGGGGTTGCTACGACCCACAACATCGGCGAGCAGACGTAGAAGTCAACATGTTGTTAAGTTGCAACATTGGAGCTATCATCCATACTAAATGCCCCATGAAAATCTCTACATGGAAGAAGCTCACCCCTGATGTGAATGAGGCAATGATGACAGAGCTTTCGAGTGGATTCCACAAATTAATGAAAGCTTTTTTTTTTTTTTTTGGATCAATTGCTTGGGAGCATTAGATGGTAAGCACATTGATATGCACGTACCTGAAATTGACAAACTAAGATACCGAACAAGAAAGGAAGAGTCGTAACTAATGTGTTAGGTATGTGTCCAAGGGATATGCAATTTACATGTCTTCTCGAGGTGGGAGGGCTCTGCATTAGACTCTAGAGTGCTACGTGATGCAACCTAATGGGTTAAAGGCAGCAGCGGGTAAGACAATTAGTTAGTCTCAAATTCGTAAGTTAGGTCTAGTTTTGTCTAGTTTTGTTTGTGAACTGCAAAATACTACCAAGGACTTTTTTTTTTTTTTTGTCACTAAGTTAGTATTACCTTGTAGATGGTGGTTACACAAATTAATGGTGAAGAATTCCTTGCACCATATCGATGAATACCTTATCACTTATCCAAATAGGAAAGACAAACACCTTCCAATAAGGAAGAATATTTTAACATGAAGCATTGAAGGTGAGGAGTGCAATTGAATGCTATTTTGGCTTGCTAAAAGGAAGGTGGGCGATACTAAGGAGTCCATCTTTTTATCCGATAAGAACACAAGGTCGAATAATTACCACTTGTTGTGTACTACACAATCTTAGAGTTGATATGTCCATAGATCCAAGGGAGAATTTTCCAATAACAGAAGATGGAGAAAATAAGGAAGAAGGTGAATATATTACTACCGTTGGAGCATCTGACCAGTGGACTGTAACGAGGACGCCATCGCTTAGGAAATGTATAATTAGTGGAGAGAAATTATGAACCAGCAACATAACTAGCTATATGTGTTAATGTTAACATTTTATTTTAGTTTTCCTTTTTACTATGCAGATCTTGATGCTATGCAAATTGATTGAATTGCAAATCATTGAAATTAATTCCCTGTATCATGCACTATGAAGTTGAATTTAATTGGAAATCATTTCAATTTCGTTTTTTTATTGTGATTTAGTACTTTCAAATATTTGTTATTTAGGTGTGTATAGTTACAGTAATCTGAATGTTACACAAGAGTCGAAAGGAAAAAGGCGTAAATGTGAGGCATTTGAAGAAGAAGCATTGATATCCGTTCTTGCGGATTGCTAAGGGTGACATAGGTGCTTTCGAACAAGGTACCTTGATTGAAATTGCAATAGTTGTTAGTGTTTTATGTCTTAATGCGAATATAAAGGCAAGTCCACATTTTGACCCAAAGTTGAAGAAATGGGGAAAAACAAAATATAGTTTAGTCCATGACATGATGAACACAAGTGAATTTGCATGGAATGATGTCGAAAAGCACATTGAAGTTGACATTAATGAAGCATGGAAAACTTATGTGTAGGTTAAAATCCTATTTTATTTACCAGTTAGTTATATTCTTGTAGTTATATCTTGGCACATTCTAAATTTAGTGTTGGTATGTTGATTTAATCTTAGAAACATAAAGATACTGAGGGATAGAGAAGCAATCCATCTCCACCTTATGATAGATTTGCATATATATATGGAAAGGATCGTGGTAGGGGTAATGTAGCCGAATCCCTGTTGAAATGATGGAGGATCAAAGCCATAATGAGGTTGATGCAAGTGATATTTGAGCTCAAAATGTTTCTTTAGTGAACCAACAAAGCCAACAAAGCAACCAATTAGTAAGTAGTCAAAGAAAGAGGAAAACAACTACGAGAAGTTCAAGTGATAGAACCAAGGTAATTATCGATGGACTGAAAGATCTTTATGTTGAAAGTGGAAAAATGATGCAAATGCTGACATAAGCTATATTTCTAGGTGCATATCACAATGACATAGCTAAAGAACTTAAAGCAATGGGTCTTTCTCATGTGGATCAAATGAATCGATTGAGTCTTATTTTAGAGAAAAAACACAAAATGTGGGAGTGTTCAAGTAATTAGATGTCAAACTCAAAAAATTGTTCGACCAAAAGCTTCTAAGCGACAAAGCACGCAGATGATTATTATGGGGACCATGATTTTTTCCAAGGCTGGAGTAAGGTGGATCGGAATACGTTTACCTTAAAAATCTGGTCATGAATTTAACAACCTCCATTGCAAAGCTGACTAAATGGATCAATGATGCCACCATCATCCTGTTCCAGAATCAGCGGGCGAAGTTCGACAACTTCGCTAAGATAGACCATGTTTGTTCCTCAAGATTCGGGAATGTAATCCAGCAAGGACTCAGCAAGTTTCCTATAATCTTGAGTCCTTACCATTGAAGGGTTGGCGTGCATCGCAAATAATCACACTCTTAAGAGGATGCAATATCTACTTCCCAGATATTCTCTAGGATTCTCCCGGTTTATAAGGATTCTACTATTCTAAAAAGACTTCTACTTGACTGGTACAAATACACCGTTCTAGGCTTCACCTCTGGTAACACAATCTTTGCATACTTATTCTCTTGCTCACTAATTGAGTTTTAATATTACTTACTAACTTGACCGTCAAAGAAGATTTGCCCGGCGTACCCCAGTCTTTGACTTGCTTACGTCTGTTTGTTCTTTTATATGTATACGGATTTTAGCATCTACATCTTCTACGGCAGTGTGCAAATTTGGTTCCAACAATTATATTATTTGGTATCTTTTGATATGGATTGTATTTTGTTAATCGTTCAACATTAGGTCATGGCTTCCAACCTAGCCTTGCACTATGAAATATTTTGGCTAATGTTAACTATCTTTTCGTGAATCATGGGGATCTACTTTTGAATGATAATATTGTAGCTAGCTATTGCAAGTATGTTGTAGATGTAATGTAGCTAGCGTATATTGTAGCTATTGTAAGTATGTTGCATAATATTGTGTTATTTGTTATTATCCTACTCTTGAATCATGGATTTGTTTTCGTTGGCAAGAAATTTGATTTGTACTTTTGATTGAGTCTCATTCTCATCCAATAATATTAAGTTTGGTATCTTTGATAGAAAATAAATTAAAACAAAACAATAATTCAGTCCTTGTCCGGGAAACCACCATAATAAGGGCAATACTATTTTCATTATCATGCTTCTTAGTCCGATATTGCACCAAACACTTAACTAAGTCAATCTAGCCTAGTCTATTCTAAGTCAGTCTAACATAATCCCTGAAGTTAGTTCAGTTTGGGATAGTCTGGTGCAACAAACGTGCATTTAGGGCTTTTCGTTGTTGCTCCATCCTTCCCCTTTCTAAAATTCTAGATATATACAATCCATAACCACCGACATCTTCTTCCAACTTGGAGCCGGTGGCAGCCGCTCTCTCTCCCTTCTCCTAACCTTCTTCCTTCCTTTTTCCTCTTCTCGTAGATTGCATATATATTTTTCGTTTTATATTTGTGTCAATAATTGTCTTCTTTAGGAGGTCATTTGTAAGTCACTCCTAGCGAAAATTTCAATTTTGTGCTCGTGTGTTTTGAGCTCTTTTTGGGACCACTTTCGTGTTTCTAGTAGCTTCACTAACGGTGTTGTGCACTAAATTCATGTAGTATGGATGCTAGTTGGTCTGTTATCAATTCGTATTTAGAGTCGTTGATGCTCATTGTCAAAAAGTATCATCATGTTCGTTATATTGTGCGTAGAATTTCTCAGATGTCGATTGGCGAAGCGTTTGCCTTTTTATCAGGAATTGAGTTCCTTTGCTTTGGAGAGTCATCTTAATCTTATGCATTTGGGTATGAAATATCACCTTTGACTCTTCCATGGATGGAGGGTATCTTGAGCTTTTATTGTCTGTTGCATGCGCATAGGAATTCAAGTGTGCCTCGATCATTTAACGAGGGTAATCTCGTCTTTCTTGTCCAAAAATTCACGTGTCGGGCCTGTTGGCTCTTGATTTTTGGGATTATTTTTGCCTCCACATATAGTATCTAAACATATATAAGTACATAAAATGGATATACATATATATTGAAAAATTCACGCACAATGAAAAGTAGATGACAATATACGACTTTTCTTATTATGAAAACTTAATAATAATTATTAATGATAAACAACATTTTTGTTGTTTATGAGGATCAATATATAACCCACACAAAAAAAATCAATAATTATTACAACCTAATTAATATTAAAAAATTACAATTAAATGACAAGGATTATAGTTAGCTTTTAATTTTGGACAAAGTTTTATTAAAAAAAAATCGTAAAATTAATCTTTAGAATGTATAAAAAGAAATTCGCACTAAGATACATAGAAGAAAACCTTCACTCGAGCCAAATTAACTAAACCCATTTGCACGCGGTGTCCTATGGTGTTCTATTGTTTTATTTGTTCCCACCATCTCGTTGTAAAATAATTTTTTTTATTTATTCATAACACATTATTCACGTGTACAATTATCCAGATCTATTCAATCCAGACGCTTCATGTGCCAACACAATGAACAAATGTGGTCCTGTCTTTCAACAATACAATTATATGTGGTCCCACTCCACTGTGATAATTTTATGTGTTTTCATTTTTCTCAGATGACCAGTGTGATTGTTGGTATAATTCTGCAGTGTCTATCGTTTTGGGATGAATATGTATTGGTGATGTTTTATAAGTTTGTACTTGTGGTAGCCGCATAAGGATTTACTGTAGTTTGTTTGATTGTACAAATTCACTTCAGATCAATTACTTGATCACTAGAGTTGTGAGCCCGATTGGCACCTCTTCTTGAGAAATACTAGCAACCTCCTCACTTACTTTTTTTTATTTCAATCTTTTCAATTCTTCTCATGCCACGTGTACTTCATTAATACTCAAAACTAACATTTATAACTATATTAAAATGCCACTATTTTTCTTCCTTTGTTAGTATAATTGAAAATTTAATTTGTCAACGAAGAGGGAATTAAATTGTTAGTTTTACATGCTAGTGAAATATACATGGCATGAGTAGAAGTGAGAAGGTTAAAATGAAAATATTGCTAGCACTCCCCTTGCCATGCACCATCACAACACATGCCATTTTGTTGTAAGGAAGAAATTTCCACTCGAATTATAATCAAATTATTCTCAAACTTGTTACAATTATTTAATTAACAAACCATCACTCCTAAGTGATGTTTGATTGTTAGAATGGAAATAAGAGTAAAAATAAAAAAGAAATCAAGTGAGAGGATTTGCAAATTGACGTTGAGGGTCTACCGTGGTGATGAGTGGCCACTGTTTCACAATCTTGAAGGTCCTCGACGAGTTCGAGACATGGAAGAGCTTAATAAAGGAAAGAAAAAAAAAAAATTGAATTAGCTTTCAAAGTAGAGCATGAGAAGGCGACTATCAAAATATTAAGCATTGCTTCCACCTCAACATCCCATGTGTTACCTAAAGGTGCTGGAGACTATGAAAAGTGTCCTCGCACCATGGAGACATTCGTGAGCTATAAGTGCTCCCACACTGACGGTCCTCTGAATGCGGTTCTCTTTGCTGAATAATACGTGTACTATTTCCCACCATTTATGCCAATTAGGGTATCTAGAGCATGAAGTGCTCCGCTATTTCTTTTGTTTGTACGGTGTCTTGTCACATGGGCAATCAATTATCACTCCGTCGCTAAAGTGACGCCCACACAAAGGCGTGTTTCTCAAGCATCCTAACAATGTGACGTTCACTTTTTAATTATTGTTAATTATATGATGATCCACAACTTAGCCACCTTCAGTTTTGAGAGATTTTTCAGTGTAATCGGTACACGAAGTGGTACACCACATCTCACTATATAAATAATTGAATAGGTGTGACGAAAAGTTAATAACTTAAAAAAATAAATTTCCCACCACATATAAAAACACATGATGTATCACCCGTGTTCCGGTCACAATGAAAATTTTGTCCACCAGTTATAGGTGCATGGTTTCTTTCACGTAATCACCATCGTTACATCACAACTATATCCAAATCAACGAGTACTAGTCAACTAGAATAGGCTAGTGATGATATTTTTCTTTATTTGTAAGTGAAAAGCTCAACTCTCATAAATCACATGTTCGATACCATCTTACTTGGGTTTCATTCTCTAGATGATTGCGGATTTGAGTTTTGTGGCATGACGGAGGTGGGTGGAACCTTCTTGATTTCTGATTTAGAGGCTTCGTTTGGGTGGATTGCGGTGCATGCAAGAGGCGGTGGTTCGTGGTCGGCAGTTTTGACGGCGGCTGTGTACTTAGGATTTTTTTGCTTTTGTTTTGTTTGTTCTGGCTCAATCTTTTGGTTCGGCCTGTTGTTGTGGGATTCATATCTTAGTTTTGAGCTTTATTTGTAGTTGGATCCCAGTTTGAAAATGTTTTCTGTTTTGGTAATGAAAATTTACCTTTGGACCAAAAAGAAAAAAGAAAAAGTCGGTACATGTATAGTTGATCCTTTCAAAAGTGTTCCCACGGAGAAATGTAGGTTTATTCAAAAACATGTAATTCAACCCAAATGTCCTATCTTATCTTATAATATGCAGCTCAATAATAACCAGACATTTTGTCTTCATAGGCTATTGGTGCCTTACCCCCTAATTATCATCCATTTTTTCTTTATACTTTTATATTTGTTCTTTTGTTGTACGTTGTCCAGACTGATAACAAATTTTTTCAAAATTTTCTCGTTGCTTCTGGGCAAGTGTGGACATCAAATTGAGCTCACTTTGTGCGAGAACTTGAAAATTTCTTGCTTCAATCGAGGAAAATAAGCTCATCGCTGAATTTCCTTAATCAATAAAATCATAAATGTCATGTTACATGATGCCAAGCTATGACAAGCAGACCTCAAACGCTTAGTTGACAGCCAAGCTAACCAAACCGCAAAATTTCTTTAATCAATAAAATCATAACTGTTGTGTTACATGATGCCGGTGAAAACAAAATTTTAGAAGATATGGCTTTAATTTTCATGGCATTATTTCTTAGAATACACATGCGCATTAATAAACGAAAGAACTAGGGTTTCCTGGTTATGGGGGACCGCACAAACCCTGCAAAAGCTGATAGAGTTTGAACAAACTTTGGTCCACATTCCACACATTGTTTTACTGTTGGCCAGATTCTTGATATTCAATACCTTATCCCTTTTAACAGATGCATGTGAAGCACGAGGGAATCAGATCGCCTATCTGCTTTCAACAATCGGACCAAATTTAATCACCTCAAGGGTTTCAAACCAAAAGGGAAAAGCTTCTCTCTACATCTTTCTCGCTCCTTTATATTTATTAATTTATACTTTTAATTTTAAAGTGCTGAATTCCAAAACCAAATTGACAAATTGTATATATGTGCAGTGCAGAGAGCAGTAAATGTTAAAAATGTTATTTGTCTTGCTCAATTGATTTTGTTGGGTGCTTGCCAGTTCATGTATATGAACTGTTGATGCCACAGCTTATTTAACGCGCAAATCACTAATGTATCTCTCATATTTTACATCTTTCTCACTCCTTTATATTTATACTTTTAATTTTATATATCTTTCTCGATTCTAGAGATTTTCACAATCTAATCATTCATCATATATCGTGCGATCAGTTTTCATCAGGTAATAGTTGTGTTTAATTTTAAATAAAAAAAAGTTAAATAATTTCTAACCGCATTATAAACGATGAATGACTAAGATGTCAGATCCTTAAAATCCTCACAATTTAAACCTGGATGGGATCCAAATCCTTCAAAAACCAAATTGACAAATTGTGTATATGTGCAGTGCAGAGAGCAGTATGTTAAAAGATGTTATTTGTCTCGCTCAATTGATTTTGTTGGGTGCTTGCCAGTTCATGTATATGAACTATTGATGCTATAGCTTATTTAACGCGCAAATCACTAATTAATCATCTCACTTTCTCATATTTTACGTGTTAGTTTGAGTTTTGTTTAGACAAACAATAGAAATCTGAAAACTTCTCTCCGTTAGTGAGAGCCTTCCTCTCATGAGTGAGAGTTTTTCTCCCCGTGTGTGGGAGTAGCAAAAAACCTAAATTTCCTCCTCTAGTCGCCGACCCTATTTCTATGTAGGGTTGGTGGCAGCCTCTCCTTTTTGGTTCTTTGGTGGTTGTCTCAGTTTCCTCCTCTTTTTTTTTACCTTTGTACCCCTACTTGCCACTGAACTTTTCAGCCCTCAGATCTGATTTCTTTTCCCCTTCAACCAATCAACATCTCCCCATCCACCCAACCAATCAACATCTCCCCATCCACCCACCCACCCATATGCATGTCCCCCATCCATACCTTCATCTGCATGTTCTTTTGTCTTCCATGGATTCCCCCTCCGCTCCGATCTGCAACCATTTTTAGCTGCGATCTGTTGCGGCCTTTTATCGAGAAGGTGCGTAGAGTTCCGGTGTTTTCACCGACTCGGGTGGTTACACCACCACCTTCTCCTTGTCTGCCTTCTTTGGCAGTGTTGCTTGTGGAAATCCCACAAGCTTCTTCGGTTTTTATCACTTGGTGATTGCGATCTGCTGTATGCTATCTGATGAAGGACGAACTCTGTTATCTTTCCATCTCTGAGGTGCTATTTGGCTGGGTTCCTGGCAAGTGTTGGCTGTGGAGGCTCGTGCTCATTGTGCTGTTGCGGCGATTTCGGCGGCAGCGCATGGAGGAAGCTGTTAGGGTTTGTTTGTGTGCTTCTATTTTGGGCTCAAAACTACGTTTTGGGATATTGGGTTACAACGGAGGTCCTTCTTTTGTTTATGTGGCTTATGTATTTGGGCCTCTGTTATGTAATTATTTTGCATTTTAGTAATAAAGTAACCTGTTTTCCAAAAAAAAAAAAACAATAGAAATTTGTGCCATATTCATTCAGGGTAAGTACATTTCACAGGAAACTCACTACAAGTAAAATGATTTTTGGTGGATTAGGATCATCTCCGGAGCAATTACATTTGGATCCTCGGGATCAACGAATCCTCCATCGCCACCCAAATTGAACTCGAGGCAACCTGATTCCCATCCGAAGATAGACACTTGATTCCCGTCTGACGACGGCAACACGTCAACAGTCGTATCGGTCGACCTCTTGAACTTATCTCTCATCCCGTCCTTCCATAGCTCTACTTCTCTTGCACCCTTCAAGAGGAGAAGCCATATCAGGAGCGGCTGTAATCGTCTGGAATCGCGGAAGTTCGGCTTCTATACGACTCAAAGTAGGTTGGTGATTGCAGAGGAAAGGGGAAGGGGAGAGTTTATTTTTAACCACACGATCTATTACGGATGGTCATGATTCGTTGATCCCGAGGATCAGGATGTAATTGCTCCGGAGATGATCCTAATCCATTTGTAATGACATATATTAGTGGCGTTTAATCCAAAAACATCATTAAAATGTACAAATATGACATTTTTGATATCTGCATCCTGAAAAATATATATGATGGCGTTGATTTTGGTGCCATTAGAAATGTACTACTTCGTGATGTTTTCATAACACCATTAAGGAAAAAGATATTTCTGAAATGTCATGGAAGCTGAAACAACCACGCTCAACAGACGTATTCCCATTTAAGAGAACAAGATACAGAAAATCATTTTCAGTGCAGACAAGGAAAAGATTGGGAAATTTAACCCTCTAGAGAATAGGTTTTTAGACTTAAGTTGACTTAAGATTGGGAAAATCATTTTGTTTTGTAACTGGATGACTGTGCATAACCTTGTCACAAATGGTGTATGCTAATTTCCCATTTCCATGTCAGTAAAAGCTAAAATTGGTTGAATGTCAAAACTGTCTTAGTGTAATATTAAAAATTTGAAACATACTTCAAACCTTAATTAATAGTATAAAATGTACTTATCCCGTTCATCTGAGTGCAAAATATACCTAGGAGCTGTATCGAGTTTAATGAATTTTGTTTGACTTTCAAATCTAAGTGTAGTCAATATACACTATAAAGAAAAACTTTTCAGGACTTCTAAAAAGTTTATAATAATTTAGTGGTATTCAATTATGATTTCTTGTGAATCTACAAAATTTCACATGTTTTAAAGGATTTAAAAAAACTCATAGATTTTGAGTGCTTTAATAGTAACTTTTTTGTCATAGCAAATCTAACATTACTTTAGTCTAAAGAAAGCTTTTTAATTGCACTGTACCAATGAATAGTTTTTGGATCCGAATTTCACTTTATTTACGAGGCTGCCATTGACTCTCTCTGCTTCATGCCGCGTGTTGATAATCGTGGAAAGCAGGGGTGCGATGGTCATTTTAGTCTGTAGGGTTTCGAACGGGTTGGGTGGGTTAGAGACATTCATTTCTTTTCTTTGTGAGCAGCAGCGAGGACTCGGTGAGAGCATGCCGTCGGGAGAGAGAGAGAGAGAGCGAGCGAGCAGAGAGAGAAGAGAGACAGGGAGGGAGAGAGACAGAGTCACAGGGGGTGTACGATTCGAGGGAGAGAAAGGGGTTGGTTTCGAAAGCTCTACCTAGGGTTGTTTCAAATCTTTTGTGCTTTAGGATTATGTTTACAAACTCTATTCATATCTTGCAGCTTCAGATTCGAAATTGTGATTTTGGTATGCAAGAATTCTAGGGTTTGTGACGTTTGTGAGGTTTGCACATTTCAAATCTCCTTTTGTCTTCGAATTCTCTCTAATTTATTGCTATGTGATGTAACTCTTATTCTGTTTTATTGATCAATAGAACATGCAAAGGTAATGATTGAAGCCTTTTGTTGCTGGTTTCCCTTCGATTCAAAAGGTAAGCTTTCTTTCAATTCCTAGGTTATTGTTCGAATAAACCTAGGTTTTAACTGTTCATGATTTTTGCTAATAAATTAGGGTTTCTTACATTGTATTTTTTTGTCGCTCTCTTGGTCTCTTTGCGTCTCGAGAACCTAATTGCAGGTTCCTTTTCCAACTTCAATCTTTGCTTTTTCGTTTTTTTATTATGCTGCTTTTCTATTTCCAAGTTCTTATTTGTTTTAATAAGCTTTAATTTCGTTTGATTAGCTTTAATTAGATTTGATTTAGAGTATGTCGATGCTTTGAAGCTCTGACATTTCCAGGTTGTGATTTGGTTTGAGGTTTTGTGCTTGGCTTTGCTTCTGTGCATAAAGAAATTTAAGTGTTTTTCTCAGTTTGTTTTGTTCTGTGCATTTAAATTTAATTGTTTTTCTCAATTTTTTTCGTAATTTGCTTTTCTCAGTTTCGGTTATTTGAATACCTAAATCATGTTCTGCTTTTTATCATGTTGATTCAAAGAATGGTCCTTTCTCCTGCCAATCATTTAAACCTAAATGATTAAAAACAGTTCACATTTGCTTCCATTTCCAAGCTGTCATTTGGTTTAAGGTTTTGTAATTTGCTTTGCTTCTGTGCATTTCAATTTCAATGTTTTTGTCAATTTGCATTTTTATTTGCGTATTCGAGCAAAGATAGATATTTTTTGGGCAGCCAAAAGTATAAAATGTCAATTTATTGAAGGTGCTTTTCATTTTGTGATTTAGTTTTATTCCAAGATTTGTTAACCCAATTGCCATTTCACATTTAATTTAAGTTTATTCCAAGGTTTTTCATTTATGCCTGTGTTACTTTAAAGCTTCATGTTTCTTTAAACTTCGTGTGTTTACAAGTGTGGTTCTTGGATCTGCGGTCTGAAACAAAAAAATGTGTGTATTCTCTGTGCCAGCTAATGTATCTGTGATTTCTTTGCAGGACGCTACTGCAACACTCAAGTCTGTTTGGAAAATTGAGAGCACACTACTTAAGGATCTCGGAATGAATGGAAATTAATGGAAACCCATTGGTATGATTTCTTCATCTGAAATTTTTGATTGCCCAATTGGTTGTTTCATCAATTAATTGTGTGCAAACATTTATCTATAATTTTTTTACTTCTTCCAATTAAATGGTAAGATCAAATTAATCTAAGAACTTTGGGTTTTGTAAATGTTGTGTAATTAAATTATTCATATTATCAATTAATTTTGAGCAAACATTTCTGGGTAGTTGTTAATTTCCCTCAATATTTGATAATAATTAAATTAAAGATGACAACTTTGTATTTTGTTCATCACATGCTGTAGATTTTACTTGGCAGAGAAAATGTAGTTTTGTTGATATTATTCATGTTTTGTTTTCTTTCAGATCGCATTGTAATGGGTATCTTTGGAAAAATAGTTCTTAAGACCAATTGTGAGGTTTGTTCTTATATGGTACATGAGTGTTTTTATAGTTCTTTTGCATGGTTGTTAGTATTTGTAGTTGTGATTGGTGTTGTCCTACATGTTTGGCCTGAAGAAAATGAGACACTACTTTTGATAAACCATATTGAGAGTGAAGGAATCTCCTTTTGACCTGGTCATGTTGGAGTACATTTTTACTAACTTGGTACACTGTGGAAATTTATGGACTCTTTTACTTGCCCCTTTTGTATATGTATTGGCTCAATTTTCTCCGGCTTGGTTCTGCACCTCGCCTTGCTCTTAACAAGATCTAGTTGTTGAGGTTCGCAAACAAAAACCTTCTTTGCAAATGGATTTCCTTGCTTTCACTGATTATTTGTCTTTTTTGGTCATGTGATTTTTGTTCTTCATTTTACTTGGATTTTGAGATTTTGTTTATGTTCTATTTAGGTTTTTTTTTCCGTCTGCTGAAATTACATTTGGTTAAATTGTGTCAATTTCTTTTTGTGTGTAGAAAATTTTAGTGTTGTTTTTGTGGCTATTATATGATTGGCTGACAAATAGTGCCTTTAGCACTACCTTCTCTCTCACTGAGCCCTAGCACTACTTTTTGTGTGTGTAGAAAATTTTAGCATTGTTTGTTGTTTTGTTTTCCATTTGCTTTGTTAGAACCATCATTCAAATTTTTGGGTTTCACTGTGCTCATTTATGTGGTGCTTCAAAATTTTCTGGTGTTTGCTTCTCATTCCTCTGTTGTTATTTTTTTCCCATTTCTTGGTTCCTTATGTATTCCTTGGTTCTCTCTAATTTTTGGTTGTGGGATGATGCTTGCAGGTGAACTATATGCACGATTTTTTGGGATGAGTTAGGAAGATCCACCTGAAAATAGCATACAAGATATAGAACTGGTATGCTGCTTTGTCTTTCTGTTGGATTTTGATTTTTATGTTCTGCAACTAAGAGGATTTTATAGTGTTCTAAATCTGTGTTGTAAATGTGCTTAAAGATTGGACATGTTCTTGAATATTAGCCATGTTGTTTGAATTGGATATGTGATTGAATATTAGGTATTTAGTTTGAATTGATTTGGATATGTGGTTTATTGAACTGGAATTTGGATATGTGCTTGATATGAATTGGATATGTTGAATTAGAAATGTGCTGCTTTGAATTGGATAGGTTGAAAAATGACAAGCCATGGTATATTGACTTTTTTTTTTTTGGCCCCAAATTTAAATAAGTCCCAAAGGTTAAATGTCGTTGCAATTTGGATGATCAGCCAAAACTTTAGAAGAAAATAATTAGAAAACATGACTCAAGAGAGAAATAACAAGTCCATCACTTATTAGAAAATCAGTTTTGCCCAGTGATCGAAATCATTACAGGATTAAAAACTAGAATCCAACTTTGGAAGAACTTCCATTCTCTTCTAATAGCAACTTCATAGATTTAGTCTAATGTTTTTGTTGTACATTTTTAACAACCGAATCTAAAATCCCTCTGTACTTTAAAGTCCCTCCTCCAGACATCACATTAGAGAATTACAACTATTCAACATTCTTGGTGCATGGGCAGATTAATGATTGTATCGCGGAATTTTAGCAAAGTTCCTTGAATTATTGAAGCGTTAATGCTTTCCAAATGTTTTACTTTGATTCATTGTCTCACATTCTCCATGGTACAAGTTTACATGATTGCAAGCCAATAAAAAGAGATAGATGTACAGAGAAGCGGGAATTGGGGAGGGAGACAGTGAGCAACGGGTGCGGTTGCTTTTTAAAGATTTGTTTGAAATTGTCTCTCCAGTTTTTTTTTTTTTTTTTGGTGAATTGTCTCGAGTTTTTTCTATTTGTTTGGAATTGTTTCATTTTTACTGAGATTATTTTGGTCCCTGCCACTAAACTCTAATTTCTGCTATTAATTGCTACCGAAAAGTGACTTTTGCCATTAATTTTGTAAACTAATTAAGATGCTTAATGTTCCCTTAATTGTGATTAAGACAAGGCATATGAGATATTTTTCGTGTTAAAATTCATGTTGGTAGTGTTGATTTTCCTATTTCAGCAAAAGATTTTTATAATTGTCCATACAACGTCCAATTTCCCTAATTTTATCACGTATTATTATATTTTTCTTCAGTTCATACTGTCATGACACTTTTTTTTTTTTTTGTTGGCTGTGAGCATGCACATATTGTGTATGACATATGCAAGTATAAGAGTGAGGCAGGAGAGTGTCATGTAAAAAGATGGAAGAGTTTGTTATATATTGAGGGCAGGTGAATAAAAGAACATGCTTCTGGGATGATCCATGTAAAGAAATGGGGAATAGGCTGGCTTGCTGGCTCATGTAATAAGGCAGCCAGAAACGCATGAAAGAAAGGGTCAGAAAAGGTTGATATATTAGATGTCCCACAATATAATTTGTAGGACTGTTGTATAAGATTCTAAACTACATGCAAAAGAAAAACCAGTAATGTCTTAGTTCCTATAGGTTTCTCTCCCTCCACTCCCCCAAGTCAGTAAGGGCATCTTCCAAGGTCTTTGGTTGTTTGATAGAAAATTGCTTTGATTCATCGTTTCTTATCGGATGGTTTGATCGTTAGGCTCTTATAGATGGTAACTCATTTTGGTTGCGAGTTTGTTCTGTAATTTTTTTTTCTCTGCTATTAATTGCTTAGCACATGTGGTAGCAGAGTGATTGCGTTGGTAGCTTATGTATACAAGTGATTTCAGATGATACAATGAGTTGGATATTTAAACAAATGTCTGTTGGTTCAGTTTTTGAATCTTTAAAAACTGTCGAATCAATTTGAATGTGTAATTTTATGTTTATTGTTAGGTAAATTGCTATCTTTTTTTGCTGATAAAAAGTTTACAGTTTGGCTGTGTAAATGTGTACAGTTTTATACATTTCGCTCGGTTGACAATTTGATAATGGTTGTCCAAAAAAAAAAAGGCTGAAGTGCATTATAAATGTGTTTTGTTTCCTCGATCGTGAATGTCTTTTTGGTATTTTGCAGATCAAAACAAAGTGAAAGCTTTTGACTCTGAATTTTGCAACCGCTGCCTTGCTGCTTTGGTAAAGTCTCAACTTTGTGATAATATCAATTAATTTGGCCTGTAATGTTAGGGTCTTAAGTTGAATGCATATGCTACATGGCATAGGTCTAACACACAAACCTCAACGGTTAGCTTCCATACAGTAAGTTGCAAGTTTGAGGATATCTCTACATCTTAATTTATGCTCTCTGGTTGCTTCAAGTTTGTAATTTTACGTGCTACACTGCCACTTGATTTGATTATAAAAATGTAAAACAAAATCCATCAATGATTTACAAATGGCTAATTATATTAACACCCCACAAATTGTTGAATAAACCCCACATACTTAATACACCCCACATTTGCTTTTTCATTTAAAAATTATCTTAATACACCCCACTTACTTTCCCATAATACCCCCATACCCCACATTCTCAATATACATATTGTATTTTGTACATACACTCCACATTTTTCAAATCTTATAACACTCATTTTTAATTTTCAGGGATTGAATCTAACCATTTGAACATTTAGTTTGCCGAAAGATTTCAAATCAAAACTGAATCGGTCTCAAATTTATTTCACAAGTCTTTAGACTTAGTCTTGAACAAAATAAATAAAGACCCCCTCTCTACTAATGATCTAGGTGTAGAAGTTAATTAATAAATCAAAACTGAATCGGTCTGATTTCTTTAAATATAGGCCATGTCTCTCCTCATTTTCCACTGATCATCTCCCAGTGACAAGAAATAAAGAAGAAAAAAAGAAAGAAAAACTCGCGATGAGAAACGTAACGTCAATCAAACGGCAAATGATTGAGAGTAGGAGTTCATGTGGAGAATGGCTATCCTCAATTTGTAAAAGTAGTATATGATTCTAGCACTAATATGACTCATGTTACTGGGTACTCAAGATTAATATGAACCTTAAAAGATGAATATGAATATAGAAATTTAAATAATGCAGCTAACGCAAAATTAAATAATTATCGGTGTCATCGAAATCATTAAAACAATGAAAAATATGAAGTCTTACCTCATGTGAAGCTTCCGAAACATCGATTTCATGTTCCATTCGTGAAAAATATTTTTTCTTAATCAACATGTTTGTAGTTTCATTGGTTATAGGTTTTGTTCAACAATGGAGGATGAGAGAGTTTTGATAGTTGAGAAGATAAATAATACGCTAAAAGTGATTTAGGGTGTATTTCTAATTTTATTTTTTTAAAACCTAATAAGGTCAAAATTGTCATTGCATAGTGGAGTAAATAAGTCATTTAATATTAAATTTTAATGTGGGGTGCATTCAACATTTTGTGGGGTGTTAATATAAAAAGCCTTTACAAATTTGTATTCGATTTTTGATGTTTTCCCAGTGTAAGGCATATGTTGCACAAGCATGTAAAATGGTACAAATTATTTGGTTTTGGACAGTAAGCTTTTGAGTTTTACAAGAAAAATCAAGAAAATGTGTCACTCCTCTATTCCACTGTTCTTTCAGGATTATATTTAATTTATTCAGGCTAAGTATGTCTTATTCATGTAGTTAAAGCTGGTGCATTCAAGGTCCTGCAGCAAAGCGCGGGCATATTTTCTTGTATCCCCTAAGATTTTATGGCATGTTTACCAACCCTTGGGCAATGAAAGCATCCGTGGGACCCACTTAAAATGGGAATCAGGTTATTGATTTTTTCGGAATTGGATTACCGAGCAATGGGTAGTACTAGTAATTCAACTACGAAGAAAGCCTCAATCCGGGATAAACTTTTCAACCCCAAACTACCCTTCTCTAGCCTCAATCCGGGATAAACTTTTCTGCCCCAAACTACCCTTCTCTCCTTCTACCTCTCTCTCACATTCTCTCTGTCAAAGAAAGATTATACAAATTTCATGGTTTGTGGGATTGTGCAGGTTTCATGACCAAAATCAGAAGGGAAGAAAGGAGATTTTGGATTTGAGTTTTGATCTTACGTCGGTTGGCGACGACCAAAATCAATTTGATTCATCCACCGACTTGATATCGTTGCGACCCAAATTAAACATTTACAAAATCAAGAATCGGTGGAGAGAGAGAGAGAGAGAGAGAGAGAGAGAGAGAGAGAGAGCGCAAGGGGAGTCGGCTGGTGGTGACATGGGAGGTGGCTGGTGGTTACAGGAAAGGCGGGGGCTATGGGTTAAGGGGTGGGGAAGAGGGATTGAGTCACAAAATGAAAATATGGGAAAGATAGAGATGGGGTAGTAGAGGTCTCAACAAAATATTAAAAATTGAAAATATGAAAGTTTACTTAAAAAAAGAAGAAAGTATTCTCTGTACTAAAAAATAATAATAATTAAAAGTAATTAGCATATAAAATAGATTAGTTAAAATAGGGATATTTTAGTAATCACATTAGTTTTCATTCCGATTCATATGAATTAGTAAACGATTTTAATAGATCAATGTCATTTCTATTCCGATTTCAGACAGTTTAGGTAAACAATTTCAACAGAAATCTGATTCTGATTCCACCTTATTTCAATTCTTCTTCAATTCAATTTCTCTTCAATTCAATTCCTCTCAATCTGATTATAGATTTGTAAATGAGCTATTAATGGATTTCATTTCTAATGATATTTTCTACCATTCACCATTATGCAATAACTATCGTTATCACCACCTTCCACCACCATGTCGCCACCCCAACACAACCACCCTCATCTCCTCCACCACCCCAACACCACCCCGCCATTACAATCACCACTCCTACTATTATCGCTACCGCATAGACACCAACTTTGCTACCATCATCATCCAAACAATCATCACGTGACATTTCCACCACCATCGTTGCAACCACCACCTCATAAGACTATGTTATGGTCATGATCACTATTTCAATAATGAAAACTCATATATAATAATGCTCATTTAAATTGGTAAGTAAAAAGTCCATGACGATCCACAAAATTTAAAAAAAAAAAATCTATGAACTCTCTAAAATTAGGCAAAACTCTGTCATTTAACTCGTTTAAAAGTATATGATTAAAACTCTCTGAAATTTTGGAGAGTTTGTAGTCAGTAAAAGTATACTAAATTTGTAAAAACTTATTACTTTAAAAACTCAACAAAAATTAATACATTAAACTACATTTCCTTTTTTTTCTTTTTTCTTTTTTTTTAAATTACGATATTATCTACACTAAGGGAAGGTGGGTAGACTTAATCTCATAATGGACTAGTAATAATGTGATTCGACTTCGACTTTGACAAAAATCAAACCTAAGACCTCTCACTTATAAGTGGATAGGAATTCCACTAGACCGTGGTACTAAGTGGCTCATTCCTTTTTTTATTCCAACTACTGTCATTTGGAGTGCATTATGTGGTCCAATTTTTGTTTTATTTTTAATTTTTGTTACAAGCACAGAAACATTAAGGAAAGAAGGTTTGAACTCATAACCTAATGAGTTTGAAATGCCCTATTTACCAGTTCAATTCACCATTTACCTGTATGATCCAAATTAAGAACTTCATATAGTTTTCTCTTTCTGAATTTTCGACTTGTTAATCTTCTTAAAAAGCTTTTTATATTAATTTATATTTATGGAGAAAATCTGCTCCGAATTAATTTTATCATTATGTGTGACCGGTACACAAGGTAGTACATCATGTATCATTATACAAATTGTGACATATGTGTGCTAAAAAGTTAATAACTTAAAAAATAAAAAATTTCATCACTTACATAAAAACACGTGATGTATCATCCGTGTTTTCGTCATAATAAAAAATTTCTCGTCTTGCCTTCAGTCAAGAAAATAGTGCTCTGCTTTCCAACGGAGCTACAAATTCATGGCACTGTGACACAACAAAATTATCAAAAATTGTACCTTTCATTTATAGGAAAACTAATGAAAAGGGCTTGAAAACTTTGAGTTTTAACGATAAGAACAAAATAAAGGGTAAAGTGAATAGTACCAGGTTTGACTTTTTATTGTAAAAATATGATTTTTCGTTAAAGTGAACAGTACCTCGGGTTTTTCGTTAAAACTCCCTTCATTTATAGTTCTACATAGGCGTTTGCCTTATGTTTTATTTATTTATTTTTTTTTTTTTGAGGAATGCATGAACATAGTGTTTGGTTCAACACCAAAAGGAAGAAATTCACACCGTTGGTGTCATAGTCACCTATCGACCCCACCCTCCCTGCTGCTTTCTGTCTTTTTTATCTTCAAGAGCCTGTTATCCTTTATTTTGGAATCTATTATCCGTCTTTCTAGAACATGGTTAATTTTGTGTTCTCATTTGCCCTTATGGACACATTGATACGTCACACTTGTTACGTCACAAACATATCACATCACTAATTAATGTGAATCACTGAATATAAAAGGCAAATTATAACCTTAAAACAAGAAATTTTAGGCCATCTCCAACCGAAGGATCCAGAGGGCGCTCGAAAATCGTCTCCAATCGAGGGCCAGGCCAAAAGGCTCGTGGGCCTCACTGGACAAAAAAAAAAGGCCAAAGGGCCAACAGGCAGGCCCAAACCAGGCAGCCCCGGGCGGGGCCACATGCTGACGTCATTTTTTATTTTATTTTATACATTTTTTTGGGGCCAAAATTTTTAAAAAATATTTAATTATGGGTTTAGATTATTTGGGTCGAGAAATGTGATTTGGTCAAAGTTGGGGTGTTCATTTTATAAGCATGTTTCCTTGCTTATTCATCTCCCACGGCCGATATGGGACAATTATAATGAGTGTAGTTGTAGTTGTAGTTCCTTTCATGAACATGTTTCTTTCACAATTTATTTTAAATATTTAATTATATTACATTTAATTTGTTGTAGTTGTAGTTTTTAAATTTAAATAATAAATTATGTTTGGCTTTCTTGCCCTTTGGTCTTCGGTTGGAAACGGTTTTTTGTGACAGGGCTAAAACGAGCCATATGACCCTTTGGCCCTCAGTTGGAGATGGTAAGAAATATGGTCATGCACTGTTCATTAAAATATTAATTTCTAGGAGGGCCGGAGGGCTAAAACGAGCCCTCTAGCCTTTAGTTGGAGATGGCCTTAGCCCTGAAGAAAAACCCTAGCTATCACATCACTAATTAATGTGAATCAAAGAATGTAAAGGACAAAATATAACCTTCAAAACAAGAAATCTTGGCCCTGAAGAAAAACCCTAGCCGCGTCTCCATCTTTGGCCTCGTGGTCGACGATAATCATTCTTCTATCTCTTACTTCTTTTTCTTTTTCCAATTTCATTCGAGCAGAGTTTTTAGATTGTAGTCGCTCTCTTACTTTATTGATGGGAATTTCATGATTATGATCGTGGTCATAACTTTGAAATGTGTGATCTCTTGAATTGCTTTAAATATCACATTTTTTATATGTGTTCTTGATTATATTCTTAATGAAATTTCTTTTGATCTAAAGAAATGTGAATCGCGAAATAAATTGTCATCATTACAAACTGTGCTCTTTATAAATTAATTTGAGCCTAGAAAGTATCTGGCATAATTATTTTTGATAAGCAATGCAAGTTGGTACATTTACGATTCACACGCCCATTTATGTTCATATGCAACAGTCAAAAATATAAATTTTTATTTTACACAAAACACCTATCTAACCTTCAAAACATTTAAGGGTAAATGCATTTTGCATCCTCCTGTTTGAATGCAATTGCAATCGCAATCTCATATATCATGTTTGAGTGCAATTGCAATCTCATATATTATCTTTAAAACATTATAATTCTTACACAAATTTATAATTATGTAGCAATGTCTTAAATCTGTTATTCATTATGTTTTTTGAACTGTTAAATGATGTCTTTGGCTATAATAAACTCATATTTATGCTGATGTGGCATTTCAGAAGACTTGAAATAGGGAAATTCATGCCCATATCCAGGTACCAAGGTTGGACTCTGGTACATGGCGATCTGGGTAAGACGATTCTGGTAGTGGTGCCAAGATGTTAGCACCAGCTTCTCCCTGAATTTTGCTTCCGTTCAAAATATCTTGGTAGTGGCAAGTAAAGGCAACACAATCCTCTTGATTGTGTATACCCTGATCATTGGAGGCTCGGAGAAGGTGTTATATTTGGTGGCTAGAACTGGCTTTGCACTGGAAGATGCCAGAAGAAAACCGAAGAAGAAATCAGAGGTACCCGTCCAAATATTCACGTTCCTAGCGCTTCTTACAAAAGCCGGCCATCATCGGAAAATAGGCATTTTAGCAAAAATATCGATTGAGATTAGTATAACTTCTCATTTTGATCATTGACAATAAAAATCAATATTAGTAGTCTATGAGTTTGTGCACCGTCAATATCCTCGTTAACTGGAAGGTTGGTTTGACAAAAATACTTTTAAAATGTGATCATATGGTCGTTCATGTGATAATTTAACAAAAATATTAACAGATTTTTCACGGAATAACCAAAATAATTTACGGTGAACAAATTCAAGAGCCACTCCTATATTGATTTTCATTATCAGTTACCAAAATGAAGAGTTATGTCAATCTCAAAGATTATTTTGAATAAAAAATCTCGGAAATTATTCAGGTGGCTCTTAAAACATAACGATCCTAGAAGTGTCGTTTTTCTATAGAGCTGGGAGCCTGGGCCACACTTATCTGCTACATTCCGAGATGAACGTGGTTATAAATAGAGGGACTGGGCAGCAATGAACTGCACGGAACAGCCCACTAGCCCTTGTTCTTGAGCCATCCTTCTGTGTGCTCCTTCAGCTTTTTTCCCCAGAGTTAAGCCAGTAAGCCATTTTCCATCAACCATGCTAGGCATAGCGCAAAATGTGGTGAGCAAGGTGGCTTCGACGGTCGCCACCACTGCTCAGCACATTGAGGGTGAGCTCAGCCTCTTCACCATGTCTGACAACAAAATATTAGAGCTCATTTATGCAACACACGTCCATGAGGACGACTCCTTTGACGTTGATTCTCTCTTCCTTGTCACTGAAAACATCATCAAGCGTTCGACCCAGATCGTTGATAACATTGTGCAGGTATGAGATTGTGTAACATCTCTATGTTCTTCGCTAATTGAAAGAGAAATGTTAACTACAGTCGCTTAAATGCTCAGAATAGTCTCTCTGTTTATTTTGGGAAGACTGTTAGTTAGAGTAAAACGTAAGCCAGGGAAGACTGTTAACTAGATTTCCTTGCATTTATTAAAAATAATATTACGGCACTTGATATTTCAGTTGGTTTTGTCCTCAAAATTGGAAGAGATGAAGTGGGTAAAGGACACTTTGTGTTGAGTGCTCTGACTAATAGATCCAACCATTAAGGAGTCGTTTTCCGTCCGATCTGAGGCAACAAATTAACATAATGGGGCCTTGGTCCCCAACACTAACGATTTGCAACAGCTTTTTTGGGGGCATGCTCGAAAAATACAAAAATTCTATTGAGTATAGGATAGTTCAGGATTATTAACCGTTAGGTATTAGTTTTTATCCTAACATCTTACAGTTCAAAATTTAGAATATTCGATACTTCAAAATAGCACAAAAAAAAATTCCCCTAAAAGGAAATAATTAACTTGATCTAGAGTCATAGTTCTAAAATATGATATTGCAAAATAGGTAAAATGAGAGTACTATTCAATACTTATGACTTGTTTTATTAGCACCTCATATTTTGTTCAACTTATTAGAGCACTCATTTTCTGCATCATTAAAAAAAATTGAAAACTATTTTATGAGAACACTCTCTAACTTTTTATTACACAATATTCCTTATGAAATGTAGAGAACTTTTGTTATAATTATTCAGAACACTTTTCTTATAATTAAACTTAACCTTTTACCTTATGGAAAAATTAATTTGGGAATGTAGAGACTCTTCTTAGAAATTTGTTTTAGATAAAAACATGGTAAATGTTCCGTCTCATAACTTCGAACGAGCTAAATTTTTCAAAAACAAATTGAACTTAGAGCCTTTTGAATACGTTAAGGTAAACGATAAAAAAAAAAAAAAAAAAAAAAAATTACAGTACCAAAAGCACAAAGGCTGATACGTTCCATTTTTACGATACCCAATCTACCACAGAAGTACTCATCAGGTTGTTTCACCTTGATGTTTTCTTTTGATTTATCTTTCTTTGGCACCTTTTTCTCCTTGGGTTACAATACATCTCTTAAACCCTGACATCTGGATACGGACTTTTCCTTAACCTGTTGATATTGATAATGATGTTGCCTCTGGACCTCTTTAATTTGTATTTGACAGAAAAGGGCCACATACATTTATCTTTGTTTGTAAATCGGACACGTATACATTGTGAAGCTGGGAAATGATTTTGTTAATCTCAACTAAAATTAGAAGTTTTAAATATTTTGAATCCAAGTCATTATTAAAAAGTAAAAAACCAAATGTACAATATTACTTTTTTTTTTTTTGAAGGCAGTACAATATTACTTCTTTCTCCAACAAAATATGGTTTCTTTTTTTGGGACTAATCCAACCATATCTGATTAATAAAGTGATTAGAAGTAAGAAATATCTCGCAATTATATTACTGAGCTGAGGTTAATTTTAAGTATCAGCAAACTTCCAAATGGTGAATAATTACTAGTGACTTGTTGCAGGGCACCCAAGTACATGTTGAAACCATTGATGAGAAGCCCCCCAAAGCCACCTTCAGCTCTCCATTGTGCACTCTCAAGTCCATTGGCTGTGAGGTCATTATTTACAATATTGCATAACAAATTGATTAATTCTTAATTTTCCTTTTATTTTTGAATAAAAAAAATAAAAAAAAAGTTCTTATAGTTCCTATAAAAAATCATTCTTTCAGATGTCATGCAAGCCACCAGGTGAAGAAATTGCCCACAAATCAACCTTGGCAATACTCAACAAGCTCTCAACTTATTCATGGGAAGCCAAGGCAGTGCTGGCCTTTGCAGCATTTGCTTTGGAATATGGAGAGTTCTGGCTCCTTGCCCAAACTCAACAAAGTGACCTACTTGCCAAGTCCGTCGCAATCCTCAAGAGAGTGCCGGTCCTTCTCAAGCCGGCGGACCTCCAGAAGCGCAGGCAAGCTGTTGTCGAGCTCAACGTCCTGATCAAGACCACATTGCAAGTGATTGAGTGCATCTTTGAGCTTGAGAAGCTTTCTGCTTATGATCCAAAGGATGTGCCAGCATTGGCAATTGCAATGGATCACATACCGGTGGATGTCTATTGGTCTATCATAACTATTTTTTCTTGTGCAACTAAGATCACCCTTCTAACCAGTGATGAGTAAGTTCTTTATTTCCAAATCAATTACCCTCTAAAATTATATATTTATGATTACTACAATTTTAAAACAAGTCATATTTCTCTGACTTGGTTTCCTGCATTGTAGAGAGAAGCCATATGATTTGTCCCAATTTGCTCAAAAAATCCACTACATCCTCAACAAGCTTAAGATACAATTGTTAATCTGCAAAAAACAGATAGGTGAGTACTTGTACTGTTGTACACGTACATGTTACACTTGATATGCATTGCTGAAAATTAAGTGTTTTCTATGTAAAACAGAGGAGGCGGAGACCTACCGGAAGCTGAGGAAACTTTTTCAGACCCCTGCCGAAGTTATGGAGGTTTTCAAGGCCTTGATTTTCACTAAGGATACCGTGCAGCCAATTATTGATGGTTCTACTAACAAAACGGTTTGCTCTCATAGCACGTTACAACTTTTTGATAAATTTTACTATTACCGTTTGTAGTGTATGTAGCTAATTAATGTAATCATTGTCCGTAATTTTTCAAACAGGTTAGCATTGATGTGCTGAGGAGGAAGTATGTGCTTTTGTTCATTTCCACCCTTGACATTTCTGATGATGACATTTCGGTTATCAAACCAGTTTATGAGGGGACAAAGAAAGACGATAAGTATAAGATTGTGTGGATCCCTGTTGTGGAGCAATGGACTGATGACCTACGAAAGAAGTTCGAGGTCTTGAGGGCCAAGATGCCATGGTACACTGTGCAGTATTTTGCGCCTGTAGCCGGCATCAGATTCATCAAGGAGGAGTGGCACTTCAAGGGCAAGCCCGCTGTGGTAGTGATGAACCCGCAAGGCAAGGTGGAAAATACGAATGCTCTCCACTTGATTCGGATTCATGGAATGAAGGCCTTTCCTTTTCATAAGGGAATAGAAGATACTCTCACAAATGACAAAGAATGGATCACTCCCATTGTGAATGATATTCACCCAACCATACAGACCTGGGTAATTAATTCAATTCATTTTTCACAATTCCACAACATTACAGCACCAATTTTAATTCAAATTTGTGGGTATAATTTTTATTTCTTTGTTCGAACAGATGAAAGAGGAGAAGTACATCTTCTTCTATGGAGGCAAAGACAATGACTGGATCCAGCAGTTCACAAAGAAAGCAACTACCATTGCCAATGACCCCTTCATCAAGGAATTGAAGATCAATATTGAGCTATTTTGTGTTGGCAAGAGCCCGAAAGGCGGAGAAGACCTTGGAATTCTCGGGAGATTTTGGAATGGAATTGAGAGCTTGTTCTTCACCAAAGTCAACAAGCAAACTGACACTGTGACCAAAGAAGTCCAGAAGCTGCTTTCCTACAAAAATGAGGGTGGATGGGCTGTGCTTACTAAAGGGTCCACTGTGGTGATGAGTGGCCATGGCTTCGCAATCTTGAAGGTCCTCGACGACTTCGACACATGGAAGAACTTCATAAAGGAGAAGGGCTTTGAATTCTCGTTCAAAGCATACTACGAGAAGGTGATTCAGACTATGAGGCACTGCTGCCGCCTTGACATCCCGAGCGTTGCTGGAAATGTCCCGGAGACCATGAAATGCCCAGAGTGTCCTCGCACCATGGAGACATTCGTGAGCTACAAGTGCTGCCACACTGATTCTCCCATCAACGCGCATCATTGAAGGGTTTGCTAGTTTTGAGTCTATGAGGTCATCTTATGACTATAGTATGAGGTTATGAACTTATGCGTTGTGTTTGTGTGGTACGTAGTGTCGTCCCTGGGACTTGAATAATGGGCATTTTCATTACTGTGTAATCTGATGATGCCTACCAATATGAGTGGTGAGTGTCGTGTGATGTGTATGAGTGTCTTATGGTGCAATGTTATGTTTTAAGTTTTATGTTTCTATAGCACTTTTCGCTCTCGATATCATGGATATTTCTTTGAATTTATTATGTTGGTATGATTAATCGACCTAGTAAATCCAAGCATGATTTTATTTGGTGGTTTTCATTTTTCAGATATGAATGTAAATATAACATAGAATTGGGTTCTACTATTTAGCAAAATGGGTGCAATCCCTACTAATGATAACAACTAAAAAGGGTCATAAGACCGACGATCAGTCCTCCTAATTAAGAAGTAAAACTCAGCTAACCCAATAGCAATTAGCCAAGATTGAGCAACCTTCTCATGCGTGAGCCTTGAGCCATATTTAATTCATCGTCACCTCTTTAATACAAGTAGAGTATCTCGGACATAAATGGGAAAAGAAAGACAAATAGAAAACGTTGTTGAATTTTATTTTAATCGAATGATTGTAAGAGGTAGTCTTTAACTTGGAGTCGTGTAGGAAGGTGTTTGACCTTATCTGCAACTCTAGAGAGACATTAATTGCTTGCCCGGGCACCCTACGGCTGAGCTGTGACGGGGTAGTCGGCCACCCCCAGAGGGGAGTGGTGGTCTGCTGATGACCCTAGTGTTATACTAAGGTCCTTGGTTGATAAATTGGAATGAGGATCCTGGGAATCTTCAAATCGTGTTCGTTCATCGTACTACATCGTACGATCAGAAATCATTTTAAATACTTTTATTTAAAATTAAATATAAATTGGGCATGTTGAAAACTGACCGTATGATATATGATGAACGATCACGATTTCAGGATCCTCAAGATCCACACAAAGAGGATCATGAGAGAATCCTCCTAGGATAAATTGGTCGTTGACCTTGATAGTTTTGAGCTTTTGCTATTTTTTATTGGGATGATCTACTTTGCCTATTAAGTTTAGATAATGATGAATGAGGATCCTCTTTGTGAGGATTCTGGAGATCCTCAAATCGTGTCTGTTCATCGTAAATCGTGCGGTCAGAAATTATTTTAAATTAAATATGAATAGTACCTGACAAAAACTGATCACATGATATACGATGAACGAACACAATTTGAGGATCCGAAGAGGATCCTCTCGTGGGATAATGATATGCTCATGCTATCAAGGTAGTTTTTTCAGTCTAATGTTACGATCTACATGACACGCTCTGATTAGATGTGATTATTTATACTTCCACTTATATCATTGGAGATGTCTAAAGACTTTGAGGCCATGTCGTCAATTGTGAAGTACTACTCCACAAACCTGGCCCAATTGCTTTGGTGGTTAACGTTTCAGATATGAAGTTTCGATCCATGTAAAACAAGAGACTTTCAATTGTCGATTCCTATTGGTGCACAATGGATATATTAAGAACAATATTCGGAAGACCAAATTTTTAAATCAAAATACGTGTCAACAGTAAGAAATAAGCATATTAATCGGCACTTAATTACCAATCCAATCATGCACAACCACATCATTCGGTTTGCAAAAAGTTTTAAAAAATTTAGTCTCCTTAGAATTATTCATCTATCAATGCGAATATGATAAAGGCTTGGCGGTAAATTGGCAATATAAACATAGAATTATCCATTTTTAATTTTTATCTTTTGATATTCTTCAATTCATTTGATCCGACGATCGAAAATTGAGAATAATGTGTGAAAATAAAAAAAAAAATTGTGGATAGCATACCCCAAAGCAAAATTTTAATAAAAAAACACCCACTGAACATTTTTCAACCATATGAAAGAAAAAAAATACAAAAACAAAAAACAAAAAACACAAGCCAAGTCTATTGGGTCTTGTCAACGTGACTTTTATGACATTGTCCGTTTAAAATACTCCACCAAATGTTTTTGTCATTTTCAATGATTGCTTTTATCCTGAGAGTTAAGAATCAATAGGTGTTGGATATTAAAATAGAAAATTAATGGAAAATGGTTACAAATATTTTCATTTTAATAAAAAATCATCTATTAATTTTATTTAATGATAAATAATAAAATAATAAATAAATAAAAAACACCAAATGCGCTGGTGCGCATACAATCCACCCAACCACCCATTTACACTCTGCTTTCTCCCAATTGTCAACTATCATTAAGACATTATTATTATTATTAGTTTTTTTTTCTTAGAATAAGAGAAAGACTTCAAATTGAATTATATTTTCCCAGTTTTATTTTTGTGGCGTTGTTTCTCAATAGTAGTCAAGATGACGAGAGATTTTTCAATGTGTCCGAAACACAGATTGATACACCACGTCTCTAGACAAGTGGTGTCATGCCTCGATCCCGACATACGACCAAGATCGACACGTGACGTCACCACATTCATGTTTATCTATCAAGTCTCGCCTCCGAGACAAGACCAAAACACAATCAATGATTTAACCACGCATTCATTTTCTTTTCTTTTATGGCTACATCTAACCTTAGCTTTAGACTGCCTACGTACCCTAAGAAGAGATCAAGCCATTCGTAGTTCACCAATCACTAAACTCGAACATTTATCCCAGTGCGTTCTAACAAGAAGGCATATCAATCCTCAATCAATTATTGGGACTTGACAACAATGAATTACTAGATTCAGGGTTACATAACAAACCCAAATAACATAACCAACTGCGAACCGGTTCTAACCCGACCCCCGACGTGATTTTTCGATGCTTCACGGTGTTTTTCTAGCAAATCAGGGGTCTCCACCACCATCAAATCATTTCCCCGCCACTTTCCCTTCAATCTCCAACCAAACCCGACGAGTTTTGTCTTTGGTTTTGCCGAGAACCCATCAACGGGTCCGAGTGATTCTCTACGGTGATCCATCATTTGTGAAATGTTTTCCTTCGATCACCACCACCACTAGCCTTCTATTAAGAACAGGAAAAAAGCCCAAACAATTTTGGGGGTGGCGGAGCTGTGGATTCGACGAATTGAACAACACCTATTTCTAGGGTTCCTACGGATTGAGGTGGGTTCCAGGTGTTTCCCAGCTGAATTAGACTTCGACCCAGGTATGAAAGTTATTCCCCTTGTTGTGCTCTACATTCTTGTAAAATTGGTAATTTTTGGAGTTAGGTGAATTTTCCGACGAGTCGGGGAGGCCAGCAGCCACATGTGGTGACGTGTGGCCAGTCCTGATTTCAGATTTGTTATCCGCTTGATGTGATTTGATTGTTTGAACCTATTTTCATTATGGTACGCCACTTGATCATTATATGAACCGATGATCCGACCAATGGATCGTCGCCAAACTTTAATGCGTTATAGTACGTAATATTTGAGGACATTAGAAACTTACGGATTCGGAATCCGACTTATGGATCTTCCCGAATTGAACTTCTAAGTTTGTAAAACCAAACATTGACCGGCTCTTAATTTTAGCGACTGGCGGAGATCCGACCGTTGGATCGTTCCGAAATTTTGGATATTGTTCTAGAAGATTAATGAGACTCTTGGGAAGTTACGGATCAGAAATCCATGAGCGGATGTTCCAGATCGAATTATATAGTGTTGTGGACCCCACCGTTGACAGAGAGTTGACTTTTGGTCAATATGTTATGAATTGACTTAAATATTAAAATTAGTAATACTAGAGACTATGTGGGTCTTAGTAGGCCTATATTGGTTAGTGAGTTATCCCAGAAAATACATACCTTGGTTTACATGTATGAGACACCTTATTGTGATATATATGTGTATTTACCTTCTTGATAATATGAATGATATGTGTGATAACTGGTATGACAATGTGAGCCTAGAATCCTATTAGAAATATTTTGTAGAACTTATATGCTTATGTGACATTTTAATTAGTGGCCATGAGAAGTTGATAGTGCATGTGCCTACGTTGTATGTCATAGGGGTTGAGGTAGGGGTAGGTAATCATTACCTAGAGCTATAGGATACATTCCTGCTTGGTATATCCGCGATGGGGGACTGTTAGGGGTGATCATGCTTGGTATATCCACAATGGGTGATCACTACATACGTTATTAGACTATGCATATGGTTCTGCTTGGTTTATCCGCAATGGAGACCATACGCATTCTAGGAGTGATCATGCTTGGTATATCCGCGATAGGTGATCACTATCTAGAGTTAGGATGTGGTCTTACTTGTTATATCTGCGATAGGGAACCATACGTATTTCAAGGGTGATCATGCTTGGTATATCCGCGATGGGTGATCAATGTCTGCACGCTTAGATTATGCCTATGGTTATGCTTGGTATATCCGCAATGAGGGACCATATGTGTGAAATCCCGTCCTTGAATTTCACTATTTAAAATTACATATTTCGTATTTCGTATTTGTAGTCGTAGTTTTGACACTTTTATATTTACGGTGTTTAGTTCTTTTTATGAGTAGAAGGATGAAATTGCCCCTATTGTATTAAACGGGATTCTTCACGGACATATTTGATCCTTTCATTATTTTCCAGTTTCTTTACATATTTTGATAGTACATCTCGATACGAACGCGTGAGCGCAAACGGAATGTAATTTGTAGTTATAACGAAAGAGATATAGACAAACAAAGACAGGGACAAAATGGTTATTTAATTATTAAGCTGGAAGGCTCCAGATTTGTTGGAGCTTTGATCTGGAGCCACGTGTGTAGCTGTGATGGAAAAAAAAAAGATAAATGAGAGACAGGAGATGGGGGACTGCTCAATCAAAAAGAAAAGATGGGAGAGAAATGAGAGAAGTGTGGAGCAGCTAACGGGATCCCAAACCTTCGACTCGTTTCTCCCGACCCATTTCCTGCGACTGTTTCAACTGGTTTTCCGCCCATTTTTCCGACTTTCTTCAACCTTCCATCACCACCAAACATCACCACGACATCCTAGCATCCAATTATAGGCAAAATCGACGAGATTTCAACATGGTTCCATGAAGAACACCCATGTCGGTGCCGTGAAACCCTTTTCGGCGATCCACCATTTTTGAAACGTTCCCTTTCAAGATCCACAATTTTTGAAACGTTCCCTTTCAATTACCACCACCATTAGACACCTCTTGAGCCCAGGAACAAACCCCAAACAAGTTTGGGGGCGAAACATCGAAGTGGACGAATCTAGGTTCAATTGTTTTTGGGGTTTCTGGTGGTTCTTGGCGTTTTCAGACCACTTCCTAGTTGAATTGGACTTCGGCCTAGGTATGAAAAATGTTTCCCTCATTGAGCTCCACATATCTGTAAAATTTGACGAATTTTGGAGTCGGTTGGAATTTGTTGTTTCCGTTCTCCGGAAACTGCCACACGCGGCGGCCCGTGGCTAGTGGGCTAACGTTGCCTTTTGAAGTTAAATTTGATGTCTTCATTTTAGATTTGATATCCGCTTGGTGTGGTTTGATTGTTTGAATCTAGTATTGAATATAACCGCCACTTGAACTTGTGATTGACGGAGATCCGATCGTCGGATCACGATGAAATTTTAGTATGTTGTTCTATGAACAAAATGAGGACCCTAGGAAGTTTTAGATCCAAAATCCGATGTGCAGATCTTCCAGATTGAATTGCTACGGTTATGGATCTGACGGTTAACCTTTGACGAACGTTAAGTTTTGATCAACTGAATCCAATTCCATCTAGCATGTCCTATATGACGTGTACAAGCTATGATTACGTGGTCTATCAATAAAATTATGAGACGTGATTTGTTATTTGTTCTAGGCAATGACCGTTCGTGACGCCTCGATATTCGTGCTAGGAAGTCGTAGCGCGGACTCCAGGTAAGGATGGCAATTTAATCCGTCAAATCTGATCCTTGCAGGTAATCGATCTGGTGTGGTAGAAACTAACACACAAATTAAACCCTATATATTATATAATCATAGTATGAGTAAGTAGGGATCGTTCTATTCCGGGGATTAGAAGGGATGCTAATTAACATAATTAAACTTGTAAAACAGAAAACTAAGTTAGACTGACATCAAAACAATGAGGGGGAGATTTTGGACGAATTTGACTAAAACAAAATTAAAATGGCAGCAAGTAAATTGAGTTGTGAATGAAATATGGATGAAAGGATAGCTAGAGGATTCTTCTCCACACATGAATCATATACATACAAATCGATTTCCAGTTATTCTTCCTATAAACCATGAATGACAATGCCCCAAATTAATTGTGAACTGCACAAATTAACTCTCAGATTTTCCTAAGTTCATTGAATTGGACTCAGCGACGCAACCAAATTATTCTTCTCAAGTTCCCTAACTATGAAAAGCATGATAGAGATACATCTCAAAGATCATTAAGTTCTGTGAAAATCATAAGCATTGACAAAGCATTCGTAACTATGAAAAGCATGATACTCCTGCCAAGAATTTACTGAACTCAATCATGACTAGTGACTTTTACTACTTACAAATATAAGTTCATAAGGATTGGGTGAAATTCTCTTATATTCTAGCATCAAATCCCTGCATGCAAACTAAGTATGCATCCTTAATAAACATACAAGAATAAGTTCTCTATAAAGCAGATAAGTAAATTGCATTCATGTTTTATGAAACAATAACTGGATGTAATCAATTTATATAAAACATATGATCATGGCTTCGAAATCACCTCTAGCTAAAAAGAAACTTAGCTACACATGTGTCATCATAACTGAAAAGCAATCTAAAATAAACATTAAAACTTAAAACAAAGATAGAAAGAACTCTAAAAACTCCAGCAACTTCAATGGATGATTGCAGGTTACGGCACACTCCCCCCCTCTTATTTCCGGCAATAATGTGTGTATATAGGGTAAAGGCACAACTGAATCCCAGGAGGAAAAGGATTAGGATATTTAAATTATTTTAGGACTCCTAGAATCAGATAGGAAGTGTTGGAATGTGATAAGGATTCCTCTTTGCAACTGGAGATAAGATAAGGTAAGATTGGATAAGGTAGGATAAGATAAGGTTAGATAATATAAGGTTGGATAAGGTTGCTCTTTCTTGTCTAATTCCTTGTCTTCCAAGCCTCAACTTTAATTCCTCCAGATTTTAGCACATATCTAGCACCATTTAAACACCAAAAATGTCCATCCCATAAGCTATCCACGCATGCTATCCAATCCAAGTCCAAAACTGCTCCAAATTGCTCCATTTTGCCATTTATTGTCATCTTTACCAATTGGACCTACAATAATACGATAATAGCTTAAATTACTACAATAAATGGAAACTAACTAAGTAAATGCAAAGAAATAAGCTAACAAAGTCGCATAAATATGCTCCTATCAAATTCCCCCACACTTAGCTTTTGCTAGTCCCCGAGCAAAACAAAGAAAACAAAACAAAACCTAAACCTTCCAACAATTGCCTTAGGGATTTCCAATGAAACATGACATGTTAAAAATCACTACTCACATAGATTTTAGCCATCCTTACTCTTGAGCGTATACTTAACCACAGTAACCACTCACTAGCTCGCATTTAATCAATTAAAACAACATTTGAAAGTAGTAACATGCCTTAGAGAATTCACTCAATTCCTCACCGAATATACTCTCTATTTTCACACAGATTTTCTGACTACACTCCCTAAACTAAGTATATGTTAGAAGATTGATGTAAACATGTAGACTAGCACTCACATATGTTATAACAAAGAAGGCACTTTCTAGAATTATTAATACAAAATGTATAGGATCTCATGAACGGAATGCCACTACTTAGAAGCGAGAACCAGGGATTCCATACGCTCGTACCAATTTCAAACTCCACATATTGAAACACATAACAATCAAGATAAAAATCTAAGGGTTGTAATGGGGCTAAGGTATTGGCTAACAAAGAAAGGTTAAGGATAAACAAAGGTTCTTTAAGTGATAGTAAGCAAAGTAATGAAATCAACACTTAGAATTCAACTTTTGATTGCAGCACCCAACTATAAACACAAAGGGGAGATTCGTACAACTTTAGGGTCAGATTCACATTTTTGGACCCTTCTTCAACAACCAACACTTATGAGCTCATTCTCACTGCTTTCTCAACCTTTTTTTTTCTAACGTTTTTCTTCTTCTTTTTTTTCTGTTTCTTTTTCTTTTCTTTGGAACATAGCACTACTTCATTGGATTCAAAAGAACAAATTCTTCCCCCACACTTGTTTTTCTGCATATCGTAGATCAAAAGGAATTCCCAATAAGTCATGCTTCACTATTCTTTAAGAACAAGGGTATGGATATTCCTATACTAGGCTAGGTAGGGATAATACATGCTAACAAAGAAAATAGGCTAAATAAAGCTCAAAGGGGTTAAACCTACAAAACATGTGCAAGGGATAAGGCTTTTTGGCTCTGGTGGTAACTAAACAACTTCATCTTGTTATTTGTTATGCAATCAATTATATGCTTTGAATGAAACGGGCATGAGTTCTAGTATTTGGAACTAAAATTATGAAAAAGCATTCTAAGTAGCAACCAAACAAAGAAATAATGAGATCATGCATCGACTTTAGAAAACAAGAATATCACAGATTAATAACTCTCCAAACAAAGAATAGGCTCAAGTCTCACAGGGTTGTAGCGTTAGTTTGAGTTTCTTCCTTCAAGCATGTTACAAAAACTGATTTTTTTTTTTCTCTTTGTGATTACATGTGAATTCATAAATGACAACTACAACTAAGCATTAACCAAAGAGCATATCAAACTTCCACCCATGTTTGTAACTTTCTTTAACAATCATGCAATTAAAAACCAAATCCTCATCATTGTGTTGGAAGGTACCCTAAGACACAAACAAACAACAAAAACGACTCTTTTTGGTATTTTCTCAAACTTTTTTGATTTTTTTTTTCAAAATTTTGTTTTGTTTTTATGACACACAATAAAACACTTTAAAAGAGTGAATAACAATATTAGTAGTGATAGGTGGTGAATTTCGAAGATAAGTCATGAAAAGTAATCTGTTTGCCCCCCCCCCCCCCCCCCCCCCACACACACACACACACATACTTAAACCAAACATTGAGGACAATATTTCCAAAATAAACTTAAACAAAAAAGCAACAAAAGATAACTAGCAAACACGACAATCATAGCAAAGTAAAAACAATAAAGAGAAGGGTAAAAGAGAGCAAATCTGGTGGCAGGAGCCGGAAATTCCATTGTCTCTTTATTTGAATACATGGGTTGCCTCCCAAGAAACGCTTGCTTTAATGTCTTCCATTCGGACGATACCTCCATTTAATCCTCACTAGGACCAACGAAATGGAGGGGTACATCCTCAATAACATACTCCTTAAAACTTCCATGCATTGGATCTATGAACGGAAGGGGATAGTGATCCTTCCTGATTGTGGCGTTGAGCTTCCTAAAGTCAATGCAAACTCTCCCACCAGCTTGGATTCGATTGGCTACCTGAACCAAAGAAGGTAACAACCTATTAGTTGAAATAGGAATTGGAATTGGAATAGGTGGCTCACTGATGTACTGCGATGAAGACTCAAAAGTAGCAGCACTGTCAACAATTTCAGATGGTGGTTCTAAATACATCTTTCTTGATAGGTCAGTGGCTTGTCCCTTGTGCTCCACTCCACTTCCTCTGTCAATGGTGGTTCTAAATACATCTTTCTTGATAGGTGTTGAACGTTCTTGCTCTACATTTTCAATCACATTAATGGCAAAACAAGAATGAACATCATTAGGATACTTAACAGATTCAGAAACATTAAAATTAATCATATCGCCATCAAACTCCATAGTTAATGCTCCCTTGGATACATCAATCTTGGTTTGGGCTGTTTTCACGAAAGGTCGTCCAAGTAAAATTGGCAATGATGTAGAGTGGGTCGAATCTTCCATCTCAAGCACATAAAAATCCGCTGGAAAGAACAAATGGTCAACCTACACCAAAACATCTTCCAAAACTCCTTTCGGATATGCATTAGATCGATCAGCCAATTGAATAATGACACCATCATTTTTAAGCTCTCCTAGATTCATAGATGCATAAACAGAATATGGCATGACATTAATGGAAGCACCTAAATCTAACATAGCATGTTCAAACCTTGTATTACTAATAACACAAGGGATAGTGAAACTACCTGGATCTCTACATTTAGGTGGTAACTTTCTTTGTAAAACTGCAGAAACATTTTCACTTACATGTACCACATCTTTCTCCGGAATCCGTTTCTTTGCATACTTCGGAACTTGCTTTATTGCATCAAGAAACGGGATATTAACTTTTACTTTTCTGAAGGTTTCTAAGATGTCTTTTTCACTATCTTCTTTCTTTGATTGCATAAACCTGCGAGGAAAAGGTACATTTCACGGAATAGGGTTAGAAAGAATTGAATTTGGAACAACCTTAGCTAAATTAGGTGGCATAGAAGCCTTAGAAGGCTGCAGCAAAGATTGTTCTTCTCTTGTCGTGGCCTTGTCTTCCTCCTCTTCTTCGATTAGCAACTGTTCATCCTCTTTTTGGCTTTGTTTGGATGTTTTTGGATTAGTTCCAATCTCTTTACCACTTCTCAAAGTGATAGCTTTAGCAGTTTCGAAGCCTCCCTTTGGATTGACAATGGTTAGACTAGGAAGTTCACTTTGTTCTCTAAATTGTCCCATGAATTCTGATATCTGTCGAAGTTGATTTTTCAATTCGCTCATCTCCTTAGCTTGGTTTTGTAAACCCTGCCTACGTCAAAGAAGTTAGTGCTTGAAGAATTTTATCATAATCCATTGACGAACCTGAATTTGGTTGGGATTGTTGTGGGGGAGGCTGTGGTGGCTGCATAGGTCTTGAATATAACTCCTCAGATGGCTGCCAATATCCTTCTTGTTGAACTTGTTGAGGTTCCCTCCACGCAAAATTTGAATGATATCTCTCGCCTGGATTTTAAGTGTTGGAAAACAAGTCGTACCTTGATTGGTTATGACCTTGATAACCCCAAGCATTGACACCTTCCCAACCTCCATTCTCAATTAATTGAGGATGTTGATTAGTTTGATATCCTTGCCTAGAGAACACACCAAATGTAGCCACACTTTGCGTTGTGGTCCTTTTGATATACTGCGACATAAGAGAAGTAAGATTTGCCATTTGAGCTTGAAGATTAGCAATTGCCATGTCTTCCTTCTCTAGTTCCTGAAATCAAAGAAATAAAACTAAATCAAATATCAAAAGTAAAATAAAATAAAAAAACAGAGTGATTAGCAATTTTACTAATCCCCGGCAACGGCGCCAAAATTTGGTGTGGTAGAAACTAACACACAAATTAAACCCTCTATATTATGCAATCGTAGTATAAGTAAGTAGGGATCGTTCTATTCCGGGGATTCGAAAGGATGCTAATCAACACAATTAAATTTGTAAAAATGAAAACTAAGTTAAACAGACATCAAAACAATGAGGGGGGAGATTTTGGACGAATTTGACTAAAACAAAATTAAATGGCAGCAAGTAAATTGAGTTGTGAATGAAATATGGATGAAAGGATAGCTAGAGGATTCTTCTCCACACATGAATCATATGCGTACAATCGATTTCCAGTTATTCTTCCTATAAACCATGAATGACAATGCCCCAAATTAATTGTGAACAACACTAATTAACTCTCAGATTTTCCTAGGTTATTCTTCCTACACATGTTCATCATAATTGAAAAGCAATCTAAAATAAACATTAAAACTTAAAACAAAGATAGAAAGAACTCTTAAAACTCCAGCAACTTCAATAGATGATTGCAGGTTGCAGCACACTCACCCCCTCTTATTTCCGGCAATAATGTGTGTATATAGGGTAAAGGCACAGCTGAATCCCAGGAGGAAAAAGATTAGGTTATTTGAATTATTTTAGGACTCCTAGAATCAAATAGGAAGTTTTGGAATGTGATAAGGATTCCTCTTTGCAGCTGGGGATAAGATACGGTAAGATTGGATAAGATAGGATAAGATAATGTTCGATAAGATAAGGTTGGATAAGGTTGCTCTTTCTTGTCTAATTCCTTGTCTTCCATGCCTCAACTTTAATTCCTCCAGATTTTAGCACATATCTAGCACCATTTAAAAATAAAAAACGTCCATCCCATAAGAGCATTTCCACCGGAGGTGGAATAGCCCGACACCCAGTCAAAAAACCAGGCTGGGACCCTATCAACCCACTCCAGCCCACGGGATTGCCTGGCACCTAGCCCAAGCTGGTCTCTAGGCCAGCCCAAAATTGACAGACCTTGGGGCGGGCCTATATGATGTCAAGCTGACGTCATGATCTGAAATTGGTGACGACGAACTCCATCTCCGGCGAGGAAGACGGTTGGACGACGCTACCTTCGAGGACGAGGTCGCCGACCCGGAACTTGCTGTTGAGGACGTGCTGGTGCTGTTGAGGACGATGACATCAAATCTGGCGATGCAGCTGAAGGTCAGTGCGTAGGTCCAGAGGCGGCGGGTTTGGAGCTGGCGAGCCTAGGCACCGATGTCGACTAGTTTGGGGCGGGTCGGACCGGGAGGGCGGTGGAGAGGAAGCGGAGTGAAGGGGAGGTGAGGATTTGATGGAGGGTAGAGATGGGGGGTGTGGGGTTGGCATGCTCTGGTCTGAGGAGCATTTTTAGAGAGAGGGGGAAAGAGAGGGAAATAGGGGGAGAGAGAGAGCTCACGGTGAGGCGGAGAAAGCATTTTTGGCGTGCTCTTCATTTTTTATTATTTTATAATAAAAAATAATAGTATTCTAATAAAATTGACTAGGCTATTTTTGTTAGGGGTGGAGATGCTTTGGCTTATTATTGTTCACTGGGGTCTATTACTGTTCACTTGAGTGGATAAATGCGATGGGTGCTGGCGCAAAGTCTTTAGGGGTGGAATTGCTCTAAGCTATCCACACATGTTATCCAATCCAAGTCCAAAACTGCTCCACATTGCTCCATTTTGTCATTTATTGTCATCTTTACCCAATTGGACCTACAATAATACGAAAATAGCTTAAATTACTACAATAAATGGAAACTAGCTAAGTAAATGCAAAGAAATAAGCTAACAAAGTCGCATAAATATGCTCCTATCATGACCCAAACAGTTCGGTTTCGAGGATCAAATTTCGGGTTTTTTACGGTTATGGGTAACCGTTGGGCAAATTGTTCAGTTTCAGGGTTCAGTTATGGTTATAGGGGTATCTGCTCCGAACCCGTACCCGAATCCGCCCCGTTTTCATTCTTTAATAAAAAAATATTCATTATTTATATTTTTATAAAAGAATGAAATCGCTATTTTTTTTTCTCCAGCGACTTTAATACTTCATGGGAGACTACAAAAGTCTTGAGCGTTCAATGCACATTTCAAAGCCTTTGAGTTCTTCTAGAAAACACACCTCACCCTCTCTCCACGTTCTCCTATTTTTGTGCTCTGTGGTTCTCCCTTCCCTGAGCACCATACACACACGCGTACACACATGCAAAACAAGGACCACACCACCATCTTCTCTCCCTCATCCATCACCTTTCTCTTCTTCCCGTTCTCTCTCCCTCACCTCACTTCTCTGCAACTCTCTCTTTGTCTCTCACTCTCCATCTCCTCATTACACTCTCCTCACCTCTCTTGAGCTACGCACACACGGCGCCACCACCCACACCACTCCACCCCACCCTACTGTCTCTGGCAAGCCCTCAAACCACACCCTCCAGACCCCCAGCATCTCTGCAACCTCTCACTCTTTCCCCTCATCCCTCTCGCACCATCACCTCAAACTCCCTTGAGAACCAACCACCAAGACACTACCGGCCTCCTCGTCCCTCTCACTGTTTAATCAGTTAAATTTTAGTAAGTGTGTTAACATTGCTTAATTTTTCATAAGAAAGAAATATTATATATTCATAATGGGAAAATCGTTACCCGATGGGGAATCTGTTACCCGACGGGTTTGGTTACGGAGAATACCCATTCGGGTTTTTTATGGTTTTGGGTACGGGGAAAACAAACAGGTTTGGTTATGGGGATGGCACATCCGAACCCAATCCGCCCCGTTGCCATCCCTAACTCCAGGAGTGACTTTAATATATGTGATATGGTTATTACCCTGATTTATTATATTAGTATCCTTTGTAGATATGACTCTGTTTTATAAA